>CM031239.1:840829045-841396823 GCA_018340775.1 Taxus wallichiana var. yunnanensis
GCAGTTCTTCCCATGGAATTCATGTTACCTTATTTGCGTATCACACGCGGCAGAGAGGTCTAGATGATGAGGAAGCATTGGAAAAAATAATTGACAAGTTGATATAGCTAGATGAGAGATGCGCCATAACACGTTGGATTCAAAAGCAAGAAAAATCTAGGAATATGGCATGACACAAAAGGCACATCAAGAAAAAGAAGATTGAGTTTGGATATATGGTAATTATTTATGATTCAAAGTTTCTACACCACCCAGGAATGCTTAAGGTATATTGGTTGGGACCATATGTTATCACTCATATACTTGATACATGCATTTTCGATTCACAGTGCTTGATGGCATACGGTTAAGCTAATGGTTACTTCAACGGGAGTAGGCTAAAGCCCTACTATAAATAATCCTTATTGGTGTTTTTAATAAGGCAATATTGTAATTTAGATTATATTTACCTTATTGTATTTCCTTTAATTTGTTTCCTTATTCGTCACTATGTTTTTCCAATTTAGTTTAGTGTTTTGTGTAATAAGCATGCTTGCGTGCGAAGCTAATTGAAATCTGAAGTACTTTTATGTGCAGAGGACTACACATATCTTTATTATTGGGTCATTCTCATTCAAAGATGGGTATGCATAAGGAAAAATCCTGGTGCAAGTGATTTATCTTGATAACAAGTGTAGATGGTATGGAAAGGTGATGTTAGAAAGAAAATTACACCTACAAGAAGATAATAGTTGAAAATATTACCCAGTTTAATGTGAGGTAAGCTACAAATGTGAAAATAACTTAAGGGAAGGCATAGTGGCAAGGTAATTCAAAGTGCCATGAAGCGCGTGAAAGGAGGACTCGGAAAAAATGTAGAAAGGCACACACTGAAGGTTATGGTTGGGGCACGCAGTGTATCAAGTGGAAATATGGTAAAATGTTCAATTAATGAGAGGTTTGGTGATAGGTGGAGGAATAATAAATGTAATTAATTTTTCAAAATCTATATAAGAATATGATTTAGGATCATTTTTACCTTTGTGATTATGATTTTTCAAGAGAGTTGTTTACAACCAAGCTATTTGAGACACGTCGAGGTGTAAAGTGCTTTAAAACTAGGCAAGAAGAGTTAGGGCTTGAGAGAAGAAGAGGAATAAAATAGAGGAGAAATAAGACACCAGGATTTGAGAAGAAGTTAGGGCATGCAGTTCAAGCTAGGGCACATAAGTTTTCTCGACAGAGGTAAAAAGGTGCAACCTTGTTTTACCATGGCACAAAGGAAAGCACCGGAGGAGGTAATAGGGGAAGAAGAAGGTAGAAACTAAGGTGGAGATTGAGGATGCCCCCGAAAGAAGGTTTTCAGAAATGTAGTACCTAGAGGACATAATCGTGGGATGTGACTGGGATTCTCATGTTTGTAGAAGGAAGGTATGTGAATACGGTCATTACATGACCTGACAACAAGGAAGAGTTGGACATGATTTTAAGTAGAAAGACAAACAAGCGCACAGTCGATGACATGCCTATTTATGATGATGTTGGAGAGAAATTGTTGAAGAAGGTAGGGGTTCTGTAGCTCTATGAACTCCCTTACTTTGGAAAACTAGAGAAACTATACCAATGGATTATGAGTAGAGTCCATGAGGACTTCTTTTATTTTGCTAGGTGGCGGATGAGGATCACCACACCCTTAATTATAAGCCTGATAGGTTTGAAGGGAATAGGGACAGAGATTACCAATGACTTATCTGACAAAGAAACTATTTTGGCCACCCATAAGGAGCTGGGTTACTCAAAGGGTCCACACAGAATAGATATTTAAAATTTAAGGAAGTACCCTATGGTACAAGTGGCCACACACTTACTCACCAAGTTGAATGATCAGGAGAGATGGTCACAAGTGAACACCATGTGGCTACATATTTCTAAGAAGATATCATAGGGGGAATTTTACAACTTGGCGGGATACATAGTAGATACCATCATTGAAGAAGGGTGCAAAGGTGAGAAGATAAGCTTTGGAACCATTTTTCTATCTCTTGTTTTTGTTGAAATTGGAGTGTCTAATCAGCTAAAGAAAAATATTTGGGAGTATCCTACACAGAATAAGTCTCTAGCAGATATTTTTGAGAATTATTTATGAGAGGGATATATGAGTGTCCCATTCAGAAAAAGGAAGAGATGTGGTATGAAAAACTTCACGTGAATTTCATAAAAGAGTGGAGAATTCCTAAGGAGCTGCCATCAGTAGTTTGGAAGATGGTACAATTTGTTATGTACCAATAATTTTGCATTACATGTTTTGAAATGAAGTATGAGACATGGATTCCTTGGTGTAAACTCCTTTTGATTTTACAACGTGTTTTTCCAAGCGACAGTTCACAAGTTTTCCAATGTGTGTAGGTTAATCTACAATGTAGACAAGGTAGACTGTGACTACCATACCTTGAGAAAGACTTACACATACCTAGGTAAGTCTGCTTATATTGAGAGGTTCATATCAGATGATATAACCATGAGGCCTATTATTTTGGCCATTGGTGATAGTGGGCCATGCTAATTTATATCCAGCTTAAGCCTAGGCTAGAAAATGGTAAGTATGTCGAAAATGAATGTATGCTACTAGGCCCGCCAAAGGGGAAACATATAGTTGGGAGCCTGGTGGCTGAAAATCCCACTTCACCATTAGAAGAAGAAGATGAAGATGAACAGGAGGACAACGGTGGTTTAGTGTACAAGGGATGGAGGCAGCCCTTAGACACTAAGGAAAGTAAGTGTGAGGTTACTCCTCCTAGGAAGCAACAAGAGGAGGAAGACTTAGAAATAGATGTGCTAGCCTTAGATGTAGACCCAATAAATGAGGAACACCAATTTAAAAGGGTGTTCAGAAGGACAAGGACTCAGAGTGCGGGGCCATCACAACCTTTATGTATATCACCTCATATCTCCCCTTAGAAAGAAGTACTTGAGAAAAAGAGGATGCAAAAGTTAAATATAGGAGAGGATGAGGCTGGTGAAAGCGTGCTAGGAACCCCGTTGCAACCCAAAAATACAGAGGATCCTCATGATGAGGAGATGAAAGATGCTCAAGAGGGAGTCAAGGAGATAGAAGAGGAGATATTTGAGCCATCTAGTGAACCTCACTCCACATCAGAAGGTGAAGGACCCACTACAAATTCTAGCACCCGGGTTCCCAAGGGAAAGAAGGAAGCGACAAGAAAAGTAGGTGAGAAATATGCAACTCTAGCTATGGGGTACATAGAGGACATCAACAAGATCATGCACGCCAAGTTCCAAATATTGGTAGGGCCAAATGATTTATATGTCTGGGAGTCAATGGACCCAGAAAAGGCCAATGCATGGACTAGATAATAGTTTTCCTCGTCTATGTAGATACACATGGATGAACTATATTTTGATGTGTATGAGGATTCATATGTTTCATGTTGGGTAAAGAAGCAACTGTAGATTAGGCACATGATTGTAATGCCTCTCATAATGTATGACGAGTAAGTAAGAAATTCGTTGGAAAAGGTATCTGCTGAAGTGGCACAGAGGAACATTGATAAGGTCACCACCATTCGAGCGCTACTTGAAGATAACAAGGATAAGACTGCAGAAATAAAAGTCTTAAAAGTAGAGAAGGAATGAGAAGAGGTAAAGAATGAGGCCTTTATTAGCATGGCTAAGGAAATCGGTGATCATATTCTTAAGGTAAGGCCTCACTTGGAGTCTAAAGTTCCTCAGAAGTTCCCTTCTGTAATGCATTATTTGTGCACTCTGGTGGGTTTGGTTTTGAATGAAGCTCCCATTGTTATAGCTGTAAAAAAATATCCTTTGGAAGAAACAAAAAGAGAAAGGGCTGCGATTATTAAGAAAATTTTAAGTTTTGAGGCCTTGCTCCAAACATTGAAAGATGAGCTAAAGAAAGTGGATCAAGATTTGAACATGTGTGCAGTGCCGGATGCCATAATAAGAATCAGGACTATAGTAGAGGATAATGAAGTGCTGAAGGAAATGAAGGATGAAACACTTGGGTGTGTAGAGAGGTTAGCCCTAGTAAAACAAAAGTGCAAGGCCCTTACAACAGCCCAAGATCCACACAAAGATAGGATTGATGAACTTGGGAAACTTATAGCACAAAAATGGACTCCATGGAGGGAATGGTCTCAAGTATGGCACATGTTGTCCAAGTACTACAAAATGAGAAGGAAAAGATCACTCAGGATGAAATGGATGCCATCATAATAGATATCCTAGAGAAGATAGGAAGCATGCTAAATGACCAACATAACTTGGAGGATGAACTCAAAATGAATATCTAGAGTTACCTCGCCCGATGAAGAGGGTACTACAGAGTAAACTTCATTTGTTTGTACCATGCTTCATTCATTCTTTCATTCCTTATTCTTTATTATTGGAGACATAAGAGTGAATTCCCATTTCGGGGTGATAATGTACTTTAGTGTGGGGTAATTTTTGTATATATATATTCCCAGGGTAGATATAGACAAACGGAAGAATATGGAAATCAAAGGAACTCAAAACCTGATATTTATGGCGCACCTTCGTATAAGGTGCAGGAAAGTGGCGCATTTAAATGCATGTCGACAGGGTAAAGGATGCGCCCTTGGTGCATGGAAATGGCACATGACACAGAGTGTCGATAGGGTAAAGGATGTGCCCTTGGCGCACGGAAATGGCGCATGACAATGAGTGTCGATAGGGTAAAGGATGTGCCCAAGCACATGGAAATGGCACATGACAATGAGTGTCGACAGGGTAAAGGATGCACCCTTGGCGCATGGAAATGGTGCATGAAAATGAGTGTCGACAGGGTAAAGGATGCACCCTTGGCACACGGAAATGGCGCATGACAATGAGTGTCGACAGGGTAAAGGATGCGCCCTTGGCGCACGGAAATGGCGCATGACAATGAGTGTCGACAGGGTAAAGGATGTGCCCTTGGCGCATGGAAATGGTGCATGACACAGAGTGTCGACATGATAGAATTTATGCCTTGGCGCACGTAAGGGTATGTCGACACGAATACGGATGCGCCTATGGCGCACCTTTAGGAGGCGCAACATTTTGAGCGCTGACAGGAAGCAGACCCTGGCGCAGATATTCAGATGGCCATAACTTTTGACTGGGAGCTCGGATTCACGCAAGGTTGGACTTTTGGAAAGCTTACGAGGTCCTCTGTCTAACTATGACTAGATATCTTTAATTGGGTGGGAACAAGTTCTTAAAAATGCAAAATACAGTTCGCCATATTTTGAGTTTGTTGGGGTTCTCACCTACCACCATAATGAGATAATTAAATGCAATCTGGAGGTGGTTGGGGTAGATTTCAAATTCCTCTCTTCTCCCTCTCTCATTCTTCCTATAAATTGTAAGGAGGGGCTTCTTTCTAAGAGGTGGTTCATCTTTTCAGCTCTGCCCTCCCTTCTTTTTCTTCTCCAGGTTGAAAAATGGAGTTCGAACCTCCTCCCCTGCTCTGTAATGGCATTTTTGCCTTTTACTATTGAAATGATGTTTTGTGCAAACTTCTGGAGCAAAAAAAAACATGTTTTGTGATGCATATATCCATCCTTGCTCATTTTTTTGCTTTTTTTTCTTCTTGCCTCTTTTCATTGCAGGTATTTGCACATGTTGTAATGTTCATTACAGTCTCAGAAGTGTGTTCATGGAGTTTTGGGACATTTTCTATATGAAATCTATCCTTGGGTTTGTGATGCGTCTGTCCATCCTTCCCATTGCTCACCTCTCCTTGTTCCATGGTAGTTTTGATAGATGTTCAACATTCTCCTTCTCTGGTGTATCACCATTTTAGTGTAGGCTTTTGTTCTTTTCTCTGCTCTCTCTCTCCGACTCCTTGGTGGTTAGATTAGGATTAGATTAGCTTGCCTACACTGGAAAAAATTTTATGGCGAGTAGTTTAGGAGCAAGAACCAGCCTTCTCTAGAGATTCCTTTCTCATATTTGCAAGTCCCACACTTGGAGAAAGGATTCCATGTTGCAATCGCACCGGATGCTTCAATGATCAAACTAGAAATATGATCAACGTCCAGGGGTGCGGTGATTCAAAGAACAACAAGAATGTTGAGAAGATAATATATTGTGTTGATCGAGATAATATATTGTTGTAAGGTGAAGGCAAATAAATGATGTGTGCATGGAGCAAGGAAAATTTGAGGTTGCAGAAGAATAGCAGAATGAGCATGCACTAGAACACTTTGAATTCAGGACTTATCCATTTTATGGATAAGGGATATTTTTGGGGGTGGTGTGCGGAGCACAAAAAGACTTAAAGACTTGTGGTCCACACAATGTAATTTTGGGAACTTGACAACTAAGTGTTATACATAGTTTTGGCTAATAATAGGATTTCTACTTAGATTTAACTATAGGAAGTCTATTGTTAGAGCACTTACATGTGTGCATCTTAATGTAAAGGTGTGTGGCTATTATTAGCATGTGACCTATTTTGAGAAGTGCATGGGCTGTGAAGGGAAAGTCCCCATCCATGTGTGTGTGTGTGTGTGTGTGTGTGTGTGTGTGTGTGTGTGTGTGTGTGTGTGTGTGTGTGTGTGTGTGTGCGTGCGCGTGTGTGTGCGCGAGCACGCGCGTGCGGCGTGTGTGTGTGTGTGTGTGTGTGTGTGTATTAATGAACTTTGCTAGTGGTGAAAAACTATGGTAGAGTTACACTCTTGGTTTTTCCACACACATGACTCTTAAAGATACTCATGTAATGTAAGAATATTTTGTGTTTTATAGTATTCAATACAATGGATAATATTGGCTAGATATTGGTGTTGAATATGAATGTACCTAGTTCTTGCATGGTAGATATTGTTATAGTCATTGTTTAGTTCATTTTATATCTATTCTAAGAACTAGATTTGGTTTATGCACTGTGTGTTATTTACTATTGATAATGAATCTAGATATCTATATGCACCATCACACTAACATTTTGTACAAACAACTTTAAAGAGGTACCTAGTGCCTTTGCGTGCTTGAGTTAGCACTCAATTTTGGTGAATGATGTGCCAATGCGCCTAGGTCATTACTTGTAAATTATAGGATGCATCAATATACTTCGCTCGGTGGGTAAGATCAAGATATTTCCCATGTAAAACTTCTTCTCTTATGATAAAAGTCATTTACTTTGGTTCCTCTTAGGCGTGTGTAGCCTCGGTGTGTGTAGTAATCAAAACAAGCTCTACCTCGAGTTAAACACTACCCTTGGCATCCATTGTAGGTTAGTCCTATTTACAATCACTATCCCCATGCCTTTTTACTTCTAATTATTACTCATGTGGTCATAAAAATCTGGAAACTCTTCATGCTTGTGATTCTTTAGACACCATTAGCATTGCTGACAAGTCGTGGAACTCATGCTTGTAGTGTTTAGTTGATCCACAATTATAACATGTCCCACAAAGAAAGTCGATCTTCCTCTATGATCATTATGACCTATGAAACCCCCACGAAAACCTCTTCCTCAACCTCCTCCATCCACACCCTTCATACTAATGATCCTAGGCCTTAGAACTTATCCCAATTCCATTCGCGCATACACCGAGATCAATGACATCATGTATTTGGTTTATCAATCAATAGTCCTTCGTATCGTGAGTAGTGGATGTGTAAATCTTAAAATAGAAAGTTACATTCTTACGGATCGTGCATTGCACCAATGGGAATATACTTACATCATGATCACCATGATAGATTTCAAAATCTACCGACATGGCACACACCAAAGTTCATGGGAAATTTTCCTTTGTGTTTCCCCTCTACTTAACAATCCATGCACCATAAACCATTTTGAGTCTCATGATATGAGTTCGCAAAAAAAAATTCTAGTTGTTTTTCCATGACAAAAATTTGTGCTTAAAGAAATGGTCTAACTCGTATCAACGCTTCCACTACCTTAGTGTGCAAGGAAACCTCCAAGGCCTTATGAGGATATGTGAAGGTATTTTGTGAAAGTGCCCTCCCGAATGGGTGATCGGTTCTCCAATGAACCACTATGCATGTTGTGACAAATGGATATCATATGTAAATTTGGTAGGAGAGATTTAAAACGAGTTGCATACTCCCACACGCTCTCCACCATACCTTGCTGGATTTCCTTCATTACGTTGATGCTCTTCTATTCAAACTCGAAATTTGAAACTTTGTCAAGAAGTCATCATTCAACACAATATAATCCACCACCATTTGATGGGGTTCATACTTCTAGTACCATCTATGTGCACACCCCTGCAATGTAGTTGTAAAATAACTTGCCTTCCTCTCTGGGGTAGTGATTCCCTTTGTAAGCCATAAAAATCACATTCATGCACATGCTCTGCATCATCTTCCATACCCTTGTAATCGGGTAAGTGGAGAGACATCTCATAAAACACATGTTGATGGTGTTTTGGGCCTTGCCCACCAAATCCAGAACCTTGACCTCCTCCTAAATTTCCTCCACCACCAACACCACTAGATCCACTAGCTCCTATCCCTCCAGATCCTCCAAATCCTCCTCCTACAATAGGTAAGGGGCTTGATGTAGTTGCACTCTGCATTCCCACCATCATACTAAACTACTCGCCAACATCTATGATACCTAACCACTTCCGAGATGTGTTTCCCGTGTAACATCCAGATGTGATACCCATTATTTATGAACCCACACCTTGCCCAAATAATGTGCCAGATAAAATACCTCCAAACGAGAAATGTGTGTGGCCATAGATGGGTGTAATGTAAAATGATATCTTCTGAAACTATTTTCTGGTAACACCAATTGAACTACAAGTCTCGGATGCTAGAAAAATAAGCACCATGGTTTTGTCGCTAGGTGTACACACCTAAAATATTATTACACCTAGCATTTTCTCTAATTCAATGGATTAACGAAAATTTGTTAATTCCCCATTCTTTGCTCCATTCTTGGATGCCCATTTATGAAACCTCTTTCGGTCATATTCCTCTTATAATCATCTAATTGGGCTAATATCTCTCGTATTAGCTAGACATTCCTCTTTTTAACCATTCGTAACCTCCCTAGTTCTCTCTAGATCACTTCTATTGGCTTCCTAGCTATCTATCGATCACAATTGATTAATCGGACCCTCCCAAATCCCAATGAGTCTCTAATCACTTGTTAATCAAGTTTAACTAGCCTAATCCTAGCTTTAACTAGTCTAAAGCATGTTTATGCTAATCTAATCTAAAAGTGATTTTTAGAATTTAGTCCCACATGCACCCAAATTTCAAATCCTTGCAAAGCAAAAACTATAAATACAAGCCTAAGCCTACCCATTCAAAGAAACAACTTTACATAACACAAAACCAAAAGCAAGCCTAAGAAATCTTTGAGATCTCATTTGTATTAGCTTTAAGCTAATTAGACATTTGATCTTAAGCTTACCTCCTTCATTGACCTTGAGCTAATAAGCATCCATTTTCATCCTTAAACCAAGTTTTGAGTAATATGGAGAGAACCATTGGCCTTAAAGCTATTAATGGTAAGACTTCATTCTTAAAAGCTTAGAAACCATAAAAACTAATCACACCTTTGATTGTTAAGTTGATCTTCTTAGGTTTAATGTTTAATTAGTAATCTAAAGAGTAGAGAGTAGTATATATGCTAGGTTTTGATGTTTTTGTCAAAGTTATGATGCATGTATAGGATTAAATCTTGTTTAGATCTTATCTAATGGTGTATGGTTGAGTCGGTTTAAGATTTTAGGTTCTTTAGCCTCATTCCATAGCTTTACAAATTTTGCATTGCATACATTTGGCACGCCCGGTGGGACACTTAGTCCATCCTCCATTAATGGGTTCATTTTTAAGATTTTATTTCAGTTTCTAACTTTTTACATGTTTTTGTAGGGTTAAATATTTTTCCTTGGGATTTTTAGCTAGGTTTTATGTAGTTAACCTTCATTTTCATGCTTCTTTATTAAGTTTATGATAGAAAATGCATTTAATAGCTAATTTCTAACCTATTGCCACTTTTAAAATTTTATTTTCTGTGTTTTTTGGTGGTTTTTCAGCAGGGCGCACTCACCTTTCGCCAAAGACAGTGCCTTTAGATTGCCATTTTTAGCAGAGGGGCATAGGCACTAAAAACATGCACAAGTACCGAAAGCAGGCACAAATTTAAAAATCATAGCGCACATGCTTTTCTCTCATCGTAGACACCCTAAAATCGTCATTTTTACTGTGCACGCAGCACCCAAACCCACACGCAAGACCCTATGTATTCTCGGCTCTCTATCAAAAATTTTACTAGGTGTGCACAAACCTAAACCATGCCGCATACACCCTTTTTTTGGAAAAAGTACCCCTCTTCCAAAGGCACACATTCTATCATATATTTTACCATTTTTCTACTCCCTAACGCAGGAACATATTCTCCAGCATGTGCACTTACCCTATTGCAAGCATCTCTCGGGTAGTGAAGGCACCCTAAAAACCCGCTAGGTTTACATAAAAGGGCATATGAACCAGAACCCATGCACACATACACCTTGAAAGGGGTGAAAACATCTCTGTTTGATACAAATTTGTTCATATAATTTTTAGTGCTCCTAGTTTTGGTCATATCTTTTGACCCGTTGACCCGTTTTGAGTTTGAATAAGCATTAGAAAGAGAACGAAGCAAAATTTACAAGGGAAGTTTCAAAATTAATATACCTTTAGTATCATTACTTCTATCATAAAACTCCCAAAGTTCCCGGAGACCTCCAAAAATGTAAAATACTAAAAACCGTTGAAAACTGCTAAAAATAGATTTATGGAATTTTTTGATTTTCTTGGTTTTCTAACTTTTTATAGGGTTCTAAATAAAGTAGTTAAAGTTTTTGTATACTTATTTATGATAGTTTGAAACATGTATGCTCTTCCCTTGTGCCTTTCAAGGTGAGCTTGGGAATAAAAATGTTTCACTACCTTCTCCATACTTACAAAAATGATTCAATTAGCTTTCAAAGTTGGCTAAAACGAACCTCTACCTTTTGAAGTATTTTTCAAAAAGACTTGTTTTAGTTGAATTTTCCTCATTGTGTATGCTCTTCCTTCACATTTTTTTGGTGATCTTAGGAATAAAAACAACTTGCAAAATCTCTTTGTTATTTGATGGAAAATTACTAACTCCTCGCATGTAAGACCTAACACTTTTCAAAGAAAGGAGAAGTCAAGACAAAAAAACCTTCTAATACACATGTTTTCATACAGTTTCTAAATGGTGTGCTACTTAAAGCCACATTAAGTTAAGCAAGATAAAAACATACCACTTCACATCACACCTGTATTGTTGGTTTTAGGAAAGGGTATGTCTCTATCCGTTCAACTAGAACATAACCCCTTTGGCATAACACCTTCAACTAAAAAAATGGGGGTGGTTCTAAGAATCATAAAGTAATCCACCACCGAGTAACCTCATGGATGAAACAGAAGCACTTTGTTTACCCACTTGACTATATTTTACACTCGCAAATTAGAGTCAAAGTTTTATGTATCACGACCCCATTGAGAATATGCGTGAACGCACTAGTTTCTCATCATATTTCAAGGGGGTAAATGATATATAAACTATTCAACTTTGGAATTATCCATAGAATAAAAAAATAAATGTTGTTTTTCTATTTTCTATTAGAAAATGACAGAGATAGCTAGTGAATGAATTATGCTTATGCTTAGAATCCATAATTGCAGAGAAGGAAAGAATTTAAACTCATAAACACCAATAAATTTTATCTTGGAAAACCTCCAAAGGAGGAAAAACTAGTCAGGAAGGGAAATTTCTCTTTCTTCCCACTTTTATTGGCCAATTCAAAATAACAAGTACAAAATTTACAATAAGTATGAAAGAGAAGTAGATAATTGTTATCCAATTTTGCACACCTGGCAAGATTGGACAAGGGGGTCCTATCATGTTCAAGATGAAATAGTAGTCCTAGGAACCCACCTTCAGTTATTATCGAGATGCAATAATTAAAAAAATAATTCCTAAATTGTATATGAAGAGATCACCTAAAGCATCGAAAGGCACCCAGTTGATCTCGACTTAGTGAAGAGTTTAGGGTCGAGTTGTTAAAGAACCCGGTGTCAAATTGATAGTCATCTCAGAAATCATCTCAGTAGAGACTCTCAGTTGTAAGAGCTCGACGATGGTCTTGTTAATGCAAAATATAGCTCGTTGAAAATTGACAAATGAAAGGAACTGTACAAGGATCTCGGTGGAGATCGATGCAAAAAGATCTGAAGGCCAAGTCAGGGAGAGTCAAAGTCAACATGATGCCAGGTTTAATCCATTAAGACAGTGCTCGACCAACCACTTGGGAGAATTATCTTGTTTGACCGAGATGATATGAAATTATGCAAATATGGGAGGTTCAACATCATTGAATCTCAGGTTTGTAATTACATAATGGTGTTCAGACCTTCCTCGGCCGAGCATTTGGTGCATAAACAGCAGCTGACATGTCATAAAGATAAGAGAATCCTTTTTAGCACTTCCAAAGCAAAGCAAGTCGTCCAACGATGTTTTTATCTGCTCAAAGATCGAATGCATCCTCAAATTCGGATTTTCCTTCAAGATATTTTTATGAAAATCGATTAAGTGACAAAGTGAGAGTGTTACCGGAGACTCGATGAAAATTATTACAAAGATTCTCTATCGATATCTTACTTGTTTTACGATGTAACTCATGGAAGTGGATCTCATAGAGGTGGAACTCGTTTCATATCGGAATATTCATGGAGAATAATTTGCTTTGCAATTATATGAGCATCTTCAACGAGTCACTAAGTTGGAAGCATAAAGGATTATGTCGGAATTATCACACCTTACAAGCTACATACTGAAATTTTCAGACCGAGAGTTTAATGTTATCCTCAAATCTGTCAAGGAAAACTCGATAGGAGAAGATTCATGAAGATCCCGCTACCGGTGGGAATTGTGGAGTTAAGGAACAAACTTGCCAAGTCTGCGTGGTGAAGTTAAGGCCGGGGCCCGTGAATTAATTTGGCCAAGCCGTTATGTGGAGATTCGGAGCTGGAATGCCAAGTGGGTTTTTGTGGATGGCAAACCAAAGAAGAAATTCCACGCGGGGGAGATTCGGAGCAGCACCGCCAAGTGGAAATTTTGGGATGGAAAACCATGTTGTTTACTCCACGTAGGGGAGAAATTGGATCAGATTGCCAAATGGGAAATATTAAGATGGCATTCTGCCGTTTCACCCGTGTAGGGAGATTCGTGCAAACACCGCCAAGGGGAAATATTAAGATGGAAAACCATGATGAGATTTCCGCACGGGCCGTGTAAACAGAAATCCGCAGCTTGGAGTGGTCCGAGTCTTTGTGCGAGTCACCGGGAGGATTAATAGGATGTTGTGAATTGGAGTGGCTCATGTGTGAAGTGTTTGACAGGAAAGCAATGCTGAAAACTCGTCCAGATCGGTGGTCGTGAGACAAACTCCCACGCACAGTAGAATCCTTTTGAACGCTTCAGCAAAGAGCAGGTCGCTCCAACGGTGTTGATACTATTTCACCGAATGCAATGCATGATGCCCGACCGATCGGGGCCACCTTTGCCAAAGATACTTCTCCTCGTCCTCCGACGATTCCCAGCATTCGGAGGATGCGAGGCAAGCTCCCACGCACAGCAAAGCAGCATGTTACAGCAAAGTAGAAGCCTTCCTTTTGAACGCCCAAAGAAACAAAGTTGTCCAACTGTGTTGTTATCTGATCAATATCGAATGCATCCTCAAACTGTGGCTTATCCTTATTCTGAACTCGGATCTATGACAGCTGCAGGAAACAAATATTCACTGCCGTGTACGATGGATTGGAGTCATGCCATTCAAGGCTTCATAAAATCTGCCTGAATCAGGAGATGAAGGTTTACTACAGTACAGAATGAAACGATTCGTATTGCTCAGCATTTCTTTACCTAAAAACGAATTAAATGTGAAGGTCAGCTCTGAAAATACCCGGTCGGCCGTTTTGCATGTTACATCCTTTGTTACTCGTAAATGGTCTCTTTGAGAAACTCTAAGGGTAGAAGCAATATTTATACCCTTCCATTATGTACGTCCAATCGTAAAATAATAAAGATTCTTTTACAGTTCGAGAAGCCTGTTTTTAACAATGGACGATTATACTGTAGTTTCAAGTTGTTTTTATCTAGCTCATTTCTATCAGCTTTTATCCACGACTAAGGAAGAATTCATATGGTTATTAATGTACATTTTTTCCAAGGTCCTTTTGGTTGCCCCAGCTTATTCAATGTATTTTTGTTTCAAGGGCTTATTTTATGGGTAGCTCACATACTAAAGGATTTTTTTAGTTTCGGAAAAATGAGTATATTGTGTAGCTCATGTACTAAAGGATCTTTTTAGTTTTTGGAAAATGAGTATATGTGTAGCTCACACCACCCATTCCATACTAAGACCCCAATAGTGGCATAATCTGTTGGTCAAGCCTAGATTCCAGAGTACAAACCAAAATACCGAAGGTCTCTTTGTCAAGAATCGGGTCTTTACGGTGTCTATCGACATGTTATGGGCATAAACCCGGGTCATCATCATAAAGCATTAGGTCTTTATTGATAATGGCATTTTCTCATCGTTTGGAAGGTACAAATTGTGCTTATTATGGCCAAGCTAAAACATTCTTACTCGCAAGTGTTATATGATAAGGAAGAACCGTGAGCATTTTGGTAAAACCATTCTTTTTAGAAATGTTGGGTTAAGCACGACATTCAAGTGAGTTTGAGCCAACCGGTGCTCGGGCCGATATGCAAAACAAAGCCAGTCGAATCAAGAGCTCGTGGTGTTGTTTCATGGAGTTTGAACGTGGAATACATGTGAATATGTGGTCCAAAACAAGAAGAAATAACTCTATCTGTCAAGACTAGAGCTATCACAGAGAAATCAATAGATTCAGTGTCGATGTGGCCACGTAACGTGATCCCTAACAATTTTCATAGCTCAAAATCATTTCTAAATGGCGCAAATGCGGGAGTGAAATAATTTAAATTCATTGAATTGTTTAACCCTGTGGGTACAACCAATGTATTATGGATCAAATCCACTAAGTATGATTTAGAGTCAAACTTTTCATATTGTGGAAACATGGTACCAAGTCGAGATAAAGAATAAGCTCGCGGGTGTTGAAGTTTAATGTATTTGTAGAGGCTTTCAATTTCGTGCTTAAAGCTTCATGTTCACAATGCATATAGGTGGCTTGGTAATTCGAATGGCTCGATTTGGAGTTTGAATCAAGACCATAAAGAATGGCATTTGTGAGGCAAGTCTTAATTTGTGTCAAAGCCAGTTCAGAGGATCTACATGCATTTTAGCAAAACGATAAGAATCTAGTTTGATAGCTCACCATTCAAGGACTTAATGCAAAAGAGCCTCGATTGTCAAGACGAGGAAAGAGTTAGTGTGGGGTTCAAAATCGATCGTAACACCGAGTTAGAGGATTCAAGCTCACCAAGTTGAGATTTGTGCAGACTATTTCCACATGGACCCCCTCCTCTTCAAGTCAAACGGTCAATGGGGGTCCTAACATTATGTTAATTAAATTAATATTTTAATAATAATATTTATTATTATTATTTAAATATTTTATTTAAATATTATTTTAATTAATTGAGAAGACTAGGTCATCAGCAATTAATAACCCATGATGGAACCTTCTCGTGTAGTTCAACTAATCGCAATAAATACATCATGGGCCTTAATTTTAGGAATGCAATTATGATCATTTCCTCTTCTTTCTCACATATTTTTCTATAAATGTAAGTGAAGCTCATTTCAAAGGGTTCCAATAGCCTGCATAAGTTGACAGCTTAGATATCTCAGTGAGTGTATACTTTTCAAGAATCCTCTCTTCTCGCAAGTTGTTCTCAGTGTGTTAAGAGAACTTTCAAGCCTCCTCTTCAAGACCGTAATGGCAACTATTGCCTCTTCTCGAATGTATGATGCATTGTGCATGTTATCAAGCAATAAAAGAGTGTGTTTTGTGACTAATCTCGGTCCTTTCATCCTTTTATGCTTCTTTGTTCCTTTCTCGTACTTACAGTACACTCGTGCAAGTTTAAGTTTCTATTGCAGGTTCTGGAGTTATGTGCTTATCGAGTGGTGGAGTATTGCATGCGCTTGAGTTGTGGTGTCCGCTCACCCTTCTTGAGTTCATCCTTCACTAGGAAACCGGTATATTTCTCGGCCCGATAAAGTTTAACAAAGGGAACGCGTGTCTCTTAGTCCGTGGTATCCCGTACCCTCTCTAAGTCAGCAGAGGTGAAGTTGACTGCGTGGGTGCACACACCCTCTTCAAATTAACCCTTCCCGAATCAAGACACCCTTTATTTGGTGCATCACTGTCCCTAGTATAGTTTCATTTCTATAAATCTCTTTCCTTAAAACCCCATGAAAATGTTAGCCTAGGACTATATAATCATTTTTGTTACACTAGGAGTAGTACATCACTTAGTTTAGGAAGAGGGCCGCTCGGCCTTCTCCGGAGGTTCACCTCGAGCCCAAGTCCCACAGCCTTGAGAGGTGATCCCATGTGTCCCAATCACACCGAATGTCCTATTCACATCCTCGCCATTCGGGGGTGCAGTGATTCGCGACAACAGCTTTTGGCACGCCCGGTGGGAGAGAGTTGGTACTTCTCTCTCACTTACACAAGTCAAAGTACTGCGACTCTATATCTCCTGGATTCCAAATCTCAAAGGCAGAACTTATGCAAAGAATTTAGACAAGAGCTTCTTCAAAGAAAGGAAAGTATCAAAGATATCGAACTTTCCTTGTCTCCTCTAAAGAGAAGAAGAAGAGGCATTTCCACATCCCAAGCTGCAGATTTACCCGGTAGTAGGGGTCATTCAACTCCTCCTTTCTAAGGTTTCCTCCACATAGGAACAATCAACCTTTCATTGCATGGCGAGGAACCAAGTTTTTCCCCTTTCAATGCAAGCAGTCCTCTCATGTTGGCTCAACGTGACCCAATACTGCTGCAAAGCACTCAAAAGTTTACCCTTCTACATGGGGGAAACTCACGTTACTCCAAAGTGGAGCATATCTTTGATGTAGCCAAAGATCTCAGGCAAGACATAATATCACCGAAGACAATGTCAGTTATATACTTGCTACCTCTTTCAAGGAAAAGCACTTCAATGGTTTCGTGGGTTAGGTGTCGCACTATAACCACTTGGGACGAGTGGGAGAAAAGCTATGTAAACACAATTTGAAGACAAAAGTGATCACCTATCACTTTTGGAACAACTTACTACCATAAAGAGAGCTTCCCAAGAATACATGAGTGATTTCAACTTCCGATTCCACAGAACTTGGAATAGGATTCCGGTGCTCGTAAAGCCTTCTGCGCATAATGCATTCTTGTACTATTTGCAAGCCTTGAATAGCGATGTAGCTAGCTTATGATCTAGTCCATGGGAGGGACTACACTTCCGATGCTTACAAAGTTGCCATAAGTGCGAGATAATTCTTTGATTCATTTGGAAAGATAGCTCCACGACCACCAACGCCCTTTTCTCCGATCTTATGAATCATCACCCTATCATTGCTCCTATTCCAAAGAGACTCCAGAAACCATCTCAATCTTCCTCGCCTTTTCAAATGACCTATTGAAGTCAAGTCACTACTACAAAATTTTGGAAATGAGCTCAGACTCAAAAGGAAACAATTTCAATACAATCGTTCAGATCAACCACAAAATCAGCAAGAGATCAGGCTAACCATCCTCCTTTTCAAGGAAACAATCAGCCTCAAATCAAACTACAAGTCAAGTTGCAAATGTCGTGCCCTTGAACTTTCGTGAACCCCTCTTGCAGCCTAGCTCATCTAGAGCTATAGACTGCTCAAAATAATCTAGTTCAAGACTACGAATGGTGTTATCCTTGCTCTCAACCTCACAATCAAAATCTTTGTCCCAATGGGGTTCTTAGCCAGCCCTTATGGTTCAAAGTGTATCTCGCCCCTTCGAGTTAACAAACAATTCATCTACGCAAGAAGCGCATCAACCGCAGTGCACACTCAAGAATCGCTTGCTAAATTGGCAGAAGAAGATTTTTGGTGGCTTAAATATAGATTCTTCATCAGCAGCAAAGAAACACTCGTTCCAAAAAGAGAGCAATGGAGCCCCAACCTCTCGAAGCTGATCTAGCATCGACTTCTCAACCTGGGTTTCAAATGGAAGTTGATAAAAATGTGGGAAAGAAATCACTAGAAACACCGGCTAGCCACACCGTAGGGAAAGATGGTTCTCCAGGCATCACGGTACCCAACAAACATTTTCCAAAGGAGGACCCCAATACCCAAAAAAATTGTCATCAAATTTGGAGCAATTCCTTCAAAGATAGTAGAACAAATGAAGAAAACCAATCTGAAAGTTGTTACCATGTGGGACGACTCTTGATCCCTTCCCAAAGAAACCTGTTGCGAGAAGCTCTGAACAGTTTTAGTACAACCAGCGGATCACCAAGCCATGGAGTGACAAATGCTACAAATTTGTGTCAACCAGAAGGGAAAATCATTCCTACGGCAAACAAACCACCGCCATTCTACATTTCCCTGATCATTGGCGACCACCTGGTACATAATTACATGATCGATTCCGTGCGTAGCTTTCTGTCATGCCAAAAAAATTGCAGATGTACTAGGCATACAATATGCGCTAGTTACAAGAGGGGTTGTTTAGCTGGATGGCACAGTTGTTAAGACTGTTGGGGTTATCAAAGGACTTCAACTTACCATTCATGCATGCCCAAGTTTGTCATTCACCCAAGACATATCGGTCATTGATCTCCTCCTCTCTTCGCCATCCATTTATCACGGGATTTCACCGCCAAGATGGGTGGTTACCTATCACCCGATTGGTCGCATATGATTCTCAAGACTGATACTGTAACCAAAGTAACTATAAGGGCAGTAACCAATCTACCATAATCATGTAGAACCCTACACTCGCTAGTCCCATAAATGGAAATTACACCATCGTGATCCGTAAGAGGAAGATGTCGATCATGAACCAACCACCCTTGTTGAAGAAGTTCCCGATACTTTGTTGGATGAAGTAAGTAGAGATCATCAATACGATCCCTACGCCTGATGTATCGCGTAAGAAGAAGTTGGTTTTCCGGTCTTGAAGAAACAGATTAGGGTACTTACCGTATCCATGAAGAAGATACGATCATACCACAACTTGTCAAAACACCAAGTGATTCTAAAGGATCTGTGGCAATTGTTCTTCGATGGATCAAGAAGTAATAATGGATCCAGGTGCTGGTGTTATGTTAATTTCTCCAGAGGGAGATAAGTACTTCTCATCTTTTTGGTTCAGGTTCATTACACTAACAATGTTCATTGAATACGAGGCTCTTGTGCAAGGAATTCAACTAGCCCAAAGGAAGGGAATCAAGGCCCCGAATGTTTTTGGAGATAGTGAGTTAGTTGTTCATCAAGTTTCGCACGTAGTGCATCCAAAAATAATATTTTAAGATCATATAAGAATTGAGTCTCTGGGACCGATTGAAGATTTCAAGCTTTTTGGGATCCATGCAGCTTCCTAGAAATCAAAATCAAGATGCAGATAGCTTGTTACAATTGGTTCACAATACAACATACCAGCTTTTGATATCATGAAACAAGGGTATTGCAATTTGTTAAAATGGTGGTTCGACCAGCAAAGTCCCCGATAATGTGAGTAGTTGGCAAGTGTTTGATAGTGACAAACAAATTGTCCTCTTCCTACAAGAAGAGGCGGAGTTTGCTACAAAGAATCAAGATAAGTTGCAGGAGTCATATGGTGAGCAAATTATCCAATTGAAAAGAAACAAGTTACCAAAAGGTTTAGTCACTTTGGAATCCATTTTCAATTTAGATGACCAAGCCACAAGACAAAGCCCTAACATGGTGGTCAGAGAAGAATATTTTGAGGAAGTTGAAGTATCAAATGAAAAATTTCTTAAGATCGGAAAAGTGTGTACTTCTGAAGAGAAAGAAGCTTTCATCAAACTTTGTCAAGAGTATCATGACATCTTTGCATGGAGCTATAAAGATCTGCGTGGTTTTGATCTAGGTCTAGCACAACATACCATCGAACTGGATCCTAATGCTAAGCCAGTTCGTCAGAAATAGAGACCAATTAATCCCAAAATTGAGCCACTAATGAGAAAGGAGCTAACCAAGCTCATTGAGGCTTGTATAATTTTTCCTATCAAGCATTCCTCATGGGTAGCCAATTTGGTTCCCGTAAGGAAGAAGAATGGAGAGATCCAAGTTATGCGTAGATTTTAGGATTTGAATCGCATCATTAAAAGACCATTATCCACTTCCATCGATGGAGTAGATCCTTCAAACTGGTGGCAGGAGCTCAAAGATTTTCTTTTCTCGATGGATATTCAGGTTACAATCAAATCAAACGGCTTTCACTACCAAGTGGGCACGATGCCTACAATAAAATGCCATTCGGATTGTCCAATGCCGGGCTATTTTCCAAAGAGCCATGGACATGGCATTTAAGGGACTAATCAACGACATTATTTTAGTTTACCTTGATGATATAACTATATACTCTAAGCATGCAGAAGATCACATCACACATCTAAGGAAATTTTTCCAAAGGTGTAGGGAATTTGGGGTTTCACTTAACCCCAAGAAATGTATTTTTTGCAAAAGGCATGAGGGAAAATTGTTGGGGCATGTTGTTTCAAGAGAAGGATTATCAATCGATCCAGCCAGATTCATTCGATTATGTCCTTATCTCTCCCAAGTCACAAGAAGGGCCTCCAGAGTTTTCTGGGAACCATAAATTTCATGCGGAGATTCATCCTCAATTCGCGACATTGGCTAAACCACCGATACCATGCTAAAGAAAAACATGCCATTCTCATGGACAAAGGAAGGACGAGAAAGCTTAAGCTATCAAAACAACCATTTCTCAAGCTCCCATGTCAGGAACCCTGTGTTTGACAAAGATTTTATCCTTTATGCTTTTCAGGTCAAGAGAGCATTTCAGGATCCTCACCCAACAAAACAATAACCGATGGAGCAACAAATCACTTTCTTCACTAATCCTCAAAGATTACGAGTTCAAATACTCATTCATCAAAAGCAAGTCTTTGCGGTTATTCAAGCTTTGAAGAAATTCAGGCACATGTTGTCCAACAACAAGATTCATCCGATGGTGTCTCATCCAGTGTCAAGGAGTTTTTGCCGAACAAAGAAATGAACGAAAAGCGTGGCTCAATGGATGGATCACAAAGGTAATGGAGTACGACGTGCACATCAAAGTCACTAAACTTGTCGAGGTAAGGGTTTATGTCAGCAACTTGCAAATGTACATATGGAATCAAAAAGTAATGAAGACGTGACACTCCTAAATACCGATGAGGATGTTGATCAAGTTTCGATCGGGTTATCCAAAATGAAGAATTTCATCTTCTCGTGAGCATACCCGACAAACATGGATAAAACCAAAGACGAACTTTCCGTCTTCAATCTATCCCATATGTTTTGGTAGATAGCGTTCTCTTTGAAAAATTTGAACGGTGTCCTCCTTCTGCATAGGACCGTAATTGTGTCAAGTAAGATACTAGAAGAATTTCATAATGGCCTATCCGGAGGACATTATTCGCATGAACGCCAACTACCAAGATCATGCGAGTGGCTACTATGGCCGATTTATTCAAGGATGCCCATTTTTGGGTAAGGAAATGCAAAGAATGTGCCTTTTTCACAGTGTAAGGTGGTCGACAGCTCTTCCATCGCATCCAATTCAAGTGGATCAACCCTTTTTCAATGGGGTTGACTTCATCTAATGATTAATCCTCCATCCAAATGATGGACATAAATGGGTCCTTACCGCAATGTATCTATTTTACTCGATGGACAAGAGGCGTAGCATTAAAAGAGAGCAATGAAAAGGTAGTTCTAGATTTTTTGGAGGGTATAATGACGAGGTTCGTGTTCTCGCTTACAAATCATTTTTGCATAATGCTATGCTGGCTTTTCTTGGTATGAAATTGAGCGAATGGGCTGTTAAAAATGGGGTATACCTCAAAACTTCATCCAATTACTATCCTCAAGGAAACAGATTGGCCGAGTCTAGCAACAAAACCTCATAAGGATTATTAAGCGCACAATGGAGACTAACAAGAGGACTTGGCATACAGTAAATCTTAATACCGCCTTATGGGCAGATCCGATCACACGTAAAGGGCCATCGGAAATTCTCCTTTCGTTCTTGATATGGAAGAGAGGCAAAACTTCCACTCTATTGAGTTACCTTCTTTGGAGTTAGCTCATCAACTTGAAGTTATAGAGAGTGATCCTCCTCGACAAAGAAGGTTTGCTGAACTCATGGAGTTAGAGGAAGTACGAGACAAGGCTATGAAAACTTTGGAGCAGCATCATGCCTCAAGTTAAGAAATCTTTGACAAGAAGGCGTCTCGATGTGCATTTTCAGGAGGAGATTTAGTTCTCAAATGGGATGAAGACAGTGGCCAAACCAGCAAGCATGCCAAGTTTGACGCCTCTCGGAGTGGGCCATACATTATCACAAGTCGCAAAGAGGCAAATTCATTTCATCTATCTAGGCTCAATGGAGAAGAACCGCCCATTCATGTAAATGGGATACATCTCAAAGCTTGTTTTTGAGAAGCTGCCCACCCTTGTATAGTTAAATTAGGTGTTTTCCTCCAAGTGCTTATGCACATTGTTGTGTGATGTTGTTTTGCTTTCCTTGTTGTTGTGTTTTGTGTTGTTCGCATATTGTTTCATCATTGGAAGGTGTCAAGGAGAAGAAGGTTCAAGGTTTCCATAAGAGTTTCAAAATTTGCTTCATTCAAAATTTTGCAAAGTTGCTCCATGGATGTTAAGCATTCAATGATTCAAGATACTTCATTCTTAGCATTCTAGGGAGGTCCAGACATCGACAATGCTCAAGGAGATTCTCGGGATGTGTCAAAGAAAATCATACTACTATTAGGATTCCAAATACGACTCCATGCCCAATGGATGACTTAAGGCTACCGGAATCATGCTTAGCAGCAATCATCCCGAGAGGTTGCAAAAATGTTATCCAATTTTGCACACTGTAAGATTGGACAAGGGGGTCCTATCACATTCAAGATGAAATAGTAGTCCCAGAACCCACCTTCGGTTATTATCGAGATGCAATAATTAAAAAAATAATTCCTAAATTACATATGAAGAGATCACCTAGCATCGAAAGGCACCCAGTTGATCTTGACTCAAAGAAGAGTTCAGTGGTCGAGTTGTTAAAGAACCCAAGTGTCAAATTGATAGTCATCTCGAGAAATAATCTCAAGAGAGACTCTCACTGTGAAGAGCTCGACGATGGTCTTGTTAATGCAAAATATAGCTCGTTGAAAATTGACAAATGAAAGGAATCGCATCAAGGATCTCAGGTGGAGATCGATGCAAAAAGATCTGAAGGCCAAGTCACGGAGAGTCAAAGTCAACATGATGCCAGGTTTAATCCATTAAGATAGTGCTCGACCAACCACTTGGGAGAATTATCTTGTTTGACCGAGATGATATGAAATTATGTAGATATGGGAGGTTCAACATCATTGAATTCGGGTTTGTAATTACATAATGGTGTTCAAACCTTCCTCACCGAGCATTTAGTGCACAGCAAAGCTTGATATGTTAAAGATAGTAGAAGCCCTTTTTAGCACTTCTAGCAAGCAAGTCGTCCAATGATGTTTTTATCTCTGCTCAAAGATCGAATGCATCCTCAAATTCGGGATTTTCCTTCAAGATATTTTTATGAAAATCGATTAAGTGACAGTGAGAGTGTTACCGGGAGACCTGATGAAAATTATTACAAAGATTCTCTATCGAGATCTTACTTGTTTTACGATGTAACTCATGGAAGTGGATCTCATAGAGGTGGAACTGTTTCATATCAGAATATTCATGGAGTATAATTTGCTTTGCAATTATATGAGCATCTTCAACGAGTCACTAAGTTGGCAGGCATAAAGGATTATGTCGGAATTATCACACCTTACAAGCTACAGCTGAAATGTTTGCACTGAGAGTTTAATGTTATCCTCAAATCTGTTGAAGGAAAACTCGGTAGGAGAAGATTCATGAAGATCCCGCGCGCTGGTGGGAATTGTGGAGTTAAGGAACAAACTTGCCAAGTCTGCGTGGCGAAGTTAAGGCCGGGGCCCGTGAATTAATTTGGCCAAGCCGTTATGTGGAGATTCGGAGCTGGAATGCCAAGTGGGTTTTTGTGGATGGCAAACCAAAGAAGAAATTCCACGCGGGGGAGATTCGGAGCAGCACCGCCAAGTGGAAATTTTGGGATGGAAAACCATGTTGTTTACTCCACGTAGGGGAGAAATTGGATCAGATTGCCAAATGGGAAATATTAAGATGGCATTCCAGCTGTTCACTCCGCGAATAGGGGAGATTCAGGAAAACACTGCCAAAGGGGAAATATTAAGATGGCAAACCATGATGAGATTTCATGACGCCGTGCCGTAAACAAATCCAGAAATCCATGCAGCTTGGTCGGTCCGAGTCTTTGTGCGAGTCACCGGGAGGATTAATAGGACAGTTGTGAATTGGAGTGGCTCATGTGTGAAGTGTTTGACAGGAAAGCAATGCTGAAAACTCGTCCAGACCGGTGGTCGTGAGACAAACTCCCACGCACAGTAGAAGCCTTTTGAACGCTTCCAACAAGCAAGTTGCTCGAACGATGTTGATACTGCTTCACCGAATGCAACGGACAGATGCCCGACCTGATCAGTTCACCTTTGCCAGCATACTTCTCCTCGTCCTCTGTACTGTTCTGAGCATTCGGAGGATGCGAGGCAAGCTCCCACGCACAGGCAGCAGGCATGTTAAGACAAAGAGAAGCCTTCCTTTTCAACGCCTGCAAAACAGTTGTCAACCGTGTTGTTATCTGATCAATATCGAATGCATCCTCAAACTGTGGCTTATCCTTATTCTCGAACTCGGATCTATGACTAATTTAGAAACAAATATTCACTGCCGTGTATGATGGATTGGAGTCATGCCATTCAAGGCTTCATAAAATCTTCCGAATTAGGAGATGAAGGTTTACTAGTGACAGTAATGAAACGATTTGTATTGCTCAAACATTTCTTTACCTAGAAATAAATTAAATGTGAAAGGTCACTCAAAATACCCGGTTGGCCGCTTTTGCATGTTACATCCTTGTTACTCGTAAATGGTCTCTTTGAGAAACTCGAAGGTATAATATTTATACCCTTCCATTATGTACGTCCAATCGCAATAACAATGTATTCTTTACTAGGTTTAGAGAAGCCTGTTTTTTTTAACAATGGACGATTATATCTGTAGTTTCAAGTCGTTTTTATCTAGCTCATTTCTATCAGCTTTTATCCACGACTAAGGAAGAATTCATATGGTTGTTACTGTACATTTTTTCCAAGGTCCTTTTGGTTGCCCCAGTTATTCAACGTATTTTTGTTTGAAGGGCTTATTTTATGGGTAGCTCACAGCTAAAGGATTTTTTTAGTTTCTGGAAAAATGAGTATATTGTGTAGCTCACAGCTAAAGGATCTTTTTAGTTTTTGGAAAAATGAGTATATTGTGTAGCTCACAGCTACCCATTCCATACTAAGACCCCAATAGTGGCATAATTGTTGGTTGGAGCCTAGATTGCAGAGTGCAAAGCCAAAATACCGAAGGTCTCTTTGTCCAAGAATCAGTCTTAAGGGTGTCTATCGACATGTTATGGGCATGAACCTGGGTCATCATCATGGCAGCATTAGGTCTTTATTGATAATGGCATTTTCTCATCGTTTGGAAGGTACAAATTGTGCTTATTATGGCCAAGCTAAAACATTCTTACTGCAAGTGTTATATGATAAGGAAGAACCGTGAGCATTGTGGTAAAACCATTCTTTTTAGAAATGTTGGGTTAAGCACGACATTCAAGTGAGTTTGAGCCAACCGGGTGCTCTGGTTGATAAAAAACAAAGCGAAGTCGAATCACCAAGAGCTCGTGGTGTTGTTTCATGGAGTTTGAACGTGGAATGCATGTGAATATGTGGTCCAAAACAAGAAGAAATAACTCTATCTCGTCAAGACTAGAGCTATCACAGAGAAATCAATAAATTCGGTGTTGTCGACAGGCCACGTAACGTGATCCCTAACAATTTTCATAGCTCGAAAATCATTTCTAAATGGCGCAACATGCAGGAGTGAAATAATTTAAATTCATTGAATTGTTTAACCTCGTGGGTACAACCAATGTATTATGGATCAAATCCACTAAGTATGATTTAGAGTCAAACTTTTCATATTGTGGAAACATTGGTACCAAGTCGAGATAAAGAATAAGCTCACGGGTGTTAAAGTTTAATGTATTTGTAGAGGCTTTCAATTTAGGGCTTAAAGCTTCATGTTCACAATGCATATAGGTGGCTTGGTAATTTGAGAATGGCTCGATTTGGAGTTTGAAGAAAGACCGTAGCTTAATGAGGGCATTCGTGAGGCGAGTCTTAATTTGCGTTAGGCCACAAGGAGTTCACATGTGGATCTACATGCGTTTTAGCAAAACGATAAGAATCCAAGTTTGATAGCTCACCATTTGAAGGACTCAATGCAAAAGAGCTCAATTGCCAAGATGAGGAAAGAGTTAGTGTGGGGTTCAAAATCGATTGCAACACCGAAAGTTAGAGGATTCAAGCTCACCGAGTTGAGATTTGTGCAAGGAGACTATTTCCACATGGACCCCCTCCTCTTCAAGTCAAACAAGTCAACGTCAATAGGGGTCCTAACATTATGTTAATTAAATTAATATTTTTATTTAAATATTTTAATAATAATATTTATTATTATTATTTAAATATTTTATTTAAATATTCTTTTAATTGATTGAGAAGACTAGGTCATCGAGCAATTAATAACCCATGATGGAACCTTCTCGTAGTTCAACTAACTGCAATAAATACATCATGGGCCTTAATTTTAGGAATGCAATTATGATCATTTCCTCTTCTTTCTCACATATTTTTCTATAAATGTAAGTTGGAAGCTCATTTCAAAGGGTTCCAATATTGCATAAGTGGACAGTTAGATATCTCGGGTGAGTGTATACTTTTCAAGAATCCTCTCTTCTCCGCAAGTTGTTCTTGTGTGTTGAGAGAACTTTCAAGCCTCCTCTTCAAGACTGTAATGGCAACTATTGCCTCTTCTGAATGTATGATGCATTGTGCATGTTATTGAAGCAATAAAAGTGTGTGTTTTGTGACTAATCTCAGTCCTTTCATCCTTTTATGCTTCTTTGTGCCTTTCTCGTACTTGCAGTACACTTTGTGCAAGTTTAAGTTTCTATTGGTGTTCTGGAGTTCTCGTGCTTATCGAGTGGTGGAGTATTGCATGCAGTTGAGTTATGGTGTCCGTTCACCCTTCTTGAGTTCATCCTTCTTCACTGGGAAACCGGTATATTTCTGGTCGATAAATTTTAACAAAGGGAATGCGTGTCTCTTAGTCTTGTGGTATCCTGTACCTCTCTAAGTTGCGGCAAGAGGTGAAGTTGACTGCGTGGTGCACACACCCTCTTCAAATTAACCCTTCCCGAATCAAGACACCCTTTATTTGGTGCATCACCGTCCCTAGTATAGTTTCATTTCTATAAATGTCTTTCCCTAAAACCCCATGAAAATGTTAGCATAGGACTAGATAATCATTTTTGTTACACTAGGAGTAGTACAACACTTAGTTTAGGAAGAGGAAGCCGGCCTTCTCCAGAGGTTCACCTCGAGCCCAAGTCCCATAGCTTGAGAGGTGATCCCATGTGTCCCAATCACACTTAACGTCCTATTCACATCCTGGCCATTCGGAGGGTGCAGTGATTTGGCGACAACAATAATATCTCACACTTCCTCCCAAATACTTGTTTGCTTTGTCTAACCACTCCTTTCTTCTACAAAACACAATTCCAGCACTAAGATCTTCTTGCTCACCCGATTCCATGTTTAGATGATATTATTCTCTTCTGCAAACATGTATTTATATCCTTTTTCATGTCCTCCCATGCACCGGGAATGGGAAAGGTCATGGAGGAGAAGATACATGATTACTTTCCAAATTCTGGGTTGTTCGATTCATATTTATTGTTTTCTATCCAAAAGATCCAAGACCGCTTCTCAAAGGAGACCTAGTGGTCCCGAGACTACCGCCCTAGTTGGGTGGCGGTTTTGAATCGCCACTCGCATAGGGTGGTCTGTTACATTATAAAGAAAGTACCTCCGTGTACTATTTTTCCTTCTTCGTGCTAGCTGATTTGATGAAGTAGAGTCATTTTGATCCCTATGGATCAGTAAAGTAAAGCCGAGATACTCCCAAATCAGTCAGTGTGACTCTTTGGGTAAATCATGCTCACACCTAAACAACTTGTGACACCTAGTTGAGAGATCTTATTAGGAAATCCATTTTGTCTTGGAGCCCACTTTGCTAGTCCATTGTCACATAAAGCCATTACGAAGTGACGACTTACTTAGAGTCTGAACATTATTTTTCAAACAAGGAAAAGAGCCCACACAAGTTAGAACTAAGTGTCTTTCATCATGAAATTAAACAATGTCTCACTTAGCTCAGTGTCATTCTCGCCTTCATATGAGGTGAAACTCTTCCCAAGTAATGCTTAGTTTATTTTCATCTTTTTGATCTATACCCTTGCATTCTCGCCACCCATTTTTGGGGTGAGAAGGAAGCATACCTCACGAGTCTTATCAAAGACAATATTTGCCATTTTTTGTCCGTTTATGCCCATCCATGTTTGTGGTTGGGTTGTTAAACATCTAAAGTGCGCAAGTACATTTTTCGTATCTTTGATAGTCCTTTGATCTTGATTTCAAGATCGTCTTCATAGTTAGGATTGGTTCATCATTTGATCCCCTTTGATGTGTTACCTTGTTTGCATTGCCTCGACACAATTAAGATACTTACGTCATGTTTTTGTAAACATGATCTAAGTATCCACATTGTGGCGTTACGTTGTGCACATTTTAGCACATCCTTAGTATACTTTGACTTGGTTTAAATTTGAACATTTCTCCAAATATTGACAGTTTCACTTACTTTATTTTGCGTCATTTCAATACCAATTTGACACTAATATCTCACTTCTCCGCAAAGCTTGATAGACGTATCCAATTGGTGTGGTTACATAGCTTATATTTGTAATCCTCTCCCTTTGACATTTAGGCCTTGCTTGTCTCTAAACTAGTCGTAGTATCCTTTAAGTGGGAATTGTATTTACCCTTTGTTAATATTTATGCCTTGTTCATTTCAAGCTTGACATAAGTATTGACATTGTGTTGATCATATTTGCATTGAAATATCATTTTGCACACACATTTTACATAGGTAGTATTTCTTTTTGATTGGCTTTTTCTTTCACACTTGCATGATTGTTCCTTGTGATTATTCATCTAGAAAAATTGTTTTCTAGGACAAACCCTTTTGATCTCATCGATATTGTGTCATCATGATGTCTATTTTCCTTAGACCTTCTTTAGAAAATCATGCACGCATCTCCATATTTATGAGATGTCTAGTTGGTTTCCCTTATGCTACCCGAATCGACATGGAACTTTATTCACTTTGAAGGAATTTGATCACACTAGCTAAGTCTAGGCATTTGTACCTAAACGACACCAACAATGATTAACTATCATGTGGTTTATCACACTTACAAAAATATAGAACCTAGGTTTAGGAATTCAAATAAAAATATTCCCATTACAACTAAGCCTCGTTTGGTTCTTCGTGCTAGAGGGCCCATTCAGGTACCCTGTTCCCCACCTTTATCTCATAGTTGGTGGTATGGTTTGGATGCTTCTAATCAAAATTATTATTTAGGTTCCCCCACTCTTCTTGTGATTCAGATCCAAACTACTATTCAAATTCCCACTCTTCTTCCTCAAGATTCGGATCCCAATTATTGTTTGAATACCCCTAGATAAAATATTGAATCATGGTCCTCCCTTCCTTTGCAGGACCTTTATTCCAAATCATCTTAATGAGAACTTCCTTCCCGTGAAGACTTGTGTGACTCCAAGTTCCATCAATCAAACATTTAAATTTGTTCTTGAGTTATAATCCTCCCTTTCTTCACGGGACCTCTTTCATCGGGTCATCTCGATGACCTATTCCTCCATCAAAGATTTCCACAACTCGAATTCCCTCTATTCAATCATCCAATTCGAATCCTACATCACAACTTAATGGATGACTATATGATCCTATTTTCTCTCCCACATGTGTCGTCTTCTAGAAAAATTACAAAGTGCAGCTCCTAATCGTCCATTCATGAGACGCCTGCCTCCAAGCCTACTTCCTCTCTCGGGAATCATATTCTTCTATCAGTCCAAATTCAATCCCTCTTTAGCCCTTGAGCCCTTTTAACCATATCATACAATTTCCTCATCCATCTTCTAAAGATCAATGTTTACAACCATGTCGAAACATTACAAAAATTCATGTGCTAAGATATCTTTTAAAATAACTATCAAAGCTCTTTGTGGGAGTGATAAGGTCAGGCCTTCCCGTCTACATCATCAAACATCTTCATCTTCTTCTGTCAATCAATCTTCCCCGCTTATCAGGCCCATTTCTTCTATTCAACCTCCTATGGCTGAAGAACAACAACCTCTACTAATTGATTTCTCTCAGAATGAAGGAACAATTAGACTACATGATGATATCCCTTTAGAGGATTGCAAACAAGGATTCTTTCTAGAACTGATATGCTTGCATATGGGGAGGAAGAAATTGATTCCTTTTATAGAACATAGAGGAAGTTCCTAAGGTCATGGAACTTGACTCTTCTTCTGGCATTCCATCTTCACCTTCTTCTGAGCATGATGAGATGTCAAGGTCTAGCATTGATCCATGGCCTATCTTCTTGTTACCAACTCATTCCTTATCTATCATCATTCCTTAATCAAAATCTCTCCTTGGGTCACCACTGAGTAGCCCATCATCTTCTTCTATCCTACAACCATCCCTAGATAGCCCTCCATTTTCTACTTGTGGGTCACCTCTTGGTAGCCTATTACCTTCTATTATTGGGCCATGTCCAAGTAGCCCTTAATCCTCTTATATCTATAGAACCCCTCCGATAGTCCCTCCTTGTCTATACTTGGGCCACACATCCCCTAGCAACCCTTCGTCATATTCTTCTATTCTTAGGCCATGTCATCGTTTCCCAATTTATCCCATTTTAGGTCCATATTATGGTGGGACCCTAAAATAATGGATAAGTACAAGAAAGAATGTGGGTGTGTAAGGTGAACACATGCAATACAAGGTTTTAGGAGGGTTTAGTAGAACCAGTGGTGCACACGCACAAGGTAGAGAAAAGGTTTTGGGACTTAGCCATATTTGGCATATCAGGAAGAACATGAGGAAAACATGACCCGACTACGCATGCAGAGTGGATAAGGTCCGTCTAGCAACTTGGAGCCCACAAAAGGAATATACCTTGTGATAGAAGATTCCAGAAGGTCATCATGGCGAAGGATGGAGAGCTCACATCTAAAGGAGCATGCTCTCATGAAGGACCACTTGGACACATGGCAATCAATCTACAACTTCAAAAGGCATGGCGGTGCTTGATAAGGCTATATATATGAGCGCCCAGTAGAAGAGAAAGATACACATGGAGAGACCGAGAATTGAAGAGAGGTGAAGCTATGCAGGAATATTGTGAGGGCTCTATGGGTTGGGTTTAGAGGATTTGTAGGAGTATGTTGTATCAAGGGGATGGGTCTAAATATTTTTCTTTATACTATGAAGGGCTTAAGTCCATTTCTAATGCATGACATTAGTATGCACTATTATATGGATTTGTGATTGCCTCAGTAAATGTAATGTGGTTATCAACATACTTAATATGAATATATGTGTGGTTCTAGTTTTTACTTATATCTGTATTGATACATTATATATATATATATATATATATTTCATATGAGTGGATGTAAACCCCTCTGCATTTCCTTTCTATTATTATTTAGATCTATGTTCTGTAATGATTTTCTTATATAAATGAATACATTGGTCTAGAAGCCCATTTTGAGCTCTAAGATGAATGTATGGTTTGTTTCCATTCTATTCACTTAAGTTTCTATCGTAAATAATGCATTCTCACACAAATCAAATCACACAAAGGAGGAGCTTGGTGCCTGCGCACACCTTGGGAGTGCCCAATTCCCATTGGGTGATAGGTCGATGTGCATAGGATTTCCTTGTTCTTTGAAAGGGTATAAAAATGACTAGATCTTGGTTCTATTACCGGGACCTCTTTTCAAAGTTGTGAGAATTAGCATGCATCTTTTCCTTTGTGATGTAATGATAAAGAGCCTAACTTTAAAAGTGTTGAATCGTGGTTCAAGAGCATGGAGGACAAGTTTTCTCAAATATTCAACACTTGACCTAAGTTCAATGCGTGCAGATGGGTAGAAGAGAACTTATACCATGAGTTTTATGAGACATTATTTTTTGCTTCACAGTAGAGCTATATGAATAAATTTCAACATATGCATCCAGATCAAGTTGGTACTATAGATCACATGTATGGACCCAAGATGACTATCATGAGGCTGAAGATGTAGATCGACTTGGATGCATGTTATTGATCTCTGAGTGGAAGGGAGTACTGGCTAGTTACACTTTATAATACTCCATTTTGATGTATTCTTTCCCAGAAGTTGTTGAGTTTGAGTTTCCGAGGGATCCTAGAGGATCATTTTTGAGTGTTATTTCTCTGGCTATGAAGATCTTGGTCATTAATTTGAGTTTAGAAGCATTCCCATCACTAGCTAAGCTACTCGAGCACCGGGAGAGGAAGTTAGGTTGGAGGAAGATTGTGAACATTAATGATGAAAAGGAAGGGGAGGAGAGATGGCTCAAGTATAATGAAGCTCATGAAAGTGAGATGAATAGAAAATGTGAGGTTGCAAGTGTGATGGATCTATGGAGATATACATTGTGAGAGTGTGTTAAAGTTCACATGGAATACATGGAGCCTAAATAGTCTATGCTACCCCATCTTGGCAAGCGCAAGAGAGAGGCCCCTTCATCTTTTCTTGAGAGTTCGTTGCATGGAGAAAGAAGAACTACCGATGTGCATGTGAACCCACCTAGCAACCAACCCCTAGCGCTTGGTTTTCCAAATCAAAGGAGAAGTATTGATAACCATGTTGGTATCGGTGGGAGTGATCGATCAACACCTAGGAGATATAATTTTTCATTTGGAACATCCATGGCTACACATACCATTCCGGTGTTTGGAGGAATTTTGGACAAAGTGTAAGTACACAAGGTTTGGGAAATGCATCTGGGAGTGGCATGGGATACACTTCTAGAAGTGGAGGAATCTCATGACCATTGGCACATAGTTCAGTGGGACATTAGGGGCACTAGGTGTGTCCACTTTAGGCCCATTACTAGTTATAGGAGGATCTAGAGGTGGAACTGGTGGATTTGGAGGCACAGGACCTGGTGGATCCAGTGGATCTAGTGGAGGGAACACCTGGAGGAAACACCGGAGGGAACCAAGGATCTGGATCAGGAGGACAGGGGCCTTAGCCACCTCCTTAGGTGTTCTTTGAAATGTCTTTACACTTACCTAGATTACCAAGGTATAGAGGATGTTGTGGAACACATGCACAAGTGTGAATTACTATGGTGCGTAAAGGGGATCACTACCCCAGAGTGGAAGGCAAGTCAATTTGTAACAATGTTGCAAGGGCACACACATAATCGGTATAGGAATTACGACCGCTATTATATGGTAGTAGACTACATTGCATTAAATAATTCCTTCCTAACAGAGTTCCATACACCAAAGTTCACCAAAAGAGCATCAGTGCTTTGAAGGAGATCCAACATGGAATGGTAGAGAGTGTGCAAGAGTATGATGCATGTTTTAAAACTCTCTTATCAAACTATCATATGAAACTCACCCTTCACAATTTACTCAATGGTTTTTTTGAGGGTTGATCACTCCGTTTAGGAGGGCATTATCACATAAGACATTCACTGACCCATGTGAGGCTATAGAGGCTGCCTTACATGTTGAAGTAGTTAGAGTGTTGATACTAGTGTGAGCCCTTTTCTGGAGGCTCAAATCGCTACTATGGCCAAGCAATTAGAGAAGTTGTCTACAAAATTTGCACATGAGACTCATAGTGGTCTTTGGTGTGTGGATTGTGAAGTAGAGGGCATGCCAAGGATAGTTTCCCCGGAAGATAGTATGCATCATAGCAATAGATTGTGAAATTTTTCATGGGGACCATGATGCAAGTAGATGTCCCTTGTTGTAGCACACAATTCAAAAGAATGTGTCTTACTACTGCAAGATCTGCACCTCTACGACCCATGATACTAAGGATTGTAGGCTTATTGACCAAATCCATGAGGCCATTGATCATGGTGTGTGCTAGACCAGCCTTGCCAGTAGTTCCAAGGAAGATGATCACCATTATGAAGGATGTGCAGAGATGGAGGGGATGTGGGAGAGGTTTTTGTGGAGGATTCTATGGTCATATTAACCACAGAGGAGGAATAAGTGAGTTCCCATGATGAACTTGCTATAATTGTGGATCTACATAAAATTACAGTGTGAGTGTCTAAATTTATTGCATTACTCATGGTGCGAGAAGAAGCATAAGTATGAGGAGTTCCCTAAGTTGTTTGAGCACATGAGCCAACAACACCGGAAGGAAAAGGGTGTTGGGATGGTGAGTATAAAGAAGAATGACACACAATGGATGCATAGAGTGGCATGTGAGTCAGGATTAGAAATTGTTTTGGTGACAACATGAGCAGAGGCTACACGCATCAAGGAAGTACCAAGGCAAAGGAATCTAGTCTCAAGAGAAGAAGTGGTGCATGAGAAGTATCCAGACCTTTCCCACTAGAAGGAAGTGTATCAAGAGATAATGGATGTCATTCGGAGTTTATAGGGAGAAATCCAATGTCTAAAGGAGTAGTCCAGGAAGCAGGAGCAAAGAAGGAATGTTGAGGCTTTGCAGAAGGACCTGGATGAGGTCAAGGAAGTGTGCAAAATGTTAAGGAAAGAGAATATTATTCCCTTGCTAGGAGAATGGCTATGGGAGAAGATGCCACGCACTAGAGTAGAATGGGAAAGATAGGTATTGCATGCAAACCTCCCTCCCCATATCCTTAACTATGACAAAGAGATCACACTGAATGCAGTTGTGGATGGTTGGATATTGAGCAACATATTGATTGACACGAGAGTAGAAGTCAATGTTCTTACATTGGATTCCTAGCATCAAATGGGAAGGCCTGCATTATATCCATATTTGAATGTGTTGTATATGGAAAAAAACTAAGGCAATGCCCATTGGAGTATTGAAGGATACAATGATCACCATTCAGGGGGCCAAGTTTACTGGAGACTTTGAAGTCTTGGTGCTTTGCCAAGGTAGACAATTTTATAGCATTGCTTGGGTGCCCATGGTGCTGTAAGAACAATGCTGACCTAAGGTTTAATAAAGGATATATCAGTTTCAAGAATAAGGAAGAAAGGGTCATCACCCCTTTAATGGATGGGAAGTCAGCACCTTACACTAAACCTTTGGGAGAAAAGGTCCTTGATAGAATTTATGTGCACTCTATCAGAGACCCCGAGATAATTCATCATACGAAGGAGTTATCAAATTTGAGGATGCTTAGTCTTTGAGTGATACAAAAATCATATCATTTGAAAATTGGGTGCATGGGACCTATGAGTTAATTGGGCGACACTTGAGGGGGTCTGTAACAAGAGTGACTAACGAACACTCAGTAAAACACCTTGGAGAAAAGAAGTTTCCAAGTTACTCTGGAGGAGCATACCCTAAAATTTTCTTACGGGACATGGAAGCTTAGTGGAGGAGTGAGGATGAAAGAAGGGGGATGTTGAACTATATCCTACTTGGGACTATAGCACGGTGGTGGGCTACACACCGCGAGAGTCTTTTAGAATGGCATGAAGTGAGGATTGCCTTCTCTGTTAGATTCTCTAGAAGCAACACACCCACTATCATCCAAGAATATCATGGTAAGGAGCCCACCTCACTCCACATCCAAGCTTGTGAGAAGGCTTGGGTAGGAGGCATAGAGGCCTTGCCACCATCATTATGGGTGCATAAGATGTATTCCACACTACAAGGTTATTCATGTGCATGGTATATCCACTCGAAAGCATGCCAATAGATGGGAAATTGGCAAGAGATGACAACCGATCTCACCCAATCTTTTGAATATCGAGCACAAGCCATCATGGATAAGGATAAGGCATTGATCAAACGATGATGGATAGTGCCATGGTAGAAAACAAGCTACTAGAGTTTCTAGGTGAGCCCAATTTAGAGGCACGCTTTGATGAGGATGAATCTGAGGAGATATAGCTTGAGCACATGTGCATAGAAAAGGAAAAGGGGAAGATGGTTTATGTCATAGATGGTGAGGAAATGGAAAGTCTGGATGTTAACCACTCTGTAGGTATGCACGATGTTATAGATAATGCTGATGAAAGGATGCCCGCTTACCATGAGCCCCTAAAAATGAAGAAGGTTAACATTGGGTCAGAAGCAAAACCCAAGGAAGCTATCATTAGAGACTATTGGTCAGAGAAGGAGGTCTCAAAGATCATTGATCTATTATGCGAGTTCCAAGATTTTTTCCCACGTGGGTATCATGAACTTAAAGGCATCCACCACTCCTTGGGGGATGAGGATAAAGTTAAAGGAATGTGCACACTTGATCAAAAGAGGCCATATCGGATGAACCCAAATTTGTGCGTATGGTCAAGGAGGAGATAGATAAAATGATAGTGTCAGGTATCATTAAGGCTATGGAAGAGTTAGAATGGATAAGACCAATGGTCATTAGCAGCAAAAAAGGACAAGAGGATCGGGATTTGTGTTGACTACGAGAGACCTGAATGCAGTATGTGTCATCAATCCCTTCCCAACCTCATTCATCAAGAAATATTATAAGGAGTGGCCAGGTGTGAAGTCTACTCTTTCATGGATGGGTTCTCAGGGTACCACCAGGTGAGGATTGCAAAGGAAGACCAAAGAAAGACAACTTTCACAACTGAATGGGGAAGTTTTTCCTATATAACCATGCATTTTGGATTGAAGAATATGTATGTTGCATTCTCACGCATTGTAGTACAAGCCTTTCAAAACTTCATCCATAACTTTCTTCAGGTCTATTTGGATGATTGGACTGTGTATGGTCTAGTCAAGAACCATTGTGATAACTTAAGACTAATGTTTGAAAGGTGTTAATAGTTGAGGATATCCCTCAACATCAAGAAGTGTTTCTTTCTACCCCATTTGGAATCCTTTTGAGGAATATCATATGCAAGGAAGGCTTACTAGTAGATCCTACCAAGGTTATACTCATTATGGGTTTAGGAGAGCCTACTAGTCAAAGTGTCATACGTAGATTCCTTGGGAATACAAGTTACTATAGGAAGTTCATCAAGGGATATGCCAAGATCATCGTGCCCTTAGAGGAATTACTTAAACACAAGAGTGCCTTTCATTAGGGAGAGGCACAATAGAGGGCATTCGACACTTTGAAGGATAGGCTTGTCATAACACCCATTCTCCATTTCCCTATTTGGGATAAGCCTTTCCATGTTCATGTGGATGCCTCTAGTACAACCATCAGAGCAATACTAACACAACTTGGTGAAGGGATTATTGACCATCCCTTGTGTTTTGCAAGCAGAAATTTAACATTAGCGAACAAAATTACACCACTACTGAGTGTGAAGCACTATCCATGATCTATACATGTTGCACAAGTTCAGGAAATATCTACTGGAAACACCATTTGTATTCTACATGGACCACATGACATTAAAATACTTGGTAAACAAGCCCATTCTACAAGGGTGCATATGTTAATGGGTCTTTCTATTCCAATAATTTGAGTTCACAGTGGTTTTCAAGCTAGGAAAGAGTAATTCTGGACCCGATCACTTGTCTAGAATTGACTCAAGAGAGGACACGTAAAGCATTGAGGATACCATACTAGACGTGCAAATATTTACTTTGTGGCATGCACCCTTAGACTTAGAGGATATTACAGTGTTTCTCAAAATAGGTGTGGCACTAGAAGGGATGAAAATATTAGAAAGTAAGTAGTTAGCCATATACATGACCACACCTTATATGTTTTTAGTGGTTACTTGTACAAGATAGGACATGATGAAGTGTTGTACCAATGTGTGTTAAAACATGAGCACTTGATTACTATGGAGGAGGTGCATAGAGGAAGTGTAGGTGGACATTATATGTGGGGATGCCCTTTGTGCATAAGATATTGTAATCTAGGTTATGGTGGGAGATCCTATATCAAGATTGCAAAGAGTATTGCAAGGCATGTGATCATTTCAGTGCCTTGGCAAACCAAGGTGGAGGGATGAAATGCATTTTTTCCCTATTCCAAGTACAGAACCATTTGAAAAGTGGGCCATAGATTCTGTAGGCCCTATTTTGCTAGCTACACGTAGGATGGGATCATGCTATATAATCACTTGCATAGATTATTTGACAAGATGGGTAGAAGCAACGCCTACCAAGGATTGTACAGTGGCTACAACAACCAAGTTTCTATGGGAAAATATTATTACAAGGTATGGATTCCCATTGAGCTTAACTAGTGATAGGGGTACACATTTCCTAAATGATACCATCAAGATTCTGTTAGCAGATTTCATGGTGGCTCATCATAAAACTACCCCTTACCATCCAAAAGAAAATGGAACTGCCAAGGCATTTAATAAAATTCGAGTCATACCTTGACAAAAATTTGTGATGTTGGTAGATAAGATTGGGATGAAAAAGTATCAATAGTTCTATGGGTGTATAGGACAACCTACAAGAGGTTGAATAAATCCACACCATTCCAATTGGTGTTTGGTGTAGAGGCTATCCTACCCATTGAATTCATGTTACCTTCTCTGTGTATAGCATAGTAAGAGGATTGGATGATGAAACGAGGAAAGGATTGACAAATTGATGAAATTGGATGAGAGATGATCATTGGCTAGGTGGATTCAAAATGCTAAAAAGGCTAAACAAAAATCATGGCATGATCGCCACATCAAAAAAAAACAATTTGAGGTTGGGAAGATGGTATTGTTATATGATTCCAAGTTTTTGTGCCATCTCGAAAGTTGAAAGTCCATTGGTTGGGGCCCTATATCATCTCGGACATCCTTGATTCAAGCACATGCCAATTGAGAGTGCTAGATGGGATGAGATTGCCAGAGCTATTTCAATGGGATTAGGCTAAAACCCTATTATAAATAAGTCCTCTAGGTGTTTGTAAAAGGCATTATTCTAGTTAGTTTAGAATTTCCCTTTATGTAATTTACTTCTTGTGTTTCCCTTTCTCGTCATTTGTTCTATTATTTTTTTTACACCTTGGGTGCCAATAACCACATTACTTTTTGAAGGTTGTGCATGCATAGAGGACCACACATCTATTTTAGTGTGGGGTGGAGTGATGCAAAGTATAGGCCTATAATACAAGTTGAACTGGTAGTAGAAGTTGCGGTAAATGGCTCAAATGAAGGAAGTGCATGGAAGAAGAGGTGGATGAAAAAGGTTGGTATCAGGAGAATAATTTAGAGAAACCATGTACATAGGAGGAAGAATCGCAAGAATAACATGAGGTAGGCGAGAGAAAAAATCAGGTGAAGGACAAAAGAAGTTCCTTCGGCGCTGTTGACACACACACATAAGAGTCTTCTATCAGGATGGATTGTTTCTGCTCTAGAAGGTTGTAGAATATTTCGTCGTAAGATTGGGCACGTAAGTGAATGTGTGTAAGGTTGGCTTGGTGGAAAAATACACATTTATTGTTAAGTACATGATGGTAGGTGTAGACACCTATAAGTACGCCCGAGCAATTTAATACTTAAATTATGCTAATTATCTCCCTTCCTACAAATTGGTGACATACTATCAAGAGCACTCACCTTCTCTCTGATCATCATTAATTAATTACACTACGCTAATTAATTAAGTCACCTATCCAACAAATACCCTAATTAACGACCTTCCGTTAATAAATCCCCTTCTATCTAGACTAATTAATTATTATTAATTAATTAGCTTCCCCTTTCATTTAACCAATAAATCAATATTTAATTGATTTAATCCCCTTCTATAGTCTAAATCATGCTAATATTCCTCTAAAAGCTTTTATAAGCTTGCACATCTATTAATTAAATCATCTTGATTAATTAATGAGCCCCCTTTATCCACATGAGTCACTAAAGGACAAGCTAAACCCTCCTAAAGTTAACTCAACCCTATCTAAACCCCCCTTATCCATAACTAACTCAACATCTCTATTATCCCACATGCAAAGGGATGTAGAGATTGCTTTATCCATTGGGCTATATAAAGAGCCCTCTCCTACCTTTACACTTAAACCTAAATTTCTTGAGAAGACAAGAGTTAAGAAAATAACAAATAGACTATAAGCTTTTTGCTTTATTACTCTAAGGGAATTCACCATTTGAAGAGCTAAGCCTCCTTTCTTGCATTTTCTAGCCAAGTACTTGGGTCGTATGGGGATAGTCAAAGGGTCTTGTAGCCAAGATTTGATGAGCTCCCATCCCTAGGTTCTTGATGATGAAACCAATTAATTTGATTGCCATGGAGTCTACATAGGTCTAATTTATTTTTTTGTAATCTAGAGGAGTAGAGGTTTTAATACATTCGTATGTTAATTTGAAGTTAATGCATTATGCTTAATATTAATCTTGTTTAGCTCTCATCTTTAATGGTGCTTAGATTTTTCTTAACTTTGTTATAGAACTATTTAGGTGGGTAGTTCTTATTCATCTAATTTAGCTTAAGCACAAATATATGCACACATATGGCACACCGAGTGGGACCGGATCCCTAGTCCCTTAGCATTTTTAGCTTGAATTCTATTGTTTTGGATAACCTTTGATATGCACATGTAGTAATTAATGTTCAATTTCTTGGGATTTTTTGTAATATTATATGTGTAGGTTCTCATTCATAGTTATCATTTTAATGGGTTGTTTCAATTTCAAGCTAACTTGTTAAAATTTGAGGTATTGTGAGCTTTGTTGTGTTTTTTTTTCCATACTTTGGTTGCAGGAGTGGTGCATACACACTAACAGGGGCACAAACACACTTATTATGGTGTAAGCACCTCTCGGGTGGCACAGATGCACTATCAAACCTTGAATCTATGTTTGTTGACCCTAGCGCACATGCACTAACCCCGGCGTACATACCCTACTTAGGGCATAGGTGCACTAACCCGGGCGTAGACGCCATTTCATACTATACCTTCACTGCAACATGAAAACCTTATCAAACCAAAGCACATATTCGCTAACCTGCATAAACATCTCTCTAGTGGCATAGGCACTTTTCTAGTAGTGTAGGTGCTCTATCAGAATTGAGCACTACTTTTATTGGTTGTGGCGTAAACATCCTAATCATAAAGCTGCAAGCACCTCTCTCAGTGGTATAGGCACTCTATCGATCCTAATGTTTTTGTTTACCTCATTGGTACACGCTTATCTTAGCGCACACACCTTTCTGGTGGCGTAGGTGCACTGTAAGTTAGAAAATATAGAGTGGTGCATCCACCCTAACCCGCATGCACACGCCCAAATCAAGGGCATAGGTATATTTTCGTGTTCTTAAAATTAGGGTGCTAGGGTGCTAACTTCTTTTGAGTTTTCATCTAATTAATGTTTTTTTAGGGTATGTTTGCATTTTTTTCTAGATTAGATAAACCTTTGCATGTTCTCTTATAATAATAAGGTCACGTATGCTCTTCCTTGCATCCCTTAGGGCAATCTTGGGAATCAAAAATGATTCTTGGGTTTTTTTGATACTTTGAAATTGTTAGGGATATACGAATTGGAATGGTTTAACTTGGTGTGTTTGAATTAAAGTGTTTTTCCATTTGATATCTTCTTATATTTTTTAAAACATCACGTATGCTCTTCTCTTGCATCCTTAGACAATCTTGAGAATCAGAAATGATGTTTACTCTTTTTATGGAAAACTACTAAACTCGTTGTGCAGGACCAAAACACACGCTTGTCAAAGAAAGGTGGAATCGAAATGAAGTCAAAAACTACTAATACAGTTGTCATACAGGTTGCCAAAAGGTGTTCAAGCAAACCACATCTAAATTAAACAAGATAAAAAGAACAACATATTCAAAACACTGTATTGCAGGTTTTTAAAAGGATACATCCCTATCCGCTCAACTAGAACATAACCCCTTTGGCATAACGCCTTAAGTTATAACAATGGGGTGGTACTAGAACCAAAAATATTCCTCGTAAGAGGGAACCTTGTGGATGAAATGGGAAGTGATCTACACTACCTACTTAACTAGTATTACCTTATGAGATAGCATTCTTGGTTGTCGTATGGTGACCCTAGTGAGAGCACACATGGATGCACTAGTTTCCCTTTGTGCTCAAAGGGGTAAAGTAAAGTTAAAGATACTCCCAAGATAGTCGGGACTATTTGGGTAAATCACGTTTTCTTAAGACAACTTTGTAACAGCTAGGACCAGAGAGAACCACCTAGGAAGATATTCTTTGGCCAGGAGCCCACTTTGACCATTTCAAAATAGTATTGAGTTGTGAGCCATCCATCATCATGAAACGTGTGACATGGTACTTTCTCTTAGTTTTTTACTTGCCTTAGGGCAAGGCAAAACTGCCAAGTAAAGCCAACATTTTTCATCCCCATTTTGATTTACTTCCTTCACATTCTTTTGAAACTTGTTGATCAAAAGAAGGGTGAATACCTTTGTGTTACCAATCGATTGTTTCTACCACTTTTTTATCCGTTTACACCCATCCATGTTTGCAGCTAGGTAAGGTAAATGTCTAAAGTGTGTGGAGGCATATTCATATCATTGGATCATCATCGTAGTTAGGCATGGTTCATCATCTTGAGCTTCTTAGAAAGGTTACCTTGTTTATATCGTATCATTACAATTTTGGTATTTACATCTTGTTACTTGTAAATTGACCTAAATACCCATATTTTAAGGTTAAGCTATACACATTCTAACAATTCATAGTTATACTTTGAGCTTTTAGTTTGACTCTATTATTACCTCGATTTTGAAGAGTGCTACGTATTGTTACCGCTGGTGCGTGTTATATCAATATCATCTTGATATCACATATCTTGGTGACATTGTTGTGTCACTCACAAATTCAGAATCGTCACTTTTTTGGATATAGGTATTAATTGAATTTGAGCTTGCTTCTAGTATACCTTGTTAGGAGGTCACATTAAATTCTTGTATTTACTTACGTCTTGTTCATTCCCTTGAACTTGGCATAAGTGAGGACATCTCATTACTTATCTTGCAACACCAACTACTTTTTGAAGAAAAATGTAGTAAGTACTTCATTCATTTGATAGGCTTAGGTACCAAAACATTATATCACTATTGATTTATCATTCTATCACATTAGTATTCTAACATTTACACTCATTGATATTCTTGACAGTCATCTTGCATTTCACTTAGGTGTGGTCACGAAGTTTTGAACACATTTACAACTTACCTTAGTAAAACTATTGCAAATCATGGCTCCCAAAACATGATTAGGGCTCAAGAAGCAAACATATGAGGCACAACAAGCGCAAGCTTGGGAAGCCTCAAATGGACAAGGGTCGATAGTGGACATGATTTAGGGCCTCTATTTTCCATAGAAAAAGAGATAGAAGACATGGTTGATCATAGTGGTGATGAATTAGAATCCCCACATGTGGAATTTGACTTTGACCCCACCTTATTAGATGAGTTCCTTTTTAGAAACAAGGATAGGGTGTTAGCATGGGTTGTAGAACTAGGGGCCAAACTACCCATGGAAAATGAAACAATCCCACCTACGAATAACGCCAATGAGGAGGAGTGACCCCTTATCAACATGGAGGATATTTTAACACACAGACATGCTTCTACCTCTAACGTAGGAAATGATAATGTAGTGGGACATAGAATACCCTTTATCAAAGTGCCATGTAAAATCAGGTCAAGACATGAGAATGTTGAAGAACCTCCACAATATGAGGAAGAGGAGGAACCTTTGAAAGAAGAAGTCACCCTTCAAGAAAAAAATTAGTAACCTTATCCAAAAATTAGCCTTGTTAACCTCTCATGTACAAAAGGAAGCAAGAAAGGATGTCAAAAACCAAGGCCTAAGGTTAAAATCAGTGAACTCCATAGAGAAAATCAAGGAGAAGACAATGTGGAGTATCATCGAGTATATATCCCCGCTTCTCCCACTAAAGAAAAATTCCTCACACAAGAAGTATAATCTATGAAAGAAACACTGCAAGTATTCAAGACATCAATGTGGGGAGTATTAGAAAGTATTAATATGAAGAACTATGTCCCCATCCTTTTGACAAAGCTATGATACTTCAACCTTTCCGTAAAAATTCGACATGCCAAAATTTGACAAATATAGAGGGAAGGGAGATCCACATGATCATGTCAAGGATTTCTAGATGGTGTGTTAAGAGGTGTCCTATAGCTATAATTATCTCATATGACTCTTTCCCAAGAGTCTAGGAGGTCAAGCCTTAGAGTGGTTTACTTGTTTACCTCGGGGTCTATTTTTACTGGCAAAATTGGCAGAGAGGTTTATGCGTCACTTCTCATACAATATAGAAAGTGATATCACCATGGTAGATTTATGTAGCACTAAACAACACCCTAATGAGACTTTCTCCAGCTTCCTACAATGGTGGAGAGGGATAGCTAGCCGCTTCCCTTGCGCTTTCCTTGAAAAACAATTGGTAAGTATCTTTGTGCCCAACCTAAATCTAGACATTGCTTTCCACCTTCAAATGCATTGTGTTTGCACTTTTGAGGAGGTTGTTGAAAAGGGGGTTCAAATAGAGAAAGCCCTTATTACCAAAGGAACTCTTAAGTCACAATCTAAGGATAATCATCGTGTTAAACCTACGGAGAAGATGAAGATATTTTTAAAAAACAAAAACATGGTGGGTGACGGGATCACAGATTCCAAATGTGTATAAATGGTTTAAACTGATCAACCTTTTAAATTGACTAAAGGACCTATTCAACTACCACCAAAGTGAAGAATGTTCACTCCTCTAAATGATCCTTTGTTAGTTATATTAAAACAATTAGATGTGGCTCACATGGTGGCATACCCTACGACACAACCCTTTGATGACAATGCTCCAAAACCATCATGGTACAAGGAGCATGACTATTACAAATTACATCGTGTCAAAGGACATAAAACATAAAAATGTATGTAACTTCGTCACTATATTCAAGACCTCATCGACAATGGGGAGATAGAAGTGGAAAACCCAAAGAAAATCAAACACCCAATGAAAAGATGGGGATATATAAAGAACCATTCCCCAAGCATGGTAAATCAGAAGAGTCAAAGCCGGATTAGGGAGAGTCATCCCAGAGTTATAAAGCAATGAATTATTTATACACCAAAAGAGACAAAAATCATTATGATTCACTTATTGGATGTATTCACTCTCCTACTGACCATGTCAACACCATCTGAATCAAGGGAAAGGATTGCGCCATGGTAACAAGGTGTGCCCACCTTGTGATTCTGAACCCTCTCCATCAACCCCACCAAGTGGTAGGTATGACCTCTTAGAGCAACTTGAGAAAACATCTACCAAGATTTTGATCTTGGATCTTCTTAAGATATCAAATGTACACAAAGACATTATGTACCAAAATCTTTAGGGGTCAGGAGTGCCATTAGAGATAGATCCTACACATCTTCAAGGGCTGCAAATAGCACACATTATCTTGTTGAACACGTCACCTTTGATCATAGGGAAATACTAGCTGAAAATCCAATGCATAATCTTCCTTTGTACATTGAGGTATTTGTTACCTGTAAGAAGATCAAACAAGTGCTTGTGGACAACGGATCAAGGTTGAACATATGCATGCTAAAGTTGGTTAAGTAGCTAGGACATACTAAAATAGATCTTGAGTCAAACATCATTACTATCACCACTTACAACAATGCAAAAAGGGATTCAGTGGGAAAAATCACGTTGCCCATGGAAGTGGGTTCCATTTTTCATTAAACAAAGTTCCATGTCTTGGACTTGGAACTTCCATATAATATGCTTCTAGGCTAACCATGGATTCATACCATGCAGGCCATGTCATCAACATTACATCAATGCATTAAACTAAAGCATGAGGGACACACTATTACAATACAAGGAGATTCAGAGCCCTTCACTCATTATAGAGCTCTCAATAGTTTTTCATGTAAGGGTACATATGCGTGTCCCTCCACTGATATAGTTGTTCCTCTCTAATCTGAAGCCATGGAGTCCAGGTAGATTCGGATTCTCTCAGTTCTTACACCCATGGTGCCTCTACATCCACTTCTCCTTTTTGATTCATAGGAAATGAAGATCCTAGAATATGGCTATGGAGAATATAATGTACAACAAGTCCTCTTGGTTTCAAGACCTCTCATTGTCACCAAAGACTAGAGGTCGACCCAACTATCATTTTAGATGACCTAGAAATGAGAAAACTATTGGGTCATTTTTACCTAGAGGCTTGTTGGCTGAAGAAAAATTGTTGGATCCACCTATGACTTGGGTCCCAGAGGATACTCATCCAACCTATTATCAAACCCTTGAATATGAGAAATCTAGTAGAATGATGTACTCCATGGGCTACAAGGGCCTAAGATGTGGAAGAAATGAGCAAGGACAGCGAGAACCAATACCTCTCCCGCATTTTAAAACAGAAAGATATGGCATTGGAATTCATCCTTATGGGGCACATCCTAATGATCAAGATGCTACTTGCTCTGAACATGAGGATAGCTCTGACTATCTAGACAACGATACGGATTCCCATTGTAGCCAATATGAGGATCTTTCCTCCATGAACCTATTCATGAATACCACTATCCTAACCATAACCCCTATGGAACCTACACTTGACCTTGTTTACCCTTCCCTTATTGAATGGGACCAACAATGTCATATGTCACTAGATCTATTTGAGAATGATGAAGCTATCATAGAGTTCATGGGCATTCGAGATACAATTCCCATTGGAGACCACAAAAAGGGCTTCTATATTGACTTGGATACCTATGCCTACTTTGGTGAGGAGGTTGAGCTTCATGGTCAGCAAAACTTAAGAAAAAGTGAGGGAAAAAGTTCCAAAACAAATCCTCGGCAAAATCAAAGTCCAAGTTGCATAGTGAAAACATCTTTGAGGCCTTTGGTTGACAAACAGGTGTAAAAATCAAAGGACACTAAAAGTGACCACACCAAGGATGAAAATCTCATGGAGACATCCTTGGACGAAGATCTCAACATTCCTCCTGATCCTATGCATATGGAAGACTTTTCAAAGTTACTATAGAGGAAACTATCAATGTAAACATTGGTATAGAAGAGGACCCAAATTATTCAAATTGGGAGCATCACTCTCGCGCATGGGAACAAAAATGTTAACCATGATGGTACAAGATTTTATAGATGTATTTGCATGGTCCTATAAGGATATGTCAGAATTAGATCTAAATTTTTTCATGCACAACTTAGTTGTACATGCAGACACTAAGCCTATTAAGCAAAAGCTCAAAAATATGCACCCAAGGGTGGCCTTATTGGTTAAAGAAGAATTAGAAAGATTGCTTGTGGCAGGATTCATTTAGCCCATTGATTATTCGAATGGATATCCAACATCATCCCTATCCAGAAAAATCCTGTCAGTATCAGAATCTACATGGATTTTAGAGACATTAATAAAGCTTTCCCTAAGGATGATTTTCCACTACCAAATATTGATATGATTATGGATTCAACAAGCAAGATATGAGATGCTATCTCTTATGGATGTCTTTTCAGGTTACAACCAAATCAAGATAGCTGATGAAGATCAACATAAAATAGATTTTACAACTCCTTGGGGTACCTTCTATTATCAGGTAATGCCATTTGGTTTCAAAACATAGGAGCTACTTATCAAAGGGAAATGATAGTAATTTTCCATGATATGATCCTTGATATCATAGAAGACTATGTGGATGATATTCTCAGAAAATATAAGACAAGGGAAGATCACCCTACTATTTTACAGCGTATCTTTGAGCACCTACGAGAATATAAGGTCCGACTGAATCTAAAGAAATGTGTGTTCGGCATGCTATCAGGAAAATTGTTGGGCTTCATTGTATCAAGAAGGGGAATTGAGGTAGACCCTGCTAAAGTGTTTGTTATTACTGAGATGCCTCCTCCTAAGAACATTAAGCAATTACGTAGCTTGCAAGGAAAAATACAGGCTATTCACCACTTCATCTCCCAGCTTGCTGATAAGTGTCATTCATTCACCCACCTACTTAAAAAGGACATCGCCTTCATCTGGGGACCAGAGCAACAACAAGCCTTCACCTTGCTCAAACAATACCTGGCCAATCCACCTATCCTCATGCCTCTAACTCCTAGTGAGCTGCTCCTGCTTTATATCTCTACTACTCAATTTTCTATTGGTGTGTTGCTCACCTAATATGACCTTGGTCACAAAGAAAAAGTGGTGTACTACCTTAGTCGCACTCTCATCGCTTATGAGCTCAACTATCCCCAAATTGAAAAATCTTATTTGGCTGTTGTTTTTACTTTTCAAAAACTTCACCATTATCTATTGAATACCAAAACCAAGCTTATATCCAAAGTTGACCCGCTCAAGTACTTGCTATCTAAACCCACCCTCACAGGAAGAATGGCTAATTGGATCATTCTACTAAGTGAATTTGACATAGAGTTTGTGCATCAGAAGTCGGTTAAGGGACAAGTACTCGTTGATCAATTAGCTAGAAGCACCTTTGCAAGGCACTAAACCTTTGAATCTAGATCTTCCAGATGCCTCATTGTTGTACATTGAAGAATCTATCATGTGGCAGATACATTTTGATGGGTCCTTTACTTTTCATGGTTCAGCGTAGGTGTGGTCTTCATTACTCCTTCTAGCAACCCTATACCGCAGGATTTTTGTCTGGGTTTTCCTTGCATGAACAACATCGTAGAGTATGAGGCACTTATCATAGGGATGAAGCTCACCATCAAATGGGACATTCACCATGTTAAGATTGTGGGTGATTCTCAGTTAATTATCAAGCAATTTAATGATGAATACAAGGTTAAGGATGAAAAACTCATACCTTACAAGAAGCTGGTAGAAACTCTGAAAGAGTATTTTATGTGCATCACATTTGAACAAATTCCAAGAGTGCAAAATAGATCTACAGATGCTATGGCCACAGTGGGTTCTATGCTCCGCATTCCACTAGAAAGTAATGACATGCCATTCTTTGTGGAAAATCTACATCAACCTACATATGACATGCCAGAATCATGTCTGGCTTGTGATGTTGTTGGTCCCAATTCCCCATGGTATGAGCCCATCTTTACCTATCTCAAAGACAACATGTTCCCTCCCAACATCTCTCATTCTAAGAAACAAATCCTAATTTTCCAAATAGCCTGTTATACCCTTTTAGGAGGTACACTTTATTGTCATGGCTACGATGGGAATCTATTACGTTGTCTCGATATGATAGAGTTAGTCCAAGTGATCAAAGAAGTACATGAAGGGGTGTGTGGAGCACATACTAATGGAATGGTTTTGGCCAAGAAATTGTTAAGAGTAGGCTACTATTGGCCTACCATGGAAACCAACTATTGCAACTATGTAAGAAAGTGTGTACTTTGTTAGAAGTATGGAAATTTCATCCATGCTCCATCACAGCCGTTGCAACCCATCACCACCCCATGGCCATTTTCTAAATGGGGACTTGTATTCATTTTTAATCCTACCTCAAAAGGAAGAACCCCATGTGCACGGCCTATCACCCAACAAGAGCGCTGAGCGCTCACCTAAGGCACGCGTGGGTGCGAGTCTCTCTTTTATGTGAGTCTAGTGGGAAGCATTATCTATGATTGTAAGAGTATTTAGGAAAGGATTTGAGACATACAAGATCCATAGGGCTTATAACAGCCTCCAGGATCCTTACGGTCACTTCAAATCGAATGCTTTAGCAGATTCCAAAACATATACTATAATAAAAAGAAATATATAACCATTCATTCATATCATGAAAGGAAAGAGAACTCATAAGAACAAAATATACATTAAACCCATTGATATTCATATCTATTTATAACAAGTAACCTCAAAAGATTCATTGATTCATTATAGAGTGTCCCCAGTGCAAAATGTAGTCATGCGCATCATTGAACATATGTAGCTAAGCTAATAGAAAAGAAAAATACAACTCCATGCTTAGTACATCCTTTCCTGAACCAGAATATCCACTCACAACAATTACAGTAGAGCCTCCTTCCTCTCTAACAAGCTATATCTCCCTCTATGTATATATCTATCTATGTCTCTCTTTTTCCCACGACAGAACTTGTATTTATCACTTTCTCGGGCTGCCAACTTTCCTTTCCACACCCTCGGATATGTCACCAAGTGTCGAATGTGGTCCTCCATGCGAGCATGTTCCTTCAGGCCTGAGCTCTCTATTCCATCTCATGATGATCTTCTAGAAGATTCCATCTAGGCATGCTCTTTCCTGGGCCAACCTGTTTCCAGGCTAGCATCTTATCCACATGCAACTGATCACACTTTTCACGTGTCCTGCCTTAGGTGCTCAAATTGGCTAAGTCCTAAACCTCCTTTCACACATCACGTGCACTATAGGCCTTTCTCTTGCACGTTTTTTTCCTTTTGCGCCATCCGATGAATCGAGATCCCACGCACCCACGTGCCTTTATACTTGTCAATAAACCGGGGCCCAACATCACCCAACACTATGTCTATTCTCCGTCCTTAGAAAAAAATTTACTTGACCAAGAGGTAAGTTGTTTTATGGGACCAAGATGTAGACTTATACTTTACAAAAATGAACAAGGAATGAAAGAATAGGGGAAATAATTAAGAAATGGGGGGGAGGGGGAAGAGCATCAATTCAAAAGGCTAGGAAAGTCCTTTGTAGATCTACCTTCTAGCTTATTCCACACTTCGACCTCATCCTTCACCTTCGACATAGGTCGCCCACCATGGTGCTTACTTCATCATGGCTTAGGCCAATTCACTAGGCACCCAAAGTGTCCATAATCTAGTCCAATTCCTTACCTAGGTCTATGATCTTATCCATTCTTACGGTAATTTAAGGATATATTTCCTTTAACCGGGCCTTAATTGAGCTCCTTAAAGCCTAAATAGCCTCTTATTTCTTTTCTACCTTAGCTAGAACCTTGTCCCTCTCGCCCTATTCCCTTTATTCTTTTCTTATAACTCTTTCAATTTTACTTCAAGCGTGATGACCAAGGAGCTCGCCACCTTATCTCTATTTGCGCATGTGTCATATGTGGCTTCTATAAACTGGGAAATGACCTTAATCTCCATAGTACTTGGTTGTACTCGATAACAATTACTACTACCTTCAATCAGTCTTCCTCTTTCAACCATGCGTGGCCACTTCTTCTGCAGATTCCAATGCCAAGGGTCACCTCTCCATAGTGAGGATACGCATTAGGTATTCTAAGAATTCCAAAGTTGATGTGTGCCTCTTAGGTATTGGCGTAAGGTCTAGGTTCTTTAATATGATGGCACTCTTGATTGACTCCACCTTCTTGTAGACCTCGAGCACCTTTACCTTTTCTTCCTTTAACTCACACCTTAAGCGTGCACCTTTGCTTAATTCCTCCTATTTTAAACTCTTGACCTTCTCTACCGTTCTTCCTCTTTCTTCCCCAAGTTCACCTCTAATGTTCTAATTCTATCATTTCATGTAACAACCTAGCCTTGGTCTCGACCACAAATTTGTTCGAGCATTGCATACTTGCTCGTCTAAAATCTCTTGAGCATTTACTAAGGGGTTGTCTCCCTTAGATTCTAGCAACGAGATGAGTGCTTTCTAGCAGACTTCAAATTTTGGCTCATCAATGTGTGACTCGAACACCCAAGAGAGCATCTTCTTGGTCTTAGGGTACGTGTCATCCTTTTCAAAAGACCCCATGGCTAGGAGCCTTTCCGTGGGTACGGTGCTTTGGAACCATGTGCATAACACCTTCTTTGTGTCATCCACATAGCCCATTATTTGTCTTTGTTTCTATATCCAGAGTTCTCCTACCTAAGCGCATACCTTTGGGGAAGCTAACTATCAAAGTGGGGCCTCCTAAGCTGTCATGTTCCTTTTCAATGCTCTCCTCCTTCCCTTCCTTAAGCACTATGTCCACACTACACTCTAACTCTTGGTCTACAAGGACTTTGAGCATCTTTTTCACTTCTCACTCTGCTAACTTAGTAATCTACTCTTTTGTAAGGCTTATGGCTCCCTGCTCCTAATCTACTCTTTTGTAAGGCTTATGGCTCCCTGCTCCTTGGAATCCTTCTCATCTGCCTTCGTGTCTTCGATGCCTTCCTCATCTTGTGCGCCCTTGCGCTACACAAATACAAACTCTTGCTTCTCCTCTCTGCTTTCTTCCTCTGAGTCATAGATACTAAACACATGTGGCTCTTTTCCCTTATTATGCTCTTCTTCCTCGTTGCCACCACCTTCACTCTCATCTTCTCCTTCTCCAAAGTACTTGTCCAAGCTGTCAGTTGCCTCCGAGTCGATTCTTCATCCACCCTCTACTTCTTCTTGAGAGGTGGCTTCGATCAAGATATTTAGCCTTCTCTTCTTCCTTCCTCCGAGTCATAGACACTAAATACATGAGGTTCAAAGGTTCCTTGTCTTTTCTCGGCTCTTCCTCCTCATCGCCACCTCCTTCACTCTCATCCTCTCCTTCTCCTAGATATCTCTCCAAGATGTCGGTTGCCTCCACCCTTTGCTTCTTCCCGAGAGGTGGCTTCGATCGGGAAATTCGGCCTTCTCTTATTCCTTCGGTGATTCTTCCATGGTGGTGGGTTGCTCGGGTACCTCTACTTGGCATCTTCTCCTTTCTTGGAGACTTCATTCTCCATATGTAGGTACTTGGCTTTGCACTTGTGGATGGCATGCTCACTTTCTGAGCAGTCGGCACACTTGGTACTCCTTCCTCTCCTCTACCTCTCTTCTTAGACGTTGGCTTCTTCTTTCCCAAGGGGTCTTCAGGTATGGATATTTCATTCTCCAAATACGTGCCCTTTTCAAACTTTGGCCTTATGTGCATGTACACATGCGTCATGGATCCTTCAGCGATGGGAAGTGTCATCGGCCTAGTCATTTGGATCTTGTGTGACACATACTTCTCTATGTACATGCACTTACCACTAGGGTAATTCAGCTTCTTCCTCATCTCCCTGTGTTCCTAGTCTAACCTTCCTAGTTCTAGCCTTAGCTTCTTTGATTCCTTAAATTTGTTTACTCCTACTTGGAAGTATTGGGTAGTGAACATGAAAGGAAGCTTGCACCAAGGGCTCCATGATTTGTCAATAAGCTTGAATCTGCCCAGCAGTAGTGTTGGTACACCGTGAACTCAACTTCTCCCTCAGTGGCTACTAGGAGTTGTTCAGGGATCCTCCACTCTGCCCCGAATGCATTCCTCAAGCACGTATACCACTTTTCCAGCCATGCTTTGTGGGGATCCGTCATTGTATCACAAGCATACTTCTCAAACCTCTTCACGGGTGAAGGGTCTTCAGCTGGGTACTCCCACACGAACTTGTCTGAGGCATCCGACACTCCAATTTCTGCAAACACTATGGTGAGCAAGACATTGCCAAAGAGGATCTTGTCCCCTTCCTTCGCACACTTAACAATCTCTATAATGTACGCGAGACAAGTTGTATATAGTCCCCTCTGTAATCTTCTTACAGACATATAGCCAAGGTTTGTTGACCTGTGTCCATCTTTCTTGGCCATTCAAACTTAGTCACAAGATGTGTGGCCATCTTCATAACGAGGTACTTGATGTTTGAAATATCATAGTAACGTGACCCTTTCTTGCATGCATACTCGGTGACTATCTCTTGAAAATCCTCGTTGTCACCAAGGTCATCTTCTAGGTTATCTCCCTCACATATGAGGCCTATAAATTGTGAAATCAAATGGGAGTCATGTGCATCTTGTGCCTTGAGTAAAGTGGAAATAGTCTTTGTGCACCGAGACATCAACCACTAGTACAAGTGATCTAGCTTCCCAAAATAAGGAAAATCATAGAGTTCTGCAACAGCCTACGGCTTCACCAATTTTACCTTAACGTCGTCATCATTTATGGGTAAATCTTCATGTGTTCACTTGTTAGTGGGGCGTACCAATTCCAATTCCATTTCTTTCTCTATGGTGTTTGTGTGGTGATTATAGTCACTAAAAGTATGCTTCTCAAGTGGGATTTGATTCCTTTCCCAACATCACCCCATCTGGATATTGCATCTCTGTATACCATTCTTCATTTGTGTCTACTTTAGGTTCTGGTTGTTTAGCCTTAGCTTTTCCCTTTCCTTTCTTGGGTGTCATGGTCGAGGTATTTTTATCACTCCTACCCTCTCTTTGTTACTCTATCTTTCTTCTCCAACCTTCAATCTCAAATCCTTGATATAACTCTTCTAAACTCGTGCCCTAGTTTGTCGAACCCTAACTTGGATAAAATCTTCACAAGACAAAGTGCCTTTTCCACTCCTTCCACACCCGTGTAATTCCTTCTAGTTTGTAATCTCAAACTAGCTCTTCACGTTTTAATCACACAGATCTTCCACTCGATCGAATCTGAAAACCCTAGTTTATAACACTTGCTTATATCTCCAACTCTTCATTTTTGCAAAGTAAAAATGAGAGTGCCCCGACCCTTTATTTATAGTTTTTCCTTTTTCTAATCATTAAATGCTACTTTACCTACCCCCATACTTTGTTCATTTAATGCATATTTTTCAAACAAAGTCCATCTTCAGCACCTTCACTCATGCACCCTTCCTGCATGAAAACTTCTCCAACCTTCTCGCACGTAACCCAACCAACCTAATAGGATACTCTTGTCCGTGCTTAACTGTGCACTAAAGGAACTTCTTCTGTCCACATTCTTGCTTTCACCTACCTCGTGTTACTTTAATGGTTCTTCCTTTTCCTTTGTATGTACGATCTACCGTAGCTTTATCATGGCACCAATTATTTTATCTTTTCTCTTCATCTACCTCTTTCAACCAAGCTGCACACAAGGCTCTTTAACACATAGCTTCCTTGGTACTTTAATCACGTGCTTCTTCACTTTTCTCCACCCCACACTTAAACGATGTGTGGTCCTCTACACACTCACAAATTCTCCAAAAATAGCAATAAGGGTACTAGCGCCCAAGGCACAAAACCAAAACAACAATGCGAAAGGGAAACATAAGAAAAGAAAATGCATAAAGGAAACTTCTAAACTAACTAGCAAAATTTCCTTATTTACAAACACAAAGAAGACTTATTTATAGTAGGGCTTCAGCCTACTTCCATTGAAGTGTCCAGGCAATTCCATCCCATCTAGTGCTTGAAACTGGCACGCGCCTGAATCAAGGATGTATGAAATTGTGTAGGGACCCAACCAATGGACTTTCAACTTTCCAGGATGGTGCAGAATCTTGGAATCATATAGTAACACCATCTGCCCAACCTCAAAATTCTTGTTTTTAGTGTGGTGATCATGCCAAGCCTTTTTATTTTCTTTTACGTTATTTGCTCCATCACGCAAGTGATTGTCTCTCATCCAGTTTCATTAGTTCATCAATTCTTTCTTCCAGCGCTTGTTCATTGGCTAATCCTCCTACGTGCGTTATTCGAAGAGAGGGTAACATAAATTCAACCTGGTAAAATGGATTCCATGCCAAACACCAATTTAAAAGGTGTTGCTTTATTTAGTCTTTTATACGTAGTCCTGTAAGCCCATAACACTGCCGATACTTTGTCATCCCAATCTTGTCTTCCAACATCACAGATTTTGGTCAAGGTATGACTTAGTATTTTGTTGAATGCTTCCGTGGTTCCATTTTCTTGTGGGTGATAGGGCATAGTCTTTTGATGAGCCACCATGAACTCTGATAACAAGATCCTCACAGTCTCATTCAAAAATGTGTACCCCTATCACTGGTCAAACTCAACGGACATCCATACCTCATGATAATGTTCTCCCATAAGAACCTTACCGTTATTGCTGTCATGTAATCTTTAGTTGGGGCTACCTCTTCCCACCTTATGAGATAATCCATGCAAGTGATGACATAATGTGACCCAGTCCTATATGTTGCTAGTGTAATAGGTCCCACAAAATCTATCACCCATTTTTCAAAAGGTTCCCTCTAGGGATAGGACGCAAAGGCATTTCATCTCTCCTTCCTAGTTTTCCAATGCGCTAACAGTGGTCACATGCCTTACAATAATCTCTATAATCCCTGTACAAGGTTTCCCACCATAATCCTACCATTAATATCTTGCGCGTGGTGGCATCACCTGCGTAATGCCCACCCGCACTTCCTCCGTGTGCTTCCTCCATGATGGCCGGCGCTCATGCTCTAACACACACCTATGTAAAACTTCATCACATCCCAATTTGTATAAGTCTCCATTAATCAACATGTAGGGCGTGGCACGTATGGCCAATTGCTTCTTTTCTAATGCCTTCATTCCATCCGGTGCCACACCTTCTTTTAAAAATACTGCAATCTCCTCTAAATCCAGGGCACACGCCACAACCTAAACAGTTGGGCATCTAGCATTACTTCCTCAATACTTTGTGTGTCCTCTCCTGAATCAATCTTGACAGATGATCAGGTCCACAATTACTTTTTTCGGGCTTTCACTAAATGGTGAATTCAAACTCTAGAAACAACAACACCCATTGACATATGCGCCCTTGAAGAACGGGCTTGTTCACCAAATACTTTAATGCCGTGTGGTTGGTGTAGAATACAAAGGGTGTTACCAAGTAGATACTTTATAATCTTCAAGAGCATGTAGATCATCGATAATGCCTCGTGCTTGGTAGTGGTATAATTATGCTCTGTTGGTGTCAACTTCTCGCTCACAAAACAGAGGATGATCAATAATCCCTCACCGGTTGTGCAATCACCGCTCCAATGGCCTTTCGTGGCATCTACATGGACATGGAAGGGCTTTTCCCAAGAGGGAAAATGTAAAATAGGCACGGTAATAAGCCTATCTTTTAATGTATCAAATTCCCTCTGTTGTGCCTCTCCCCAATGGAAGGAAATTTTGTGTCTAAGAAGCTCCTCTAAAGGTGTGGTGATCTTGGCATATCCCTTAATGAATTTCCTATAATATCCCGTATGTCAAGGAATCCACACACTGTGCTCTAGCTAGTAGGTTCCCTTAACCCCACAATAACTCCAATCTTAGCGGGATCTACCAGTAATCCCTCCTTACATATGATATGCCCCAATAGAGTCCTAAAGGGAGTAGCAAACACACATTTCTTAATGTTGAGGGATATCCTCAACTACCTACACCTTTCAAACATTAATCTCAAGTTATCACAATGGTCCTTAACTGACACATATACTTTGTCCAATCATCCAAATAGACCAGGAGAAATTTATGGATGAAGTCCTCGGAATGCTTGCACCACTATATGCTAAAATATATCAGCACATTCTTTAACCCAAAGGGCATGACCGTATATGCAATAATTCCCCACTCAGTGGTGAAATTCATCTTCTTCCGGTCCTCCTTTACAATCTGGACTTGGTGGTATCCTAAAAATCCATTCGTAAAGGAGTAGATTTTGCTCCCAGTGACTCCTTTCAAAATATCTTAAGTGAAGGGGATCAGAAATGGATCAATGACACAAACTACATTCAATTCCCTATAGTCCACAAAATCCTAATCCATCCATATTTCTTGATGTTGATTACCATTGGACTTATCCACTCTGATTCTTCCACTACCTTAATGATCCTAGAAGCTATCATCTTTTCTATCTCCTCCTTAACCTTCACGTGCAAATTGGGATTCATCCGGTAGGGCCTTTTCTAACCGGGCGTGCACTATCCTTCATTTTTATCTTCATCTCCCCCAAGGAATGGTGAACACCTTTGAGCTCATGGTACCCACATGGGAATAAATCCTCAAATTCATGCAGTGATCAATGATCTTTGATACTTCCTTCTCTGTCCAATAATCCCCAATAATAGCTTCCTTAGGTTCTTCTTCCCAACCGATGTTAACTTTCTTCATCTTTAAGGGCTCATGGTAGGCACGCACATGAGCATCTGCACTATCCACTACCTCATGTGTTCCTATAGAATGGATAACATCTAAGCTTTCTGATTCCTCTCCATTAATCACATATACTAACTTTCCCTTCTCTTTTTCCAAACATGCACGCTCAAGCTGTAACTCTTCTGCTTCCTCAATTTCTTCAAAGCGTGCCTCCAATCCTGGTTCACCTAATAATTCTAACAGCCTATCTTCCATTCTGGCACTATCCCCCATGGTAAGGCACTTGATACCCTACAAGGCCTTATCAACCGATGGCTTGGTACTCCGATACTCAAAGGTTTGAATAAGGTTAGCCGTGAGCTCTTGCCAATTCCTTGTCTAGTGGTGTGTCTCCGAATGAATGTACCATGCGCACACACAACCTTGTAGTGTAGAATACAACTTGTGCACCGGAGGGATGGTTGCAAAGCTTTTACACCTTCTCTATAGACCTTTTCACACTCCTAGATATGGAAAGAGGAGGGCTCCTTCCCATGGTACTCTTTGATGATGGTGGGTACATTACTTATAGAAAATCTAATAGAGAGAGAAATTCTTACCTTGCACCACCTAAAAGGCTCTCCTGATGTGTGGCCCACCAATGAGATGTTGTGCCAAGCAAGACATAACTTAACATCTCCCTCCATTCCTTCTCATTCTTCCACTGAGCTTCTACCTCCTGCAGAAAGATCTCAGGGAAGGCTCCTCCTGAATACTTGGGTAGTTCTTTTCCTCCAAGGCACCTAACAGTGTGCACCTTTGTTACCTTGGTCACCGACCCTCTCAACTACCATCCCATTAATTGTAAGTTCCATGCACCCAATTTTCACAAGCTAGACTAGTGGTATCACTTCTCGATCGAACATCTTCAAACTAGATAAATCATTAGTAGGGTGTAACATCTCGTGGTCTCTAATTGAGTGCACATAAATGTTTTCCGTAACTTCTTCTCCCAATGATTCAATATAGGGTGTCAACTTCCCATGAACCGGGGTATAATGACCCATTCCTCTTTGTTCTCAAATCTGATGTACCCTTTATTGAACCGAAGGGTGCATTATTCTTGTAACACCAAGGGCACCCAAGTAGTCTTTGAGAAATTTTCCACCTCGGCCGAGCACTAAGACTTCAAAGTACCTAGTAAACTTGGCTCCTTGAATAGTAACTTTGCATCCTTAAAGACACCGATGGGCATTGCCTTAGTCTTGTTTTCCATATACAACACATTCAAGATGGTTGTAATGCAGGTCTTCCCATCTGATGCCATGCATCCAAGGTCAGGACATTAACCTCTGTGCCAGTGTCAATGAGTATATTGTTGAGGAGCCATCCATCTACAACTGCATTCAATGTAATCTCCTTGTCATAGTCGAGGCTATGAGGGGGAAGGTTTACGTGCAAGACCTATCTCTCGTGCTCTTCTCGGCATGTGGAACCTTTCTCTCTCAACCAAGATCCTAGTAAAGGAATGATATTCTCTTGCCTTAGCATCTTACACACCTCCTTGACCTCATCCAGTCATCCTTTTACACCTTGATTCTCCTTCCTTGTTCCTCCTTTCTAGATTGCTCCTTTAGACACTGGATCTCCTCTTGTAAGCTTCGAATAACATCCATGGTGTCTGATATATCTCCTTCGATACTTTCCATGAATGACTCTTCTCTTGAAACCAAGTTATTTTGTCTTGGTACCTCCCTCGTGCGCATGGCTTTTTGCTCTTGTTATTACCAAGATGAGGCTTCAAACCTTCATCTTGTGTTACCCGAGGCATCCACTCCGTATTTAAAATTTTGCCTTCATGATGTTTGACCATCTGAGCATCCGTTTTTTGTCCTTGGGTGCTCTGCTGATTCATATGCTCAAATAACCTGTGAACTCCTCATACTTATGCTTCCTTCTACACCACGAGCACTATAACAAGTTTGGGCACTCACGCTTATAATTTTAGGTTCAGAGATCCATAGTTAAACATGTTCCACACGGAACTCACTTCTTCCTTCCTCATGACTTACCCGACCACGGAATCCTCCTCAAATCCTCTTCCACGTGCGCCCCATTTTGTGCGATCCTCATAATGGTGATCATCATTTTTAGAACTAGTGGCAATGTTGGTTTGGCGCACCCCATGATCAATGGCCTCATGGATCTTATCAATGAGCCTATAGTCCTTTCGAGGATCATGGGTTGTGGAGGTGCAAATTTTGTAATAACAAGTTACATTCTTGGCTTAAAAACCCGATTACTATGCTACAAATAGTTATGGACATCTACTAATGAATTGCATCATGGTCCCCATGACAGATCTCACACAATCCACCGTCAAAGCACGTACCATCCTCCATGGGGAAATTATCCTTAACGTGCCCTCTATTTTACAATCCATGCACCACAAACCACTATGAGTCTCATGGACTGATTTCACGTAAACTTTTTCCAACTTTGTGCTTATGAGTATGGCCATAACAACAATCTGGGCCTCAAGAATGGGCTAATTCTTCAGAGACAAGTATCAATACTACCAAGCCTCAACACACAAGGTAACTTCCAATACTTCACGTGGATCTATAAAATTTTTGTGAGACAAGGCCCTTCTAAAAGGGGTGATCAATCCTCCAACAAACCACTATACTCGTACATGCTTGAGAAGGATGGATATCATATGATAACTTAGATAAGAGAGTTTTAAAGCATGCATCATACTCTCGCACACTCTTTGCCATTCCCCTCGTTGAATCTCCTTCAAAGCGCTGATGTTTTTCCACTGTATCAAACTCAGAGGAATGTGGAATTCTACCAGAATGCATTCTTTAAGTGAGGAAAGTACCACCACCAACTATGTTGTCATGCCCTCATGTGCTCAACTTGAGACAACGAGGTTGAAAATTGACTAACCTTTCATTCTCCGGGGTTGTGATACTTTTCATGAGCCATAATAGTTCACAGCTATTGAGCGAGTTGGAGGAACAACCGAGATTCTACGGTTTTATCAAATCTCTTTTGTCTAAGGACAAAGTTTTGGACCCTACCCTATCACACTACCCTTCCGCCACCCGTAATTTTTGAGCCAAGATGAAGCATGCAGTATCAAAGACATGCACCTGATATTCCATCTAACAGCAGAGCTAATGGAGGCCATGGTGGAAGATATGTTTGCTGCTAGATTAAATTTCATGAACTTGTGAACATGTTCCGCAGCATCTTCAATGCCCCTATAATCTAGAAAATGCAGAGACATTTCAAAGAATACTTGAGGTGGTGGCTGGGGTCCTTGTCTGAACTAGAGCCTTGGTTCCCTCTGGTGTTTCTTCCACCACCTGATCCACCAAGTCCATTGGGTCCTATACCTCTAGAGCCACCAGATCCACTAGAACCACTGGGTCTAATAGGGCCTGTAGGAGTTATGCCAAGCACTCCCATGGTCCCACTAAACTATGTGCCGATGGTCTGATGATAGTGCCCCACTACCACTACTTTGTCCCGTGCCACTCCCCTTGATGTGAGACCAAAAGCTTGTACACTTTCCCTTGTCTAAAAACTCCTCTCGAGTACTAGAATATGTGCATCCATAGAAGAAGGAAATGAAAAATGTATCTCCTCAGAAGTGCAGATCTATCTCTCCACTAGTTTCAATCGATCAATACTTCTTCCCGGTTAAATATCGATTTCCACATAAAAAAATCAGGAAACCAAGCATCGTGGCTCCTTCCATCTTGGGTGTGTTCAGATATGTGCCAATGACTCTCCTTTCTCCATGTGACGAGCTCTTACAAAAAGATAAAGGGGTCTCCCTTACGCACTTTCCAAGATAAGGTAGCACATATTGCTCATGTTCCACGTCCCCACATGAACCTCAACTCCTTACCATAACGCTCTGTCTCCATAAATCCATCACACTAGTAGCCTCGCATCATCTAGAAATCTCCCTCTCACATGCTTCGTTATACTTGAGCCATCTTTCTTCCCTCTCCTTCTCTATCGTATCATCTGTCATCTTCCTCCACCCAAGCTTCCTTACCCAAACCTCTCCCAAAATGGTTTAGCCGGACATTGGGAGCACCTCTAAACTCATGGTAACCATTAATATCTTCATAGCTAGAGGAATAACATGTACAAACATTCCTCTAGGTTCTCATAGAAATTAAAACTTAGAACCTTTGGGAAATAATACATAGAAATAGTGTATTCCAAAGTGTAGTTAGCTAGTACTCCCCTCCACCACCGATCTACATCCATGTCATATCTCGCATCCTACAACCTCTCTGGTGGGTAGTCTTCTTCAATCCATATCCATGATCCATAACGCCAACTCAATCTAGATGCATAAGCTGAAAGCCATCCATATAACTCTATTAGGAAGCAGTACAAGGAAGAATGTCTCTCAGGCTGAGAAGGAGATCATGGTAGAGGTAAAGCATGCTTCTACCCATCTGCGTGTATTAAACTTAGGTCCAAAGTGCTGAATCTATGAGAAAATTCATCCTCCGTGCTTTAAACCATGATTCAACATTTTCCAATGTTAACCGATCCATCATTACTATTTACACAGTAGATCATGATGCATGTTATATCCCACTACAACTTCAAAAAGAGGTCCCAACAACAAAACCAAGATGTAGTCATTCTTACTCCTACCTCAAAGGAAGAAAACTTAGAAACCTCTCTGAAGAATACTTGAGAAATAGTGTATAGAAGAAGTGTGGAAATGTGTATCTCCCCGATGCGCAGATGATCTCACCACATGAATGGGTCCAATGCATCCTGCAACCCTGGTTACTTCGTCCAGCTTAGTGATCCTAGCAAGTAGTTAAGAATGATGCTGCACGTGTATTAAATCTCTAGTCTGGGTGGTCAATCTTCGAGAAAAATCCTTTGTCTCTCATCCCTCACGCCGGCCTATCACCCGGAAATGAACTTGCCAGGTGAGTACTCACCCGAGGCACCCATGGGTATCGAGTCTCTCTTTTATGTGAGTCTAGTGAGAAGCATTATCTATGATTGTAAGAGTATTTAGGAAAGGATTTGAGACATACAAGAACCATAGGGCTCAAAATGGCCTCCATATCCTGCATCCTCATGTAAAGGTGACTTTGCACCGAGTGCTTTAGTAGATTCTAGAACATATACTATAATAGAAAGAAATATACAACCATTCATTCATATCATGAAAGGAAAGAGAACTCATAAGAATGAAATATACATTAAACCCATTGATAATCATATCTATTTATAACAAGTAACCTCAATGATTCATTGATTCATTATAGAGTGTCCCAGTGCAGCGCAGGTCATGCACATCATTGGACATATGTAGCTAAGCTAACGAGTAAAAGAAAATACAACTCCATGATTAGTACACATCCTTTCCAACCAAAATATCCACTCGCAGCAATTGCAGCTCAGAGTCTCCCTTCCTCTCTAACCCCTATATCTCCCCTCTATGTATATATCTATCTATGTCTCTCTTTTTTTCCCGCAGCAAGCACTTATATTTATCACTTTCTGGGCTACCAACTCACCTTTCCGCACCCTCAGATCCATTTCCAAGTGTCAAATGTGGTCCTCCATGTGAGCATGTTCCTTCAAGCGTGAGCTCTCCATTCCATCTCATGATGATCTTCTAGAAGATTCCATCTAGGCATGCTCTTTTCTGGCCAACTCCTGCTGCTAGGTCACTTGGCATCTTATCTGCACGCAACCGATCACACTTTTCATGTCTCCTACCTTGAGCACTCAAATTTTCTAAGTCCCAAACCTCCTTTCACGCATCGCGCACTATAGGCCTTTCTCTTGTGTTCTTTTTCCTTGCACGCCATCCAAGAATGGTGGGATCCTGTGTGCCCACGTGCCTTTATACTTGGTCTATAAACTAGGGGCCCAAAATTACTTGACTTGATAGGGAAGATTACCCCTAATTCATCTAATGGCCATACCCACATCATCATGGCTACTGAATACTTTACCAAGTGGGTAGAAGTTGTCCCCTTAACCTATGTAACAGGAGCTCAGATTTCTAAATTCATCATGAATCATATCATTTTCTAGTATGGAATTCCTGCAGCCATTGTTACTAATAATGGAAAGTCATTCAAGAATAAAATGGTAAAGGATCTCTATCATTAGTTCCAAATTAGGTTAAAATAGTCTAATCCATATTATCCCCAAGGTAATGGATAAGCCGAAGCCACGAATAAGACTTTGGTGTGAATAATGGAGAAAATGGTAAGTAAGACAGGTCGTAATTGGCATTTACAAATCCACCCAGCTCTTTGGGCTTACAGGACCTCTATTCGCACTCCTATGGGTGTGATGCCATATTCTCTGGTATTTGGGATGGAATCTATCATCCCACTAGAAATTGAGCTTCCTTCCCTAAGAATCTCTCTTAGGGATTATCTGGATAAAGATGAAGATTACCGGGTGGCTAGACTGGCTGAGTTAGAGCTCCTAGATGAGAAGCACATCCACACCCTTAATCACCTCAAAGTGTATTAGAATAGATTCTCTAGAAATTACAACAAGATAATCATACCTCGTTAGTTTGAGGTTGGTGATTTGGTCATGAAGGAGAATCAATTCAACACAAGGGCAGAATGAGAAAAGAAAGGAAAGTTCAAACCACATTGGTTAGGACCTTATGTTATTGTGGCTAAGTATGGCATAGGAGCATAAAAATTTCTCACCCCAATGGTGATGAGCTCCATGAGCCCATGAATGCCATGCACCTTATTTGGTTCTATGCTTAAGCATGGCATGAAGTCTAAAAATAAAAATAAAAACATGATAAAATAGTCAAAATACAAAAAAATCCAAAAAAGAGAAATTAGGTCATCCATAAGTGAAAACCACGCAATTTTGGCACGTTGGATAAGTCCTTGGGTGAAAACTGGTTTCCAGCACCTTGGGAAGATTCATTTTTCACAAGCATCTTGCATCTGGAGGGTACTTTTACTTAGCCTAGGGCTAGTTCTGCCTTCGAGATTCCCTATGAGCCTAATCTGGTCCAGCCTTGATCCGGATTTATCTCCTTTTGTTCATTTGAAGGGCATGGTCTTTGTCTATTCCCCATCTTACGCTGGGGGCACTTCTGCGACTTCACCTTCTTGTTTATAAGCACGTGGCATTTGCCCTTGTATATTCCCCATCTAACACTGGGGGCATCCACGCTTTTCTTGGTTACCTATGCATAAGCTCTAGAAAACTATGGGAAAAACACAAAAACAATAGAAAATTGTTTCAAAAAACACAAAAATAATAGAAAATTGTTTCACAAAACACAAAAACAATAGAACATTGTTTCACAAAACACAAAAACATTCAAAAATGTTAGAAAATCCTAAATAATAGAAAATTGTCTTACAAAAACATTTACTTGCATTGTCTTGTTTCTTGCTTTACTTGATTTCTTGTATAGTTGCTTCTTGTTTGTACATTGGTTTTTCTTTTGCTTAGGCATGATTTTTTAGGATTCATCTTTTCTTGATTAGATTAGATTTATTCTTACTTGTACATATCAAGGTATGTTTTTGCATGATAATGAGTCGTGATACATTGGTTGTATTAGTTCATTATGTTCTTTGTTGGAATTTGATTGTGTTTTCTTGTTACATGTGCATCATTTTGTTATCACATCATCATATTTCCATCAATATCATCACATCTAACATCATCTATACATCATATATCAAGAAAAAGTTAAGTATACATCATACATGAATGCTAAGCTAATCATCACATATCGTATCATCAAATGGGGGCAAGAGGGATCGCAAATATCAAAATCTATCCCCCCCACACCCATATCATCATATCATCCCGTCCACTAAGTCTAGCACATCACATGAGAAAATACATTTGATATAACTACAAGATCTATCATATGGAAATCAAAACACATGAAATACATCAACAAATCAGGATACATATACATGTCAAATCAAATCAGGATATATCACAAGTACATCTATCTATCCATGAACTCCATCAAGAAATAATAAATAATGTCCAACATCTCATAAGCACATATGTCATGTCAAAAGAATGTCCATATATATACACACACACACACACACACACACATATATATATATACATGTGTGTGGTATTTATATATCAAAATGGGTATACATCGCTGCTATACATCAAAAATGCCTTCATTGAGGCATAAAAAGAGATGATATACATCAAATCACCGAATACAAAATCCTTCATTAGAGGCATGTGTCAAAACTACTATACAAATAAAGAATGGTGTACATCGAGCACAATCTGCTCATAGCCTTCATCAAGAGGCGTATGTGAAAATACAATCATCAAGGCTGACTCGAGCCCTCCGATGGGGTGGCTGGTCTGTCTCATGGTGGTGGCATAACATGAGCATCACTAGGTCTCACTGCCATGGATGCTCCATTGAGGCCTAAGGCCTCTCGGACCTAGTCCCTTTGCTCGACTGCTGGCTATAAGAAGGTGCCACAACTCAACCGAAACTACCTCAAAGTATAATGATCTATAGTAGGATGCTTTGCCCTCTACTATATATAAATCTCTATGTGTCTAGATAGTCACCACTATGCCATTTGTGCATCGGAAAGATGCTATCTCTCGCAAGGCCTGTAAGCTTGGCGCCGGCCCACTACATGCTCTGCTCTCAACCTGTCTCACCCAAGATCACAAAGTTGCAAAGTTGGGTCTATGTCCGGTGATATAGGCTCATCACCTGAGCCATCTGTGAGGCCATCTATCATATCTACTGAAAGTGAACAACACTATCACCTCCCTGGCCATCTTGAGCCTGAGCTTGATCTCACTCGGGTCAGAATCGCTAAAACTGGAATCGGGCCTAGTCTCTCTCTTGTGACCTGGTCTCACTCTGCTAGAGCTTGCTGTAGCTTTCGCTATAGAGTGGATGTCGATGCCACTAGGCTATGCCACTGGGCATGTCCATGTGCCACTCTAGAAGATCGCCCGCTGCTCTTGTAATCTCACTGGGAAACTATGCAGTTCCTTTCTGGTCCCTCGCAGCCTCGGTAATTTTGCACTGTGTTACACCCTCGCTCATCGTGTGGTAGCCCTTCAAATGGATCCTCTGGGTCATGGGCTATCTGTACCCTCCCTCATATCACCACCATGCCAAATATCTCTCACTGGATGAGCACCTGCTACCTAGGCCTCATCTGGGATAGTCAAGCGCTTAGGTAAAATAATAGCATACCAAGTCCAGTAATCCACAGTGGTGCTCAAATCTCTAACTTGTAGCATTGGATCCCATACCTGTGGAACCACCTATAAAAACTAGCCCTAGCTCAGGTCACCTATATGTGAGGCCCCATGGTCAACCTCTTAGAGTCTTGATGGGCATACCACATGTCTGGCTATGGGACCCCCTACACCATGCCTAGTTGTCGTTGGCATCTATCTACCCTGTATAACTCAATGATGTAACTATTGATCCAAGAATGAAATGCTATACTGTGAGAAACACTAAGCTCTAAAGCATCCTTCACCACTATATCTACCTATAGGGTCTCCATATGATATCCCTGTCTAGTACCTCATCAAACTCTCAGAGAATATCTGTATAAACTACCTAGGTGACCTCGTATGTTGCCCTACTGAAACCCACACCATATAAGATGGATCCTCTAGAGCTCAAACATGTAAAGTGCCTACGGGGCACCCGATAGTAATGTGATCCCATGCCCAAATCTATAAGTAGCAGAGGTAGGCCCCACCATCTTCTGATGGTGGTAGGTAATAAGATGAAGATCCCAGTATAAATGTGCTAGTATGCACTGGCCCCAGTAATAACACTCACCACTAAAGATCCCGTGTACTAGTGTCATCATCCCTCTCAGAAAGGATGTCCTAGTCTTATCAGTGAGAAAAACCCACTAATAAGTGATATAACATATAGAGGCCCTCAATGTCGGTGTTGGGTCCGTGATATAATCATGTAGTGCAATAGTCATACCATCATGCAGTATATCATCTCGGTCAAACAAATCACTAATAGCTGCCCTGATCTGCCCTAGGTCGGAGGTATACTTGATCAATGAACCCAAGATGGGCATGTGGAGAATCTGCCACACATCCTCTAAGGTCATGTTCATCTCTTCGGTGGGAGCTCAAGCATTGGCTCACCGTGTCACCGCTCCGCCAATGCCGTAAGTAGTCCATGATCTAACATAATAGATGGCATCGGGATACGGGGCCTAGGCCCACCACCTCTAGGAGTATAACCACCACACGTCGGTCTCACAAGACATACTACCCTCGTCTCGTAATACATGAATGGTTCTCACGCATCTAAAGTACTGGTAGGCATCTCTTTAAAATAAGACCACATGTCAGTTACTAACATTTCTTCTAAATTATGGCTATCATTTTACTATTAACCCACAAATCCTAGATATTCTTCTAAGTATCAACCTTTTTGCATTTTTTATTGTTTTCCTCCATTTTCCAAGCATTCAGACGTGCCCTTTGGGGCGATGTGTGTACCCTTTTGGTGTGTGCGCCATCCTTTAAGCACATACGCATGCACGCAACCACCTATGGGCATGTGCGCATCATTCGTGTGTGCATGTGCATATGCGCGCGTGTGGACCTTGAGCATATGCACTCCCTATGCCATGTGTGCATGTGTGTGTAAATATGTGGTGTATGCATGTGCGCGTAGGTGTGATTTTGTGTACTTACACATGCGCGCATGAGCTCTAGAATGCCTACGTCCCCGTTTGGACACTGTACCACCTTTAGTGCTCCCACTGCCCACACCCACGCACACCTGACATGAACCCTAACCTAGTTTCCTACTTCTAAGGGCATTATCTAAAAAAATTACAAATATGGTTAGGGTACTCACAAAGACGCGTCATCGTTTGCATGCCGCTTGTACCCTCAGACTATGTCTTCCCATCTCAATCGGTCTCGTACTCTCACCATCGTTCTCATCGCCTGTAGAGCCTCGTGGTAAAAAATCAGCAATGGACAAGAATAAATGAATTGGTCACAGTGATTTACCTCCCCATTCGGGGTATATCAAGCTATTTTTTTCACCACTGTGATACCCGAGGCTTGTTTTGATCATCGCTTTCTCCTCTGTTCACCGTTGAATAATTATTTTAATTAAATAATTATTTTTCTCTTATTTTTCTTTGTCTTTCAGGGCATTTTTTTCCGTCTAGTACCCCTTTCTTCTCCCTAGGACAATTTTTATTGCTCCTAAGCAATTTTTCTTCTTATCCACACTCTCGTAAAATAATTATTTTATTAATTTTTCCATTATACAGGGACATTATTTGTCGTTTGTCTCACCTTTCTTCCACCTGGGGAATTTTCTTTTGCATCTAGGTGCTTCATTATATTTCTGCTATTTTCTTCTACTATCCACCACATTTTAGAAGGAATATATATATATATATATATATATATATATATATATATATATATATATATATATATATATATATATATGACTTCAAAATCTAAAAATAGGGCAAAATTCTTCACAAAATCCTAAAAAGTAAAAAAACCTACAAAAATAGGTAACCTACTTATTACAGCTGAAACTTGTGTCTTACGCATGGTATTCTTTCCATATCCTACTGGTTTGTTTCACATCTTCCCCAATCAAACACAACTCGTGGATCACCAAATTCATAACCATTCACAAAGTTAGTTGCTTACTTCATCCATACTCTGGGGCATGTCTTATTGTCCGGTGTTATTTCGCTGCACACAAAGCTTTCTACTTGGACCAAGTGTCCATCATCATTTCCTTGCATGTATCCTTGCTTGGAGCATCATTTTTACCCTTATCATCAATCACGTACATGTGGACCTCTTCATCTTGATAAGAAACGATTTGCATAACCTGTCTTGACTATTTTTGGGTTGGATATGTGTGTTCGTACTTGTTTTCCCGTTAAATGAGCTTGTTTTATTCTCATATCGCATTGAATTTTCTATGTTATGTCGATTTTGTGTTTCAATAAGGGATAATTGTTCATAGTAGGGCTTTTCATGTCATTCTAATGTTTTCATATGCTCATATTTTCATAAGGACTGATGACATAGATCTTTTGGCAATATGATGACACTAAAGTTGTTCCAATACAAAGGCTAGAGGCTAGGTTATTCTCTCCACTTCTCTCGTATTTCTTCTACATCACTTTCTTCTCACCCTTAAACTTTCGTTTCATTGGGCATTTCCCCCGCCCATTCTTCTATCTATTTCTCACCTTTTTTATCGTCAATCGCGTCTTCCTTCATCACCCCATCGACACTCGAGGGGCATCTCTCATGTCTACTAATTTTTCTTCTACCCCTTAGAAATTATATCCATCTACTATATTTGAAGTGGTTTCACTTACGCCACCCCAAAGAGGGGCAAACGTAGACACCTATAATCACACCCAAGTAATTTAAATACTTAAATTTCACTAATTATCTCCCTTCCCGCAAATTGGCGACATAATGTCAAGAACACTCAACCTTCTCTTTGATCGCCATTAATTAATTACACTACTCTAATTAATTAAGTTACCTATTCCAAAAATACCCTAATTAACTACCTTTGTTAATAAATCCCCCTTCTATCTAGACTAATTTATTATTAATAATTAATTAACTTCCCTTTCATTTAACCAATAAATCAATATTTAATTGATTTAATCCCCTTCTATATTCTAAATCATGCTAATATTCCTCTAAAATCTTTTATAAGCTTGCACATGTATTAATTAAATCATCTTGATTAATTAATGAGCCCTCTTTATCCTCATGAGTCACTAAAGGACAAGCTAAACCCTCCTAAAGTTAACTCAACCCTATCTAAACCCCCTTATCCATAACTAACTCAACATCTCTATTATCCCACATGTAAAGGGATGTAGAGATTGCTTTATCCATTGGGCTATATAAAGATCCCTCCTCCTACCTTTACACTTACACCTAAATTTCTTGAGAAGACAAGAGTTAAGCACATAGAAAATAGACTATAAGCTTTTCCTTTGTTACTCTTGGGGAATTCACCATTTGAAGAGCTAAGCCTCCTTTCTTGCATTTTCTAGCCAAGTGCTTGGGTCATATGGGGATAGTCAAAGGGTCTTGTATCCAAGATTTGATGAGCTCCCATTCCTAGGTTCTTGATGATCAAAACATTTAATTTGATTGCCCTGGAGTCTACATAGGTCCATTTTCTTTTTTTTGGTAATATAGAGGAGTAGAGGTTTGAATACTTTAGCATGTTAATTTGAAGTTAATGCATTATACTTAGTATTAATCTTGTTTAGCTCTCATCTTTGATGGTGCTTATATTTTGTCTTAGCTTTGTTATAGAACTATTTAGGTGGTAGTTCTTATTCATCTAACTTAGCTTAAGAAAAATACACGTACATACGTAGGTAAAATAACATTTAATGTCGGAAAAAATAAAACCTATAAATAAGAAGTCAGTACTCCATTATTTTACCTTGCATTTAGAAGTGAAAAGATCTCTCACAAACTAGGGCATCCAAATGTGATCTGTATGGAAGAAAATTTAAGAAATCGAGAATACGTGACTAGAGTAGACCCACAAACTAGTAGAAAAGGAGTACATGAGCATGGAGGAAGTTATTGAGAAGCATTGTCTTGTGGAAGAATTTTTCTAGTTAGGTTTGGCGTGTGAAGGCAAGGTGTTAGGAGGGTTTCTTCACAAGATTAAGTCTTGGGGTTGGATAAAGTGGTAGAGCAGAGCAAGGAGAATACATTTGAAGTGTAACCTAACCAGATGAATGACAAAAATAAAACAACCACCTCACCTCAAAAGTAGAAGGGAAAGGGAAAGGGTAAGAAAATGGTTGTTGTCGCAAGCACAAATGAAGAGCGATACGTAGAGATACAATACTGGATGGGATATTTCTAGGAAAACAATGGGAATCTCATTTTTGTAAAATGAGTATGAGTGACTATAATCATTGCACTAACACGATAGAAAAAGAAATGGATTTGGAGTTTTTTCACCCAAAAACAAGAGCACATAGGAGGGCATGCCCATATATAGCGATGAAGTAAAATTTAAGTTAGAGAAGGTAGGGTTATTGAAACTTTATGAATTACCCTACTTTGGAAAACCTAAGCACCTCTATCAATGGCTAATGGTGCGTGTTCATGAAGACCATTTTTATTTCAAGGGCCACAAGATGCGCATAACTCCCCAGTTGATTTCTAAGTTCATAGGCCTTATCTGTGAGGGGGATAGCATTGATGATGACCTAAGTGACAAGGATGCCATCAAGGAAATAATAGCCACATATGACTACAAGAAAGGATCACGATACTTTGACATCACAGAGATTCCAGATCCCATGATGAGGATGGCCACATGTTTGGTAACCAAGATCAATGATCAAGAAATATGGAATCAAGTGAACAAGGCATGGCTGAACGTATGCCAAAAAATATCTAAGGGGACCATCTACAACTTGTCCACTTTCATCGTGGATGAAATCATTAGTAGCACGCAAGAAGGTGAGAAGATACTATTTGGCAATGTCCTCCTCACAATTGTTTTCTCATAGATTAGAGTGTCGATGGGCGAGAAAAGTTTATTTGGGAGTACCTGTAAGAGGATCCCTCACCCGCTCGTGAAAAGGTTCATGAAATATACTTGTGAGACCATGACAACCACTCATAAGGCACACTTATAGAAGTGGTACAAGCACATGAGGGAATTTTTCAGGAAGAATGGAGGATTCCAAAGTAGTTACCCACACTCGTAAAAGTAGAGGTAGAATTCACAGTGTATCAACACTTTTGCTTTGGTAGATTTAGGTTGACAAATGAGACAATGAGCCCCTAGTGCAAGCTTCCCTTCTCCTTCACCTCACAATACTTCCAAGTGGGGGTGAACAAGTTTAAAGAGACCAAGAGACTAAGGTTTGACATTAGTGAGGTGGATCAAGACCACAAAGAGCTACGCCGGAAGTTATTCTACCATAAGAAGCACGTACACGTGAAGAGATATGTCTCCCACAAGATACAAATGATGAAGCTTGTAACATTTCCAATCGTGGGAAGGGCACGTAAAGAAGGATATACCTTAAGTAAGGATAAAATTTGAAAAGGGTGCATACTTGGAAAAAATGAATGCATCCTCAAGACCCCATAGAAGAAAGAATACCATGCCAAAGAATAGGGAAAGAGAAGAGGTGTATAAAGCACCAAGTGTTTAGACTACACAAGCGGTAAGCGCACCAGAGACAAGCACTAAGCCTAGTACTTATGCGTGGAGAAAGAAGTCCCCGATGAAAAAAAGGATTCTAGAAGAAGAAGTGCTAGATCACAAAGATCCCATCACTCAGAGAAGTCACTAGAGCAGGAGGAAGATAAAGTAGAATCTCCTATCAAGAAGAAGCAGAAGGTGACAAGAGGATGACTCAGAGGGTACAGAGAGCTTGGAATCTTATAGAGGTGAAAGAGTTGATGATGATGATGATGAACTTGAGGTAGATCAAGGTCCTCCCGTATTTGAAGTACATGACTTAGAAGAAGGAGAGGAAAAATAAAATGAGTACATCTTTGTCAAGAGGAAGAATGACAAGGAAAAGGAGGATGCTGGGACAAAGGGGTAAATGAAAAATTACAAAAGAACAAAGGACCCCAAGCCTCACAAAGGAATAGGTAGACGAGGCTATAGAGAAAGAGGTAGCAAATATCATCGAGGACTTGGTAGAGAAAGAGATGGAATATGAAGTGTGGACATGGTGATGAAGGAAGTAGACAACGAGAGTGTAGGAAAGGAATATGACAACATGGGAGGAGATCCTAGTTTGGTTGTAAGCTTTCCCAAGGCCGTGCGCATGGGGAGAAAGAGAAAAAAAGCATCACGAGTTAATAGGATGGGCTACATTGATGATCCGAACAAGATGTTGCGTACACACTTTCAAAGTACCATACCAATGGATAAACTCTTGGCTATGACATCATTTGATGAGGAAGGTGCATACCCTCGGACGAGGAAAATGATTTCTTGGGAATTTGAGTCCCACATCGATAAGCTAGAATTTTAAGTAAGCGAAGGGAAATTAATTAATGTACTAGAGTCAAAAGGAGACAACCCCTTGGTAAAATCTCAAGGGATATCAGGACAACAAATATCCAATGTGCTAAACAAGGTTTCAGTTGAAGTAGAATCCAGCTCTTCGGGAGGAATGAAAGGGTGAAGTTCCTAGAGGAAGAATTAAAGAGGAAGGAAGAAGAGATCGAGGAAAGAACCGAGGAATTAAAGTGAGAGGAACTAATTAGCGCTCAACTAAGGCATGAGTTAAAATAAGAGAAGACAAGGGTGTGCGAGGTTTACAAGAAAGTAGAGATGATCACAGATGCCATTATCTTGAAGCATCCAGATCTAACACCACCAACGTATAAGTATGGATCCACCCTAGAGTTCCTAGAGGACTTGACCCACATCCTCACAGTGGAAAGGTGACCACCGCCTTGGATTCTATAGAGGAGGCATCAACGTGGAAAAAAAGGAGGAAAAGATGAACGTTGTGGATGTAGACACCTAAAATATGCTTACACTTAGCATTTCATCCAATTCAACCGATTAACGATACTTCCTTAATTCCCCATTCTTGGATGCCCATTTCGATGCCCACACACCTTCTTGGTCGTATTCCTCCTATAAATCATCTAATTTGGTTAATATCTCTCTTATTAGCTAAACATTCCTCCTTTCGACCATTTAATCTCCCCTAGTTCTCTCTAGACCACTTCTATTGGCTTCCTAGGCTATCTATCAGTCACAATTGGTTATCCAGACCCCTCCCAACTCTCAATGAGTCTCTAATCACTTGCTAATCAATTTTAACTAGCCTAAACCCTAGTTAACTAGCCTAAACCAATCTTAACTAAGCCTAAAGCATGTTTATCCTAATCTAATCTAAAAGAGATTTAGTCCCACATGCACCCAAATTCTAAATTCTCCCAAGTGGAAAACTATAAATAGAAGGGTCACCCCTCCCATTCAGACTTACAACTTTACTCTCAAACACTTTGGAAAGGCATTAGAAACCATTTGTGATAGCTTTAAGCTATAGAACATTTGGATCTTGGCCATACTCCATTGTTAAGAGCTCCCCCATCTTGCATCCATCCACCTCCATTGAAGAAAATAACTAATCACATAATTTGATTGCTTAGAATCTAACTAGGTTCACATTTAATTAAGCTTTCATAGAGTAGAGAGTAGTATACATGTTAGTTTTTGATGTTTTCATAAAATTTATAATATTTTCATGTTATTTTCTCTTGTTTATCTATAATCTAATGGTGCATGGTTGAGTTAGGAAAGCTTTGAGGTTCTTTAACCTCTTTTCTTAGGACACGTATCCATCGGTAGGAGCGCGCCCACGTTGAAACCCTAGCGTACCTATTGGATTAGGGTGCGTAGGTGTTGGTGACTATTTTGATCTTAATAGACCCACGTAGGTGTTGGTATAGGCGTGTACCCATTGGTTGGGGTGTGTACATGTCGGTTTGGGCACGCAGGTGTTACTGTCAAAATTTAAAAAATTACAGTCTGTTTTAGTTGTTTCTCTGACATTTTTGATGTAGGTTTCTAAAGGTTGACAAGTTTAAAAATAGGGCTATCTCTTTAAAATTTTAGTTTGCATGATTAAGTGTTTTTCATTCCTTAGCTTAAAATTAGGATTTGTAAAAAGTGCGTATGCTCTCTCCTCGCACTTTCCAAAGTGATCTTGGAGATCAAAACACTTACACAAATTCTATTTTTTATGTTAAAAACACTTTCTTTTAAAGGATAAAGTAACATTTTTATGTGCTTTTAGTAGGATTTCCACTTTGTGTATGCTCTTCCTTCGCGCCTTTGGGTGATCTTAGGAATCAAAAGCAAGTGTGAGTTCTCTTTTACCTCAATCGATGAACCTAAAACTACTAACCAACTTGTTGTCTACATAACCTTACATTGGTCAAAGAAAGGTGTTAAGAACGAAGTGAAAATTCTAATACATGTGTGTTTGCAGATTTCCAAATGGTGTGCCACTTTTGAAACCACATTAAGATTAAAAATATTAAAAACACACCATACTCAACACACTGTATTGCAAGTTTTAGAAAAGGGTAAGTCCCTCTCCGCTTAACTGGAACGTAACCCCTTTGGCATAACGCCTTAAGCTATAACAATGGGGGTGGTTCAAGAACCCCAAAGTAGTCCACCACTGAGTAACCTCATGAACAAAATGGGAAGCACCTCACTTACCCACTTGACTAGTATGCCTTGTGAGTTAGAGTTGCAAGTTTTCCGTATCGTGACCTTAGTAAAAGTACACGATGGATGCATTCATTGCCCACTATACTTGAAGGGGGACAAAGTCGAGATACTCCCAAACTAGTCATTGTAATTTTTGGGTAAATCGTGCCTCGCTCTTAGACAACCTTGTAACACCTAGTTGAGAGAACTTATTAAGGAAACCATTTTGTCTGGAGGCCAACTTTACTAGTCCATGCACGTCATTTTACCATCACAAAGTGATAACTTGTTTGGATTCAACATCATGTTTTTCGAACATGGTAACGAACTCATCCCAAGTTTGATCTGAGTGTCTTTCATCATGAATCTAGACAAGTGTATTACTTAGCTTAGCTTCCTTCTCATTTTTTAAACAAGGCGAAGCTCTACCCAAAGTGAAACTAAGTCTATTTTCACATATTCTTGATCTACACCCATGCGTTCGTACTTTCCACGTTGGAAGTCAAACAGAGGCATACTTTACGTGTCGTGTCAGAGATAGTGCTAGCTACTTTTTTGTACATTTACACTCATCCATGTTTATGGTTGGGGTGTTAAATGACTAAAGTAGGTAGGTACATTTTCACATCTTTGGCAGTCCTATGATCTTGACTTTAGGATCTTCGTCATTATTACGGGTTGGTTTTGTCATTTTGTCTCTTCCCTAGTTTGTCATTTTTTGCTTGCATTCTGGTCATTCAGTCTTGGTATTTACATTGTGTCTCCCATTCTTTGGGCACATAGTATAAATCCCTCTATTACACGGTTACACTGCTTGCATTACCACAGACTTCTTGTTATACCTTCTACTTGATTTTAGTTTAGACATCATCTGGGTCTCTTGACGAGTGTTGATACCACATTATATATATCGCCATGATGTTGTCTTGATATCGACACCTTGCTTGCTTGGTTGAGATATCTGGATAGCATTGTTACGATATATCTAGTTGCGATGTCCACTTTTCAAAACACTTAGCTTTCATCGACACTCGAGTTAGTACTAGGTATACCTTGTGTGGAGGTCGCGATTTGCTCCTTGTTGTTACTTACACCTTGTTCATTTCAAACTTGACGTAAGTATTGACATGGTGTGGATCATCTTTGCATTGGGCTATCATTTTGCACACACATTTTACATAGGGAGTATTTCCTTATTGATTGGATTTGTGTTTCACACTTGCGTGATTGTTCCTTGTGATTATTCATTCAGAAAACTTGTTTTCTAGGACAATCCTTTTTTATCTCATCGATATTGCATCATCATGATGTCTATTTTCCTTAGACCTTCTTCAGAAAATCACACACGCATCTCCGTACATACTGAATGTCTAGTTGGCTACCATTGTGCTACCCAAATCGGCATGGGGCCTTCTTCACTTTGAAGAAGTTTGATCACACTATCTAGGTCTAGACATTTGTGCTTAAATGACACCAACAATGACTGACTATTGCATGGTTCCTCACGCTTACGACAATGTAGAACCTAGGTTTAGGCATTCACATCAAAAGATACCCTTTACGACTAAACCTCGTTTGGTTCTTCGTGCTAGAATTCCCACCTGGGTACCCTGTTCCCCACCTTCAGCTCATAGTCGGTGGTATGGTTTGGATGCTTCTGATCCAAATTATTATTCGGGTTCCCCCCACTCTTCTTTTGATTCAAATCCAAACTACCATTCGGATTCCCACTCTTCTTCTGAAGATTGGATCCCAACTATTGTTTGGATACCCCTAGATCAAATCCTGAATCACGGTCCTCCCTTCCTTCACAAGACCTTTATTCCAACTCACCTCAACAATGTCTTCCTCCTTTGAAGACTCGTGTGACTCCAAGTTCCATCGATCAAACATCTAATTCGGTTCTTGAGTCACGGTCCTCCCTTTCTTCATAGGGCCTCCTTCTCAGACACCAAATTTGTGTCTTACGACACCCTATGCCTCGCATCTCACTTCGCAACCTAACCTCATCACCTAAACCTTACACAATTATTTATTAATTACCTTATAATTGATAAATCCACATCACCTTACTCCGCCACCTCATTTTGCCACCTCATCATGACCTAGTCCTAACCCTAAACTAACCTAATTAAGACCTATAACTTGGTCCACATCCACACCCATGACTAATGACCCCTTTTCGCACTCAAAACTGACCTTCTAGTTACTTGACCAAGCCCTCAACTAATCTCTCGGGAGAAAAGGAGGGAAAGTTGGCTATTTTAGTAAAAATAGCCCACTTTGACTGACCGATACTGCTCCTACTCGACTCGGCCGCCACGTGAATCGCCATCGGTTCCTCAGTAAATGGGTGCCTAACCAAAAACAAAGGGGAAAGGATTTTTAGATCAATTAGGGAAGGATTTTTGGATGAATCAGATCATCATCGAAGTGATCAAGAGGATTCGACCTTTACTTGGCCGAGCGAGACAAGTGAAGAGACAAGGAGAGTTTGTAGTGAAGGAGATCAAGCCCAAGATCGCAGAATCGAATAGCAGAGCCTCGTGACACTCATCCGATCATTGGGAGGGAGACATCTCATCTTCTCAGGTAGTCCTTCCAAGACAAAAAGGAGTTCTTCACAATCAGCCTGATCTCTCTCTATGGTACGCGCACACCATCTCGACATTCAACAGGTATTCCTCCTAGCCCTAACCCTTATCTGTTTCTAAAAGGAATGAAAGGATAGAAGCAACTCTATTCCCAAAGAGCCGAAACATTCCGAGCGAAACATTTTGGCACGCCCGGTGGGACCCATTTTGGGTTTCTTTCTTTCTTGCTTGCTTTCATATAGGGAGCATATCTGCTGTTTTCTTCTTCTAAAAGATATTCACAAGGTATTTTTTTATTTTGATAAAAGAACTTGCTTTACTTTTACATCTTGCATTAGTGAAAGTCATCTCTTTTGCTTCATCGAATATCATTTTCGATTTGGGTTTTAAAACACGTGCATCACATTCTTGCTTGCTGTTTTCAATTCTAGTGAACATAGATTAAGTAACATGTCGTACACGTGGGGGTGATTTCCACAGTATTGACAGAAATCAATCTTACTTTCACTACACAACACATACCGAATCACTTCATAATTAACACAACAGCTCAAAACATCCCCCCTTTTCCGCGGTATTCCTCCGCCCGATTGAGGTAACCTTATAAGCCAAAACAAACTTGACATTTCCCCTAAGTCTTTTGTTTAGGATTCGACATCATTCTACGTCTAAAGGCATAAGCCCACGATAATTTAAATTAACCCTAGGGTTAGTCTCTCGGATTTACGTGTGCATCTTGCTTGTTTTAGTTCTGTTTTCTTATCATACTGCCTATCTTCGTGAACACCTCGTAACTATTTGATAAGTGTACTAAACATTGTTTAAAATCAAATCAGCAGCTTCTCATATTTTCTTATACCAGTCTTATTACACCGACATCGGTTAATTGACCGACATCGGCTATAGTATAACCGACATCGGTTACTGGGACCGATATCGTTATCGTCTTTTACAATTCGACAAACCAAAGAACTTACCAATTTCACCATTCTGAGTCTGTTTCTGTTCTTGATAGATTGAAACCCTACTGTGTACTCCTGTCCATGGTTGTTATCACTCAAAAGCAAGCCGCCGCCATGGTTTCACATGCTTGCTCTGTGCCTTTTCCTGAATCACCCCCTTCACATTCTGTGGGGAATCCTATGGACACCAGCGAGGTTCCTAAAATTCCTGTGGGAGATAAAGAATTTGCCAAATTTCTGGATGCTAATCCTAGCGCTGTACAATACTATTTGTCTCATGCCCTTGACCGTACACCCGATGGTCAACTCCTTGTTGGCATGCCTATCAGTATAGCTGCTCATTTAGCCCCTTCTCCGCCTGATAACTCCGCTTTGCCTTCCGCATCCTTAGCCCCGTCGCCTACCTCAGCAGCTTCAGGGGTCCATACGGCACAGATTGGCTTTCCTTTGGTTAATCTTGGGCCCAACATGTCATTACCGCCAACTGCTCCTACCTCGTCTCTCTTGCAGACTGCTCCGTTCATGACTTGCTCTCTTCCACCTATCCACACGAGCTTTCCTTCTCAAGCTCTTCCCACCTTTTCATTTCCACACACATATCCAGAACCTCAACAGCCTTATATAAGACATCCCTATTCGATTGCCTCAACACATTCGTCCTCCATACCTTATCAACATTTAACCCCACCATTGTCTAGTGGTGGCCCTCGCCCAACTTGCCTCCGTTTACCACAACCACACCATCATCTCATCCAACTACTGATTTAATTAAACAAATGATGGACAAAATGCAAAATCGGAGGCTTCGTTTCGTGGAAGTCGTAGCGCTTGACATACGAGCAAGTTTGTCGAGAGAGCCCATCCACCCTTCATTCCCCCTTCATTCATATCCTCCTCAATGGGAATTACCAAAATTTGCTCGTTTTAATAAGTAAGGAGGACCCTCAACAACACTTGCGATCATTTAGACATGCCTCGCTATCTCGATTGCTCACGACGACGCTTTACTACTCCGCACCTTTCCCATGTCCTTATCAGACCCGCCTTGGAGTGGTACAAAGTTGCTTTAACCCAAAGACTCAATCTTCTCTTTTAACCAGCTAGCCCAATCTTTCTTGGATCATTTCTCCATTAACATTGCCAAGAAAGTATCTATCACCGACCTCTATGCCATCCGACAATTTGAAGACGAATCTATCGCAGATTTCGTTGGACGATGGCGGGCCTTATCAACCAACTTACGTATGCCTTTCCTCAAACCAAACTTATCGAATCGCTTACGTGGGCCTCACGCTAAGCACATCTCTCCTACCCTCCAAATTCAAACTTTCCGTACATTTGACGAGGCCTTTACTATGGCTCAAAACTAGAGATTCGAGCCTTAGAGGAAGAGAAATTGCGGTCACAACAAAACCCCACTTTCAAACCCAAGATTCCACCAACAAACCTAACACCACCACTCCTCACCCATCCACTTCTTTAAATCAAAAGGGCCGCCCACGCGGTGATGGTGAAATCCCAACCACCGTCTAATACCCCGCCAAAACCACCTATAAGTATAAAGTGAGCCCATCAACTACACTCCTTGGGAGAAACATATGGTGTGATATTGGAAAAATTGCTCAAAGCAGAGCCATTACCTTACCTCATGTTAAACCTCATTCGGGTTTGATTCCACTCGCGCCATACCTTCTTTGGTACAAAGAAAATGACTTTTGTAACTTCCACCGCGTGAAGGACATAGTCATGAGAATCGCAAGATGTTGAAAAACATAGTGCAGAAATGGTTGATGCGGGGATATAGCCCTCGATAATCCTAATGCCCCGCTAATCGAAATTTGAAAATATTCAACAAACCATTCCCGAATCATTCTTCTAACAGTAAACTAAACCAAGATATCTTAGCCGAGGAGAGTGTTCATGAGATCCATGCAGTCTTCGATTCCCAGCCAAAGACCTCTATCGAACAAATTCTCAATCAAACCTCTTCACTAACGCAGGAAACCGAACCCCCTTCCTCGCCATCAAGACAAATCAAATCCTTGCTGCCTTTACCCATCAAGGAATTAACGCCAGAGTTCCTTCTCCCACAAATGAGCCTTCTTATACCACATCCTTACAAGATCGCGAGTGGATGTTATCTAATTTATCTATTTCCCAAACGTCTCCTTCTACCATTCTTGCTATACAAGAGGAAGGCTCGCCACTTCTTTTGTCATCCTTAGACAAGAAACCTCTTGAACCGACATCACCACATTCTTTAAACATGACCGATCCTCTCAAACACGCCCTCCTACCTATTAGTTCTTCATCACCTAAATCTTTTCAACGAACCGGTTGACCTCTTAACACCTATTGATACAAAGTTGCCTCATATACCCCCTATATCACACCCACAAGTGGGACCGGAATCACAACCCACCTTTCTTCCATACAAAATTCTTCACACGTGAGGACTGTCATTCCACGTAAGATAGATAGGTCCTATGGGAACGTTTGAGTATGTCATATTCTACTCAAATGCAAATGACCGATCCCGATGCCTCCACCATATACCCGAAGTGTTTACAAAAAGCTTAAAATGCCCATGTCCTCATCTTCACCCCCTCATCTCTACAAATACCTCACCCACTTCTATTAACTTAGCCAAATCTTCCCTACGCTGGGACCTCACCCATACCTAGTCTAACACATCCACCTAAGTGGCTTGATTTATCTAAAAATAAAGCCGTCCATCCCATTAGGAGACAGACTCAATCTCCTCCATCTAGGCCGTTAACACAACTAAAACCCTCGTCGTCACACCTACCTTCCATATTGGGACCCCATCCCTCTACCTTACATCAATATATCATACCTCCTGCGTTTTCTTTTAAGTGACCTACGCCTTCTGTACCCATACAGAAATCCAAAGGTATAGCAACGCCGTCACCCCGCGTATCCTGTCCACCTATCAACCCTAAACAAATTCCATCATCAAAAGATTTGTTTTCTGTCACTCCTATTTCTCCGTGGTTGTTTTCTGATACCACATCATCTGTGGCCTCATCATCCAACCTAGCTTCTGCGTCAAAGAAACCACGTTTAGTTAAAACCCATTATCAAAACTCCTTGGCTAAAACACCCCCCATACAAACCAACCCCACCACGTCATCACTGAACCGACCCAAACTAATAGCCTCATTTTCCTCTGACTTTGACCCACTCAAAGGGTCTTACGCCAAAATCCTTGCTATGTTGGTAGAGAATGCGACCATTTCCCTACCCCCACTTAGACCTTATGATCCATCTAAACCTCGACCTATAGGTTACGATGAGTCTAAAATCTGCGCTTACCACACACACCAGACATGACGTAGAGGGATGCAAAGCATCAAAAACCATACTTTGTCCGTCACCTCTCTCAGATAGAAAAGTTAAGAAAGAAAACTTACGAAGAGAGAGACCTTTAGCTTCAATTCCCTCTCCTATACCACCTATCCCCGCCTCACCAAGATCTATCATCATTACAGCCCCACCTCTCGAAAACCATGACCTATCCCTACCATCTTCCTCCTCTCGTATTCATGAGATCAATATGATTAGTGTTGCTACTCGAGGGAAGAAAAACAATGGGAAAGCGAAAGAAAACACACCTGCGGCATCTCTTTCTCCATCCACCATCCCGATTGCACCACCACCTAAAGTGGTTATTCGCGGACCCACCTATCCCGTCTCTAATGGCATTGCCCATCGAACTATGATCAAACAGCTTCACCAATCACCTATAAAAATGACACTGTATGATCTCATTCAGACTTCTGAATCTCATCGACAAGCTCTCGTTGAAATCCTTCAAGGGATAGAAGTTTTACCTAATGAAAGCCCGCTGTTACCTCTATTCTAACACCCAATCACGTTGCTTTCTCACCAAACAATCTATCTCCCCAACCACTTCGTCGCTCTCGAACAACAAGCCGCCGCCGCGCTCTCCAAAGATGAAATTATTGACTTTGGTGAAGATCCCGACCTCGCTCTTTTCATCTCAACTTACGTCCGGGACATTCGGGTACGTCATGTTATGATTGATGGAGGCGCTAGTCTAAACATCATCTCTTCAAAAGCCTTCCAACAAATGAATATCCCTTCTAGCTACATGTGTGCCAACCCCATCATGTCATGCGATCATTCAATGATGCTATTACTTCTACTTTAGGCACCGTGATCCTTAACATTCGTGTAGGACCACGCACTTTACCTAAACTCTTCTATGTCCTCGAGGGAGAGTTCCAATACAACATGTTGTTAGGTGCCCTTAGATCGAGCTATGGGATGCGTTCCTCCACTTTACATAGATGCATAAAATTTGAGTACGAGGGAAGTCCTACACCGTAAAAGCTAATCCTCCCCCTTCAAAACTTGCAATATGTTATATCGCCCTAATGATGTCTTGTATCACCAAGACACCCATTCATCAACCCATCCATCCACTTCCAACACACCTACACCTTCAACTAATGAAAAACCGCGTTACAAATATTACTTCCTTTCCCGCAGATAACATCCCAACCTCCGACCCCTTAGTAGATGTTTTTCAACGCCTTACGCTGGGGGAGTATCGCCTATATAACGTTAGTTCTTTCCATACCCCGCAGAGTATGGGACAGGCTACATGTACATCCCACCTACGACCGTCGTGGGGGAAGTAATCTCTATGGACCACCTCATTGCCGCACCAACCTAACGATATGGGGGTGTCGACGCATCCTCCGTAACCCCCGAACCTCCTCTTGGTGTGGTTCCTTCCAACTGATTTTCAATACTTGACAAATCGTCGCTTTCGCCTCACCACCTTCTTGACTCGCGTGCTTGGAAAGGCTTTGGTTTTGGTCTTTATGAACAAGGCCGACATACAATCATTCCGTGACTACACGCAAACACAATGATCGCAGTGGTCTCGATTTCGGGAACACTTACACAAGGAACCTCAGTGTCATTGTATCCGGAAGATGACAACATCACCCTCTACCAAACCATCATCACCCATTTTCGCCATCATCACCACAGAGTCGATAGATCCCGAATCTATCCCTCCTAACTTTTTTTTTTCATAAATGCTATCTTCATAGGTCCTCTCACTTATCAACGCGATAATGAGGACCCATCTTCTATTCCCCTTCTATATTCAAACATGATCAAGAGGATTCACCTTCGATTAACGTTGTTGAGTGCCAGGATGATGACTCCATCCTCACTTACCTTGGTGCGGATGACTCTTATATTCAACGCGCCTTACCATCTGAAACTCAAACCATGCTGAATGAGTCTACTATAGAAATCAACATCCACACACGAGGAAGATCCTCACATTGTGAAGATTGGATAATCCTTAACACATCGAACAAGCCACCTTTACTACCTTTTCTCGCAGCTCACAACCAAGCTTTCGCTTGGTCCTACGCTGACATGCCAGGAATTGATCCTGACATTGCTGTCCATAACATTACCCTAAAGCCCGATTCCAAACCAGTCAAACAAAAACTGAGAAAAATGCATCCACGCATTGCCCTCTTGGTCAAAGAAGAGCTTCAATGACTTCTTTCTATTTCCTTCATCTTGCCTATTGACTATCCTCAATGGATTTCTAACATCGTACCTATCACTAAAGCGACGGGGGACTTCGGATATGCATGGATTTCCAGATCTTAACCTCGCTTGCCCCAAGGATGACTTCCCCCTCCCAAGTATCGATCAACTTGTGTTGATCTAGGACTTTTAAGAAGAGCCATGAAATGCCTCCTCTCATGGGATGGCTTTTTGGATAAATCAACTTTTTTACAAATATACATCAACATAAATTTGCCTGGTCATAACTGGGAACCACGAAAGTGTTTTCGTGTCATGCCATTTGGCCTTAAAATGACTGGTGTGAAATGAGAGCATGAACATTTTTCATGACAAAGGCAAACATATCCTATGAAGATTATGTCGATGATCTTTGTATGCAAATCTAAACATGACAAAACAACATCTCGATGTTTTAACCATTATTTTCGAATTTGCAATATTCAGTAAATAACATTCAACCAAAGAAATGTGTCTTTGGTGTTCTTTCGAAAAATTCTTGGCTTTATCGTCCTCTTTCGTGTCATCGAAGATCACCGACCCATCTAAAGTAAAAGCTATCCTGAGAAATGCCCCCACCCAAAACCTCAAACAATTGCGAAAGCTTAGAAAAGACAGAGAGAGGTAAGCTTCAATCCAAGGCGTTTCATCTCCCAACTATTGATCGATGTCAACCTTTTCATCACCTTCTAAAAATGCCAAGGACATTGCCTTCCTCAAAATGGAGTGAAGAGGCCACCAAGCCTTTCAAGCTCTCAAATCCTATCTCTCAGAAGCCACTGTGCTTTTTCCACCGCAGGATGATCACGCCCTTTCTACCTTTACTTTAACTGCCATGGAACCATGCTTTAGGAATGCTCGCACAGAGGACTCCGGACATCGAGAACAAGCCGTTTATTATATAAGTCGACTCTTGTGGATTACGAGACTAGGTATACACATGTAGAAAAATTATGCCTAGCCCTATCATTCGTAGCCACCAAACTTCGACATTACCTCCGAATCACAAAACTTTTTCATCACCAACACGGACCCCATTCATTATATGTTTAAACCACATCTAAACCAACGACGCTTCGATGGCTTATGCTCCTCGTGACCTCGAGCTTGAGTTTCTACCCAAGTCAATCAAAGGACAAACTATCATGGACTAATTGCGGAGGCCCCTGCAAACCGGGGAACTTCAAAGGAATTTCGAGGGAGGGGACATCGCGGGTTTTCACTCAGGGGAAGGTTCAAATCAAATGACCCTCTTCTTCGATGGATCTAAATGCCAAGACGAGAGAGAGGAGCCATGCGCATTTGAATTCATTTTGAAAAACCTCATATTCGGGAAGATTTGGGCACTAATAATACCATTGGTTCGCTTTGGGAATGAGGCCCTTGTTCCTCACGTCTCGGGCATAAACAGGGTTGCGCATTTTTGGGACACTTAGGTGTCAAATCTATCAATATTTTTTTTTGGCGACTCTCAATTGGTAGTCAATCAAGTTATGGGCATCTACCAATGTAAAAATGAGGAACTTCAAAAGTGGAAACACTACGTGATTCACTTCTAGCATTCTTTACTCACAAATTCTATCCAAACCATTCCCGCTCCACTAACAAATTTACAGATACTATGGCGCACTTTTAGCCTCACAAATTCCAGCTTCATCAACGCGACATTTTTGTCTTGGTCCAAAAATCTTTGCCCCATCTTAGAGTTCCAATTTGTTTGTATGATAAATAATGTGTCTCTAATTCTCGAAAATGGAACTTGGTATCACCAATTTCATGACTACCTTGGGATAACCTCCGTTCTCGACCACTTGACGAAACTAGTACAAAACGTGCTTTTCTTAAACACATTTCTCGATGTCAGAATGGGGGAATCCTCTATAAACGGGGCTTCATGGACAAAAATGTCTCACAAGCGCTGAGGTACTTACCTAATACCATCCAACAGTCCATGACGGTCTTTGTGGTGGACATTTAACGACTTGCCTTGATTTGGCCAAATGAAACCTTCGCCTAGGTTATTATTGGCCTACTCTTAATAAGGATTTAAACTCAATATGTTAAATTTTTATGTGTCAACAAAGTGGGAACCTTGAGTGGACAACATACTTGTTGATCTAAGTCGGCCGAGAAATGCCTTTCTCACATGGGGTTTTTAGACCTTCAAATTTGGTGAGATTCATCCATCAACATAAACGCCTTCATGGATAATCCTTAGTGGGAACCTTACACAAAATGGGTGGCATGCCGTTTATTCTTAAGAACATTTTAACTATCCGGCTAAAAATGTACATTTTTCATGACATTATGCACACTATCCTCGAGGATTATGTGGTGATTCTCATCGCTAAATCTAGATAATAGTGAATATTCTAAAATGTTTTGTAAGACCATTATTTTGACAACTTTGGTATCAAACTTAGTTTTCATCACCCTATTATCCATAAGCAAATGGACAAGTGAATCTTCTCGAAAAATTCCTTTAACCAAAATCCTTGCATGGAAAGGTCAATGATCTAAAGAAATTCCGATCACATGCCCCCCCCAAAACCTCAAACAATTATCGTATGCAGGTAAACATTCAATCCATCCACTTCATCTCCCACACTCTGATCGATGTCAACCTTTCCATCACCTTCTTAAAAAGGACATTGCCTTTCAATGGAGTGAAGAGTGTCACCAAGCCTTTGAAGCTCTCAAATCCTATCTCTGCAGCCCACCCGTGCTTATTCCACCTCGGGATGATCGCCCTTTCTACCTTTACCTTTTCGCCATCGACCATGCTATAGGAGCCATGCTCGCACATCGGGACTCGACACATCGAGAAAAGCCATTTATTATATAAGTCGTACCTCGTGGATTACGAGACTAGGTATACACATGTAGAAAAATTGTGCCTAGCCCTATCATTCGTAGCCACCAAACTCCGACATTACCTCCCGAATCACAAAATTTTGTCATCACCAACACGGACCCCATTCATTATATGTATGCCAAACCACATCTAAACCAATGCATCACCCGATGGTTTATGCTCCTCGCCGACTCGACCTTGACCTTGCAGTTTGTACAAGTCAATCAAAGGACAAACTATTGCATGGACCAACTTCATGGAGGCCCTTTACTCGGGAACAATTCACCAATTTTAATTTCCCGACGAACTCATCGCCACTCTTTTCACTGTGGAAGAGTCATATCAAATGACCCTCTTCTTCGATGGATCTAAATGCGGTGCGGCGGAGGAGCCAAGTGTTGTTCTCATCCCTCTTGATGCTGAACCTATGCCTCTTTCATTCCGGATTGATTTCCCATGCACTAATAATACAACGGAATACGAGGCCCTTGTTTGGGTCTCCTGTGTTGCGTTACACTTAGGTGTCAAATCTATTAATATTTTGGTGACTCTCAATTGGTAGTCAATCAAGTTATGGGCATCTACCAATGTAAGAATGAGGAACTTCAAAAGTACAAACATTATGTGGATTCACTTTTGACCTCATTTACTCGTTATTCTATCAGACCATTCCCGCTCCACTAACAAATTTATGGATACTATGGCTTGCTTAGCCTCGCAAATTCCTACCTCACCAATCGACTCGACATATTCGCCTTGGTCCAACAAATTTTTGCCCCATCCTACTCAGCCCGGTTTTTGTATGATAAATAATGTGTCAACTAATTCGGCAGGATACCGGTACCACCAATTTCACGACTACCTTACAACCTCTATTCTCCCACTGACCTTACTAGTAACGGAAAACGTGCTTTTCTTAAAAGTGTTTCTCATTATATGTCATGGGGGACTCTCTATAAACGTGGCTTTGATGGCATCCTCCTTTGATGTCTAACCGCACGGAGGTCACCTATACCATCCAACAAGTCCATGATGGCATTTGTGGTGGACATTTTAGTGGCCTTGCCGTGGCTAAACGAATCCTTCGCCTAGGTTATTATTGGCCTACTCTTAATAACGACTGCTATGAATATGTTAAGCGTTGTGTTATGTGTCAACAACATGCCAACCTTCAACATACTCCTAGTCATCCACTACATGTCGCACGAGATCTTTGGCCTTTCTCACAATGGGGTTTAGACCTTATTGGTGAGATTCACCCGCCTTCTTCACAACGTCACCGTTGGATAATCACAGCAACCGAATATTACACAAAATGGGTGGAGGCCATTCCACTCATTTCAATCAAAAAGAAAAAATTGTCAAATTATTAACCATCACATTATCTCTGCATTTTGGTATTCCTCATCGCCTAATAACAAATAATGGTAAATCTTTTAAAATAAGTTGTTACAAGACCTTTGTGACAACTTTGGTATCAAACTTAGTTTCTCATCACCTTACTATCCGCAGCCAATGGTCAAGTCAATCTTCTAATAAAACCCTAACCAAAATCCTCATGAAAGTTTTCAATGAGTCCAAAAGAAACCGCATGATCACATTCCCTTTTCCCTTTGGGCTTATCGTACTAGCATTCATACCTCCACTAATGCCACACCATTTTCTTTGGTATATGGTACCGAGGTCCTGTTTTGCCTCTCAAATACAAATACCCTCCCTAGAATATCTCTTCAGATATTCTCACGAACGATGATTTCCGCCAAGAGTGGTTAGTCCAATTAGAGCTTCTTGATGAGTGTCGCCTCTTACGGCTCTTGATCACCTTCAAATCTATCAAAACGCATCAAGCGTGCTTATGATAAACGACTTCATGAGAGTACTTTTAAGGTTGGTGATCTTGTCCTCAAAGAGAATCAACATGTAACCAAACTAGAAAAGAGCAAACGTGGAAAATTTGCTCCCAATCGATTGGGCCTTATATAATCACTCACACTTATGGATCGCACTTATCGCTTAGCTTCGCTTAATGGTAAACTCCGAGCTCAATCCCTTAATGCCTCGCATCTTCACCATTCTATCGTTGAATTTAGTGTTATATCACTTCTTATCTACCTAATGCTCGTCCGAGCTCATTTACCACATACACTTTGTTTCCTACATCTCAAAATAAAATCAAGCTCACATAGTTTGATTCTCACCTCCCCTTTACGATGCCTTCCCTTTTTAGTCTAGTCCATGACTTCAAAGTATTAAAATAACACATTCTTATGGGATTTTCTTGAGTCAAACTTCCTACAAAAATTAGATGCTCCACGCCAAAAGGACATCTAGCTATCTAAATTATATATAGATCTGCTCCCTCAAAGGACAGCTATATGCCAAACTATTTGTTACTATATAATCGAAGGACATGCTTATACACTAAAATCACAAATTGTTACTATAAATAGACTCGTTCCTCAAGGACATCTATATACACAAGATTAGCCTTTTTATCGAAGCTTCTCGCATTGATCAGCTTCGTGAAGACCTCAAGAATAATACAATTAATATCCCTTGTAGACTTCCCACATCGATCAGTCTATATTCAGTAAAGTAAAGCCACATTCAAAAGAACTTTTGAGTCATGGACTTGTCTATTTAGGGTAGGTTCTCTTTCGTCAGAACACTCACTTTGTACCAAGTTCTCCGTACCTCAGCTATACCATCCACCTCACCTCACCATTTGTTTAAACTCAAGGGACGTGACGTACAATCGATATATTGTGATCATACAACTCTTTTCACCTATTGACTTCTCGTCTATGCACGGTACCTAGGGATTCAAGCTGGTTCTACGTTATTATGTGGTTTGTTTAGCTCTTTTCACCTACGGAACACTCTTTCCTCTTTGCCTCGCATCTAGGATTATGTGTTGATCTTAATCAGGACATGGTTCCCTACCACTTGGGTAGGCTAACTTTCGCTTCCCTTATACCTACACCAACAACGTCCATCCCTTACCAACACCAACAACATTACCCTATCAATATCAATATTTTTACCAACCGACAAATTGCCTAACCACAATCACATTGCCTGAATTCACCTCTCCCTGGTCCTAAGGGAGAACTACATCGGTCTGAGGCCCCTCCTTGCTTTGTGCAATGGGCTATGTAGGCAGCACTTCGGAGACATGGGGTCTCCCAAGGTTAGCTCGACCATCCCCTACCATAACCTATCATGTGTAAATATTTTTGTGTATTTCTATTTAATCACATTCCTCTTTATCCTTTTTTCAAAACACCGAAAGTCAGAATGAAAACATTCTTATTATTATCATAACTCAAATCAACATACATATCCAGTTTTATTTAGATGTTAAACAAATATATCTTCTCTATCATTGACACGCAGTCGGCATTCTTATTTATTCTTATACCTTGCTAACATTTACTTAGACCTCACGCCTCATCTCGAACTAGGGAATGATCGTGATCGCCGACGCCTCTCGCCAGCCTCTCTCTATCCTCAAAGGTACCACGGCTATTGGTACCGCCCACCGATCGCCAATCTCTCTGTAACATATGAATATGCTCCTCGCATGGAGGTATCTCGCCTCTAGTCCTCTCGCTCATGACTCATCGCAACCGCTAACAATCCTCTTGCCTCATTCACTCGCGCATTCATAGCTGATGAACTAATCTTGCGCAGACGATCTCTCTCGCTGTAATCCTAGTTATGTTAGGACGATCACGTACACCTCACGCTTCGTTACCCACCATAATCTATAGGCCTCTGTGCCTCGCATCCATTACCTCGCGATCGGCCGCTATCTCCTCTCGGCCCTTACGGAGGTGTCGACGGGAGGTGAGAATGTTGCCTTGGCGTCGATCCTCATATATGGTCTATAAGCCAGGGGTATATCCTGCACAAATCCAAATTGTCGCCACACACGATCTAGAGGAATCCTCTCGTACTCACCCGACCTATGCCCTGCGATCCACCTCAATCGCTCTACACCCCTCAACTCCTCAGCTATGTGCTCTGTCACCATATAGTTACCGTACGGCCTCCAACAGATATCCGCCATCGTCACCATCTCCCATACCTACCTATAATACTCAATGTCACCCGTCACGGCCTGGGATCTTGCCTCTTGTTCTGTCTAGACCCATCGTCTGAATCCCAACCTCTGCACTCTGGTCTCCCCTGACTGGATGGGTCGGCCTATTGGTCGCACACAAACAATGTGCTCATAGGCCCAACAATGTAATAAAAATGAACAATCCAGTGTCGTCCTGTGATTTCACCTACAAGCCCATAAACCCCTGTATAGCTCCGCCAAATATGCAGGTGCCCATGCAAAAGTCACGTTCCTTTCTATCATCTCCCAAATAACACACATCAATGCTTTTGGAAATCTTCCCCATCTCGCCTCTCAGCAACGCATAATACCCTACCGCTATCATTAATATCACTACTAACCTTGTCTCCTCAGGGTGTGCTGCATACATTATACCATACGTGAATGTCAAACCTCGCTGTGTCAAATCTCATGCGTATGGACCAAATACGCAACATTATCACTCGCGCTGCGCGCTAGGTAATGCCTGATATACTGGTCTTCCTATAATTGGGAGTCTCAAAATATGGAACACATCTTCCAAAGTCACTGTCATCTCCCCTGTTGGTAGATAGAAGGTATTCTTTTCTGGATTCCATCTCTCAATCAACACCTGCAACATAGCATGGTTCCGCGTGATTCTTGAATAATAGCGGATTCCACTTAACCCCAAATGATTTATCAAGTGTCCATTCATTTTGGTGTTACATCCGCTCGGATTCGTGACAACAGCGCTCGTACACTATCATTCATCCTCAGCCCTGCCTCTGCCTGCATACGTCCAAACAACAAACAACCATTCAATACATCAAATCCCCAAAGGTTTTTCTCACACTCTGGAAATTCCTGCAGTAACCGGTATCGGTTATAAACAACCGGTAGCGGTTTTGTAACCGATACCGGTTATCCTCTAACCGCTATCGGTCACTGTCAATTATATACACCTTGCCTAAACACGCCACCTACGACAATAATTTGATCGTTTACCCCTCTCTGTACATACAAACATACCTAAAACCCCTGATTACATACCCCATTACATTCACCCTATCCCGATTCATTGTCTATCACCTTTTTCTTTCTCATCTTTATCTACTTAACTCTCCCTTATCACATGCAAGAATCAAATTACTACCAAAACGTTTACCTCTTGGGCTGCAGCAGCTTGAGGTGGCACTTGTCTTCCCTCTCGTCCCTGCCTGCTGGATGCTTCTCCTCGTTCTGCCATGTTCACCACCCTTTTCAAATTTTCCTTTCTGCCTTCTGAATCTCAGATCACATTCACTTTCCCAGTCTCTTTTCTCCTTATCACTCAATTCTCTCATGCAATTACTTGTCTCAGGCGTCAAAAAGTGTCGCATTCACGTATTTAACTTCTTGCATGGCTCTTAAAATAAGAACTTCAGTTGCCACCCCCGCTTTTCTATTTTTAGAAAAGCTCCTTTTCTGAAGATAACCGGTATCGGTTATTTAACCGACATCGGTCTATTTACCATCGACATCGGTTATCTAACCGATATCGGTCATATACCTACCTTTTTTAAACATAGTCCTTTTCTTTACAATTTCATCAATATCATCTATCTACATTACAAAAACAAACAAGCCATCAACAACCGATATTAAAAACCATCAATTTATACACCATTTGGATCCAACTTAACAGCTACATACATTCAATTTCACAAAACCAAAACATACAACATTTCATAATATAACATGTCAATTAAACTCATCATTTATATCTATATACATCCCATCAACAAAAGACATCAACATCATTAATATATAACACCATGTAAATCAAACTCATCATACATCACATATCACAAACCATCGACAAAACATTTAACGCATTTTATGCACAAGCATGTGGGTCAAAACATCATATCTATATATATACAAAGTTTCAAATATACAATGTGCCCTGCATAGGGGCCTCTGTGATCTCATAATACAACAAAGCCGGCATGCAGGCCGCAATAACTGTCAATAATCTCGGCTCGGGCTACATGTCGGTCCCTCATATCAAAACATACTCGGCTCTCGAGTCAGATCAATCAGTATAACCTGTATTCGCTCGCAGTTGGTATATACAATAAATGAATGAATAAATGAATGAATGAATACATATATATAGGCACGCAGGCCTCTATAAACACAACCGGTTCGCAGACTGGTGCCCATGTCCAATATACAAATACAAAATATACAGGGACCCTCAGCTCTCTCCACCGCCCTCTGCCTGTCTACTCTACTCGGGTCCTCGTGCGCCTCTCACTCTCTCGCCTATCACAGACTCCACCACCTGTGTGGCTACACTCTCCCCGAGATCTCGGCCCGAGAGGTCTCGCTCTATGTGCCGCATATGGGCTGATAATCAGCCCCTGCATTTATCAAGAATATCCCGATAGTATCGGTCCTCTCGCTTCTAGCCTCCATATAACGATCACGAGCCACCGTAGGTGCTGGGGCTGGTCCCCTGACTCCTACTACCAAGGCCCCCGTGCTCGTGCCGGTGCCATTAGTGGTGCTCAGTAATTTGTGGTGGTACCTGCACTCGTGATCGTGTGCTGCCGCTTAGTGGTGCTATCGCTGGTGCCTGCACTGCACTGCACTCGAGCTCAAGGCTGCAATACTACCCCTCAGTAAGACACCTATTCGTGCCAGGCGGCAGCAGTTGCTGCCTCGTAATAGCTGTACTCGCCCTCGAGCTGATCTCTCTCTACTATCACTGCCGCTAAGTCATTTAGCTATGCGGGCTGTGCTCTCTCTCGCGGCTCTCCCCGCCCACTATACCAAAAATATGTGCTTGTAACCAAAGATCATCTACAATGATTATCTGCAGCCTCTCAAAGAACCCAACCTAGGTCCACGGGTTGTGGTGCAGGCAGTGGGGCCTCTACATCATCCCTCCAGTACTGAGGGAAGGGAGGTGGCTCATCCTGTCGCAGCCCCATCTGCCTGCGTACCCTCTCTAGGGGTATCCGCTCATACTCCCCTGGCCTCCGTCCTGCAATCCAGAATGTATACTGGATCCATCTCAGCTGTGATCGGGCTCCTCCACGGGGGTGATGACCTCTATACGGTCTCCATACAATATCTACCGCTGTCAGGCCCTCTAATAAATGTCTGTAATAAGCAACGTCCCGCCCTGCAAGCACTGCTCGTGGCTGGCCCACGACCCCCAACCACCTCTGAAAGCCGTATCTGTAGACGACCTATGGCCCTAGCCATTGGCTGCTAGGGCAGCCCTACTGGTCTAATGCATATGATGTGCTCATATGCCCAACAGTGAAGCAAAAACGTCGAGCAAATCCCGACCGCCCATCTCGGCGATAACCCCACAGCCTCGGTATAATCGCACTGTGTATACTGGTGCCAAGCATAACATGTGTGCTCCTCCACCATCTCATGTAGCACCCCATAAGCACCGTGGAAAGTGGGCCGCCTTCCGAGTCCGGGAGGGCGAAGCAGTGATCCAAATCATCATCGCATGGCAAGCCGTGTCTCATGGCGGTGGGCTCAAGTGACATATCCCCATACGTGATACTTGCGCTGTGATATGTCGAAGCGTAGCGCATCCCCGAATACGTGTAGGATGCTATCCATGGTGGTCTCGCGCCCACTCGAAAAGACCGCTCTCCATCAATCGGCAGTCTAAGGATGCGGTACACATCCTCCAATGTAATAGTCATCTCCCCAGTCGGGAGATGAAACACATTGGTCGCCGGATCCCATCTCTCGATGAGGGCGACCATCAAACTGTGATCTCTCTCTATGGCCCTATAACGCTGGACTCCGCCAAGTCCCACCTCGCGCATAATGGCCCACTGCGCTACGGACACGTGTGGCCGCATCCGTCTCAACAGCGGGGGCATCTCGTCTCGCAGATCGCCAATCGCCGACGTGCTCGTGCAAAACCAACTCACTACATTAGCCCTACTCTTTACAACAACAACTACTTTACCCCTCTCTATCCCCTTTCTTATCCACCTAACCACACCACGACTCCATAACGCACATCTACGCCCACCTATCTTACCCTAAAAACCTCTACGATATCCCCCTCCATCTTCACACCCAACACATAAAACCCAATCATACACAACAACAAACAACCTAACATGCCATCCCCAACGAGAACTTCACACCCAAAACCACCACCGAATGACGCAACAAAAATAGAAAATCCTGTCTAAGGACCGGTACCGGTCACCCATAACCGACCCCGGTCCCCTTCCCACCGACACCGGTCAAAGACCGACCGACACCGGTCGCCGACAAAGCCAACCTTTCCCGAAATTTCGTGACCGATGCCGGTCGCTTAGTGACCGGCCGTCAGAAATTTCCGGAGCCGAACCCCCGCGCGCCCCCAACTACATTTTTTCCTATTTCTACCAATTTACCCACCCAAATACCCTAAAAACCTACCCACCCTACCGCCTTGACCTATTTAACCCATCTACCCTCTCCCTTTTTCAAATCATTTCCATTTCTTAATTATTTTCTACAAAATGTACATTCCTACCCAAAATCCCAAATATAGCATAATGCAATAAAATGCACACAATGAGGGGTTTCAAACCTACCCGTACGATGACACGTCGTCGTGGTGGGATGGGTGGTGGTGGTCCAGCTGGTCCAGCCCCTCCTGCTCCTCCTGGCTGTGCCATGGCTCTAACTGTCCTCTTCTGAGTCCTCCACCAATCAACTGCTGCCTCCTCCTCACTCGGGCCCACTAACAACTCACTCCTCCACTAAAATAGCTCCACCTCAATCAACAAATGCTCCAATCTCAACTCTCCACGTCAGACAACTCAAATTGGTTTTCAAATTGCAAATGTGACAATGACTGGCCGTATTTTTCTTTTTATAGGTTTTTGACCTGTAACCGATATCGGTTTTATTGTGCCCTAAGGAACCGGTATCGGTTTCTTAACCGATATCGGTCATAGACAATCGACATCGGTTTTTCTCCAACCCTTCCCCCAACTTCTGCCCCTATTTACTAATCGCCCTTTCTCATAACATCGCCTATATCAACCTTTGCTGCAACCCCCTTTGTTAATCTATTCGGCCTGACCCAAGGCCGCAACCACCTAATCCGGCCCGACCCAAGGCCTCCCTCTACCCATCCGGCCCGACCTACGGCCCTCACCCAACCCATTTGGCCCGACCCCAGGCCGCAACCTACCCATCCGGCCCGACCCAAGGCCTCACCCTACCCATCCAGCCCGACCCAAGGCCTCACCCTACCCATCCGGCCCGACCCAAGGCCTCACCCTACCCATCCGGCCCCGACCATAGGCCTCACTCCCCGCCCATCCGGCCCGACCCAAGGCCTCCCCTACCCATCCGGCCCGACCAAGGCCTCACTCCTAACCATTCGGCCCGACCCAAGGCCGCAACCAACCTATTCGGCCCGACCCAAGGCCGCAACCAACCTATTTGGCCCAACCCACGGCCGCAACCAACCTATTTGGCCCGACCCAAGGCCGCAACCAACCTATTTAGCCCAACCTAAGGTCAGAACCTACCATTTGGCCCAACCCACGGCCGCAACCAACCTCTCTTTGGCCCGACCCACGGCCAGTAACCTACCATTGGCTCGACCCACGGCCGCAACCAACCCATTTGGCCCGACCCAAGGCCGCACCTAACCATTTGGCCCGACCTAAGGCCGCACCAATTAAATACCATACCCACAATCAACGTTTTATTTTATCCACCCATCATGTAGCTTTTTGTTCAATCGAGCTCACCTGTTCGTGTTTTAGCATGATTAGGGTCCTTGACTTGATCAGTCGACCAACTTTTCCTAGACCAAGACCGTGACATTTATCTCAACCAAACCAACCATTTGTACTGCCGAACATGCCTAAACGTTCTTGTACCTTACCCATTATATCCCCTAGAGCTACTTCCTATGCCTTGGATACCAGGATTATATCACCCTTGTTTGGATAAACTATCGACCTTTGCCTATGAATTGCTTGTTTGCTCTTCAAATCATATACCCTAGTCGCACTACTGCATTTCACCGTGCGTCTGCTTCCTTGGACCTACCCCACCCTCTTACCGTTATCTCAACACCATTTACCCTTTATCAACCCTATCCCCTTTCACGCTACCTCAATCTGTGATAGATTTGAGGGGATTACCTATACCCTTAACATGGGTAACCACTTATTATTATTGTATCAGGTGCAGCCTTTATAAAACAAACTACACGACAATAAGGGGCTAATGTAGACACCAAATTTGTGTCTTACGACCCCCGGGGACCTGCATCTCATTTCGCAACCTAACCTCATCACCTAAACCTTACACAATTATTTATTAATTACCTTGTAATTGATAAATCCACATCACCTTACCTGCCACCTCATTTTGCCACCTCATCATGACCTAGTCCTAACCCTAAACTAACCTAATTAAGACCTATAACTTGGTCCACATCCACACCCATGACTAATGACCCCTTTCTCGCACCCAAAACCGACCTTCTAGTTACTTGACCAAGCCCTCAACTAATCTCTCGGGAGAAAAGGAGGGAAAGTTGGCTATTTTACTAAAAATAGCCCACTTTGACCTGACCGATGAATCTTGGTTCCTACTCGACCGCTTGCCGGTTACGTAACCACCATTGGTTCCTCAGAATGGGCACCCCTAACCAAAAACAAAGGGGGAAGGATTTTTGGATCAATCGTGGGGAAGGATTTTGGATCAATCAGGATCATCAGAAGCGATCAAGAGAATCCGGATCTTTACTTGGCCGAGCAGAGACAAGTGAAGAGACAAGTAGAGTTTGCAGTGAAGGAGATCAAGCCCAAGACTGCAACTGAATAGCCAGAGCCCTGTGACACTCATCTGATCATTGGGAGGGAGACATCTCATCTTCTGGGTAGCCCTTCCAAGACAAAAAGGAGTTCTTCACAATCGCCCTGATCTCTCTCTACGGTACGCGCACACCATCTCGACATTCAACAGGTATTCCTCCTAGCCCTAACCCTTATCTATTTCTAAAAGGAATGAAAGGATAGAAGCAACTCTATTCCCAAAGAGCCGAAACATTCCGAGTGAAACACCTTCATCAGTCATCTCAACGACCTCTTCCTCTGTCGAAGAGTTCCATGACTCGGGTTACCTCTAGTCACTCATCCAATTTGACTCCTATGTCACAACTTAATGGATGGCTATGTGATCCTACTTTCCAACCTACATTACATCATCTTCTAGAAAAATGACCTAGGTCCAAATCCAAATCATCCATTCATGAAACGCCTACCTCCAAGCCTACTTCCTCTCTTGAGTCATCTTCTTCTGTCAATCAATCTTCCCCGCTTAGCGGATCCATTTCTTCTAGTCAACCCCCCATGGTCGAAGAACAACAACCTCTACTGATTGATTTATCTTAGGATAAAGGACCAATCAGACTACATGAAGATATCCCTTTAGAGGATTGCAAACAAGGTTTCTTTCTTGAACTCGATACGCTCATGTATGGGGAGGAAGAGTTTGATTCCTTTTATCATAACATAGAGGAAGAGCCTAAGGTCATGGAACTTGATTCTTCTTCTGTTATTCCATCTTCACCTTCCTCTAAACATGATGAGATGTTGGGGTCTAGCATTGATCCATGGCCTATCTTCTCATTACCCAATCATTCCTTATCTATCATCATTCCTCAATCAAAATATTTCCTTGGCTCACCTCCTGGTAGCCCATCATCTTCTTCTATCTTGGGGCCACATCCTAGTAGCCCTCCATTTTCTACTTGTGGGTCACCTCCTGGTAGCCCATTACCTTCTATTCTTGGGCCACGTCCTAGTAGCCCTTCATCCTATTCTATCTATGGGACACCTCCGAGTAGCCCCTACTCATCGATACTTGGGCCACACCCTAGTAGTCCCTCACCCTCATCTTCTATTCTTGGACCATGTCCTCATAGCCCAACTTCTTCCATCTTAGGGCCATATCCTAGCAGCCCTTCATCATCTTCTATTGGTGGCTCACCTCCTGGTAGCCCATCCTCTTCAATTCTTGGACCGTATCCTTTTCATCTATCACATCTTTCTTCTATCAATGTTTGTGGCAAGCCCACTACCATTTCTATCATTCCTTTCATCAATCATAAACGTTCACTTTCTTCTCCTTCTTGGGATCAGACAAGTCATGCGTCAGCTTATAAAAAACCCAAACAGGTTCATTATCAAGCTCAGGTCAAAACTTCCAAGAGCTCCAAAGCTCCCAACAAAGTAAACGATCTTAAGGTTAAAAATCAAATGCAATTCAAGAACGCACATCAATGTAACCATCAAGTATGGCACAAAGTGCATAAACCTCTGGATAGGGAACTCCAACTCCCGCATACAAAATCCATGTTTCAGGATAAATCACAATCTTTTGTTGAGTATGAGCTCACCACAATCATCGACATCGGAGATAACATGACTCTTGATAAACAATCATGCTTAGTCTCCCTTATTAAGGAAGTTACAAACATCATTGTTGGATCTTACCACGCAGAGTGACTTTGTTGGTCCCACCTTTCCAAAAACTATCAAAAATCTAAAAATCAAAACAATTCAAAAATACAAAAACATGAGAAAACATTTCAAATAAAAATCAAAGGTTCAAAGATCAAACATTGCAATCAGGTATTGCGTACACATGGATGTTATTTCTTCCCTTTCTTGCTCTTCTTCTGCAAGTCTTCCTACCATTTTCATCCCTTCGGTGATATTCTGGTTAGCCTATTTGCATGCATTTTGTGACATTTATCTCTATGGTATCCATTTGACCCTGGTCTTTTATCACCTTGGTAAATTAAAGAATGACTGACCTCTTAGAGATCCTATCACAATCAACATCTAATAAACTTTTTTGAATAAATTTTGGACATATTTTTGACACTAGCCGTGTCATCCTCACAATCACTTCCACCTCCTTCCATCAAGCCATTTGTGGTTCTTAACCCTTGTCAAACAAGAGAGCTGAAATAAGTTTTTAAAGCAAAAGAATAAAAAAATAAATCAAAAAGTCACAAGCTAAAAGCTAAAAGCAAAAGCAAATTGATATATGACTCTCTCTGTTGGTGTAGGTGGTATATTTATTCACTTATTTAGTGTTATTCCACCTCACTAGGTGAGTCATCTCACTTAGGTGGACATGGATCTAGGTGTCATCTTAGTTATGACAGATTCTCTTACAGAATCTGTCATATGTGTAAGTGTGTCATAGGAGTTACATTCCCATTTGGGAAAGTAACTCCTCTTCTCCATTATGGAGAAATCTTCTCTTACACGGGAGTTACACATCACTCCCCTATATGTACACCATCTCTTTTGATCTATGTTAAGCCAATACAAGCTAAGCTAAGGCTTCCATTCCACTCCACTTTTGAATCTTGAGCTCTCATATGCATGCACATTTCTTTACAAAGCTTTCTTGCTTTAATCTCGCAACTCCTACACTTTGGTGAAGTGCAACTATTCGATCCTCGTGAGTTCCTTCCAGGTCTTTGTCCTACACTCCTTCATGGTATCGAACATAGGACCGGAATCACATTTCTCACCATTGTTGCTCCACCATGTAGTTGCTTGTGCAAGTTCTCGCTTTTGCATGTGCTCTACTTGCATTTTTAAGGGTTGTTGTTCGAGATTTTCTTGCATATTTTCGAGATTCTAGTGGCATTTTCTGTGGGTTTTTTGTGTATTACTTGCTGGTTATGGTTGTGTTTAGGTTCAGATTTGGTGGTTTCCCAGCTTGGCTTCTGCTCGTGCTTTGGGGCTCCTACATCATGCCTCGGATTGCTGCCTTTGGAGCTCTCTTGCCTTGGTTCTCCCACGTTCAACGGATCCTCTAGCTCGGACACCAGTAGCACTTTGGAACCCTCACCGCTGGTTTACCTTCATTCATGGCTCGGTGGATCATGTTTGGAACCTGCATTAAGATCATGAGGCCTTGTTAAATCATTTCTTCTTATGTTCGTGACTTTTCCTTGTGCATTGTTCCACTGGCATGACATTCTCTACATTCAACGATACAAGTTGTTCGGACCGTCACTTCAACCTGGCCTTGACTCGGTCTTTGGTTACCATTTGCACCAGTTTATATGTGCAAATTTTGGACAGTGGCTCAGCGTTTTTTTTGGATTGTTTCCTTGGCTTCTGCTCAAACCATTTCAAACTTGTGCTGGCATCCTGCCCACAGATCTTGGCTCGTTTGAATATGTTTTGACCTCAGCTCATGGTTTGGAGTTTACCATGCATTCTGTGCTTTTTCCACTTGCTCAGTAGCCTTTTGAAGTCTGCTTTTGTGTGGTTCGTGTTTTTTGATCTTCTACAGGTTCATGTTTTTTTGTTGTCAGGCACCTTTCCTACATTTTTGCATTGGAAATGTTTTTGTTTCCTTGGCGCATTCAATGCACATCTCCCCAAACTGTAATATCTCTCGACAACTGTCAATGTGGATTTGGAGTCATATCAGCACCTGTCAACGTGGCTTTGGAATCATCTCTGACAAAATGCGTTGAACTCAGACATTCCATGCTGCTCAACATAACGTCTCAGAACTTCTACCACCTGCTGTGACACGTGGCTTAGACCCAGCCCAGCTCTGCATAACAATGACGGTTACATGCACAGCCAGTCAATAAGACCTTTCCAACGGTTACTCCACAATAGCTCGGTCAACACTCAAACGTGGGCCCCTCCATCCTAATTCCTTTTAGAATTGTTTATAGGTTAAAACAATCACCTTTTTAATGTTTTAAGGATTAAAAACATTTTCATGGCATTGTAAATTATTTCAAGGCACTATTTTTGCTTGTATTATGCCTTTCCTATGCATGTCGAAGACGGAGGGCGAGGTCTCGGGGTTGGCAGGAGGCTAATCCCCCCTTGCAAGAAAAACAAACCCTTGCTAAAATTTGATGTCATTTCTAACGAGTAGTCACACGACACCCTTTGCACCCATTTCAGGAATTTTTTTAATGTGTTTGCAGTGTCTAGTACATTTTTCCATCAGTTGCGAGAATCGTAATAATGCCATAACTTTTGACTCGCAACTCATTTTTGAGTGCTTTCTTGGTCAATGTTGCATGATTTCTTGCACACTATGTGATCGCATTATCACTTTTGTAAACACAATACTTTTATAAAGTGTTGCATTCTGGCGGGGTTGATTGTACTCTTGGGCCTACACATGCAGACGCATTATCGGCCGAGTCCGACGTCTTGCACCTTGCATATTGCATTTTTTCATCATGGAGAGTGCTCTTTCCAGACGTGAGCGTCATAGGATCACCTTACAGCCCTCGCCACTTCTCACCGGGAGAGAGACCTATTCAGCCTGGCGTGCTTCCATGGAACGTTACTTCACCTATGAGGGTCTTTCAGCCTTCTTACTTGGGCAGCCTCTCGCACTCCACCGATCATCATCATCTAGAGGACTTCTCGACACTTGCGACCATGTTTTTGGTCACCTAATGATGCATGTCTCTCGTCTCTCTCGGTTTCACATGGCAAACTCGAGATCCACCTCATCGTGTCTCAGAGCATTCTTCAGATTTCTACATGGAGACCCTTCACATACTGCCGCCATTGTTGCTACTGCTGATTCAGTTGTCTCCTTTATTTCTTTGTGTGATGATAGTTCCACTGACACATGCTTGCTTGGTTCTACTTCTGATGATGAGGATTGTGTATCTAGTTCTGATGTCGAGAGTACTATAGAGGACTCTTCTCCTCTTTCTCTCACTATTCCAGAGAGTGTTGACACTTCCCACATCTCATCAGATATCGAGCAATCCCCTTCTCAGTCTCATATAGTCATTACACCCACCTCCTTTCCACTTCCAGTGTGAGGCCCATTCCACTCCTCTACCTTCATTGGATGACTCATACCTATCATACATCGCTCTTCTGTTTGTTGAGCCCCCTCATTGGGACGAGTATCTGCCTGACCTTGGTCATCTTTTTACAAAGTCTACTTGTGATGCACTACAGGTCCCTCATCCATCTACAGGTGTTTCAGAGGAGTTCATCATGTCTGTTGTTCGGAGTGCCCCTTCCGGGGATCGTAACCACTTCCACTTTTCTCGAGACCTTCATTGATCCACCCTCAGCTGTGGATCCCTTTTCTGTTGTGGAGGATGTTTTGTTCCCTTCACATCACTTGGACATCCTTTTTGTGGGTGTTCCTCTTCACTATGATAGTTCTACACACGTGGCATTACCTTGATTCCTTGGCACTCACTCGCTAGACCTATGTCACACTTCCATGCACCAGACTCAGAGTTCTTCGTGTTGCTGCCTTCGGTTTCCTTCATGGAGTGGGTAGACTTCCAACACATCATTTTTGTCCTTCCTAAGGGTAGGCACACAGTTTGTTGTGGGTGGCTCTTCTTTAGTCTAGAGGCAGAGGATCTCGTCATCGACATTCTTCTGGGAGACTCCTAGAGCTGCAGAGTTTAGATCCATCCATGGCATTTTCTGTGTTCCTCTTGTCTCCCTCTTCTTCTCTCTTGTTCTTCCTTCTGAGAGATTGCCTCTTTGTACATGGGTACCCTTTCAGGCTCGTCTAGAGCTGGGACCCATATTTGGGATCTTTCTTAGATTAGAGAGTGTGTTGTTCTCTTGTGGTGGATATTTTTCCCACTAGGTTTTCCTTCACTGCTTGGGATCTTCTTCTTGTACATGGGTGCCTCATCAGGCTTTGTGTCAGGGACCCATTTCTCATTTCTGACTTTCCACCTCATCCTAAGTTATGATGAAGGGGGTGTTGGTGTAGGTGGTATATCTATTCACTTATTTAGTGTTATTCCACCTCACTAGGTGAGTCATCTCACTTAGGTGGACATGGATGTAGGTGTCATCTTAGTTATGATAGATTCTCTTACAGAGTCTGTCATATGTGTAAGTGTGTCATAAGAGTTACATTCCCATTTGGGAAAGTAACTCCTCTTCTCCATTATGGAGAAATATTCTCTTATATGGGAGTTACACATCACTCCCCTATATGTACACCATCTCTTTTGATCTATGTTAAGCCAATACAAGCTAAGCTAAAGCTTCCATTCCACTCCACTTTTCAAATCTTGAGCTCTCATATGCATGCACATTTCTTTACAAAGCTTTCTTGCTTTAATCTCGCAACTCCTACACTTTAGTGAAGTGCAACTATTCGATGCTCGTGAATTCCTTCCAAGTCTTCATCCTACACTCCTTCACTCTCTTGGGGTATTTCCAATAATCTCTATCGGGGTGATGGATACCGACCGGCAAGAGAGCAATGTTGCAATTAGAATCAAATGCATCTCTGTTGGGGCTACGGATGATTGGTGACGAAGTGGAGCAATGTATGGCTATCCTTCCACCCTCCATTCACAAATCACCTTTCAAAATCAATCATTCCTACACATTGGCTAGGGTGTCTTCACTTGTTGTCTATTAAATCTTTCCTTCAAGAGGTAATTTAATTCCACGTTCACACACTGGATCTCTATGAGTATGCAGGATTAGTATGTTACCAAGTGTCTTTTTTTGGACCTTGTTCAGACTCTTACTCTAGTCTGTATCTCATCTCACGATTTGTGCCTTTGGCTAATCACTTGTTTCATCACGAGGCTTCTCAGCTACATTCATGTCTTTCACATCATTCTTCTACTTCATTCAGGACATCCATGTGTATAATATTTCCTTTTTTGCCATGTTTTCGGACACCTTTGTCCCCTTTCACAAAATCCAATCTTCTCCTTCCTTTCTATCATGTGCTTTTAGGCCAACTTACACTGGGGGCATCCTTGCTTCTTCCCAGCAATTCATTAGTTTACGTTCATCATCATGTTGAACCTATCCATAATGGCCTTGGGTCCCACTTCTACACGTGAAGAGTTTTCCTTTGAATACCCCCACCTAATCGCTGGGGAAATTTTACATCTTCACCTTCTTGTGCATGCACGTGGCCTTTCGCCCTTGTACATCCCATCTATCACTAGGGGCATCCACGCTTCTTTGTCTTCCTGTACATAGTTTCAGAAAACTTTCAAAAAAACATTCAAATATGTTGGAAAAATCAAAACATTCAAATATGTTCAAAGAAACATCAAAAACATTATAAATCATCCTATAAACATCGCTCTTTGGTTCTCACCTATTCATGTGCTCGACTCGCGGATCACCCTGATCTACAATCACTTACGAAAGCTAGGCTACTTACTTTGTCTATACTCTGGGGCACAACGAGTTTTCTAGTACTATTTCAGTAGTGCACATTGCTTTTCCATTGGACTCGAAGTGTCCTCCGTTATTCCCCTCACATGTATCTTTGCTTGGGGCACCGTCATTAACCCTTGTCATTAATTCAAATAGGTTGGAACTGAAGCTTGATAACAAAAACATTGCATTATGTTTCTCTGTTAGGTTAGCTTGTTTACTTTCTTGTATTGCATTGCATTTTGTATGTTGCATGGAGTTAGGCATATTTTACTTTCTCGTATTGCATTGCATTTTGTATGTTGCATGGAGTTAGTTTTTTTAGCAATGGACATTTGTTTGTATATGGCTTTTCATGTCATACTACACTTTTGTTCATTCTTTTTAATAAGGACCAATGATGAAGATCTCTAGCAATATGATGAAAAATAAAGTTGTTTAAAAGGCACTGGATGGATGTTAGCTCATTCCCCCTTCCTCATACTCCTTTTCTTCTATATCCTGTTTCTTTTCTTCTTCATCACACTATTCTTTCTTCTGTTCTCTTTCTATCATCTTTTCGATCGTCAATCAAGTTCTTCTATCACCCCATCGACAATCGAGGGGGCATCCTTCATTCTACTCATTTTCTTCTATCCCTTCAAAATTTTCTACTTGTTTATGCTTTTCTACTTTCTTTGAAGTGACGTCGCTTATGCCACCCCAAAGAGGGGAAAATGTAGACACCTAAAATATGCTTACACTTAGCATTTCATCTAATTCAACTGATTAACAATACTTTTTAATTCCCCATTCTTTGCTCCATTCTCGGATGCCCATTTACGACACCTTCTTGGTCATATTCCTCCTATAAATCATCTAATTTGGTTAATATCTCTCTTATTAGCTAAACATTCCTCCTTTCGACCATTCAAAATCTCCCTAGTTCTCTCTAGACCACTTCTATTGGCTTCCTAGGCTATCTATCAGTCACAATTGGTTATCCAGACCCTCCCAACTCTCAATGAGTCTCTAATCACTTGCTAATCAATTTTAACTAGCCTAAACCCTAGTTAACTAGCCTAAACCAATCTTAACTAAGCCTAAAGCATGTTTATCCTAATCTAATCTAAAAGAGCTTTAGTCCCACATGCACCCAAATTCTAAATTCTCCCAAGTGGAAAACTATAAATAGAAGGGTCACCCCTCCCATTCAGACTTACAACTTTACTCTCAAACACTTTGGAAAGGCATTAGAAACCATTTGTGATAGCTTTAAGCTATAGAACATTTGGATCTTGGCCATACTCCATTGTTAAGAGCTCCCCCATCTTGCATCCATCCACCTCCATTGAAGAAAACAACTAATCACATAATTTGATTGCTTAGAATCTAACTAGGTTCACATTTTATTAAGCTTTCATAGAGTAGAGAGTAGTATACATGTTAGTTTTTGATGTTTTTGTCAAAGTTATAATGTTTTCATGTTAGTTTCTCTTGTTTATCTCTAATCTGATGGTGCATGGTTGAGTTAGGAAAGCTTTGAGGTTCTTTAACCTCTTTCCATAGCTTTTGTAACTTTCCATTTCATATAGTGGAAATTGTTTCTTAGTACAAGAAATTCTCTCTGATGTGAAATCCACCACCCAAGTTGTTAAGGCCGCTTATGACAATTGCACCGATAGAGATAGAGTGGTGAGCATTCCGGTCACCACTCATAAAGTGGAGCTTAAGTAATTCCAAGAGAAGAACAAGGAGAATAGATCGGAACGGGATAAAATTCTAGCTGAGGTGGAGAAGAAATCAAAGGCAATTAAGACCTTGCGTGCAGGCTCAATCAAAAACTAGCTGAAGGAGTTGTGTCCCCAAATCACTCAAAGAATGGACGAACTCAAGGATTTGGGAAAAAAATTGGAGGGGATCATGGAAACAATGAATATCCAAGGATAAGGGCTAAGCTTTGAAGAGGTTAGTGCCCTACTTGGAGACCTCTCTGTCATTAGGCACATAACAAATTCTTTACTGGAATAAGTTGGAGGAAAAATTGAAGAAAGATTTCCTCCTTCTCTTGCGAAGTAATCATAGTTTCCCCATTATTTCATTCTTCCCCAAATTCTTCATTCCTTTATTTTTATCCAAAATATTCAAGGATAGCCATTCTTTATTCATTAAAGAAGGTGTTCCCAAGGCATAGATCAAGCATAGTGTGGGGTGATGTTGGGCCCCTAACATATTGGCTAAGTATGAGAAGGCATGTGGGCATGCAAGTCGTATTTGAAGAAGGGTGCGCAAGGTGAAATCACGCAGACAAGCTTTTATGAGGGTTTAGTAGAACCTAGTGGTGCACGCAAGGCAAAGCAAAGGTTTTGGGAATTAGCCATATTTAGCATATCGGGATGAACATGAGGAAAACATGACCTGACTATGTATACGGAGTGGATAAGGTGTTGGCCTAGTAACTTGGAGCCCACAAAAGGAATATACCTTACGATAGAATATTCCAGAAGGTCATCATGGCGAAGGATGGAGAGATTGCATCGAAGGAGCATGCTCCCATGGAGGACCACTTGGACACATGGCAATCGATCTATAACTTCAGAAAGGCATGGTGGTGCTTGTTAAGGCTATATATATGAGCGCCGATAGAAGAGAAAGATACACATGGAGAGACTGAGAATTAAAGAGAGGTGAATCTATGCAGGAATATTGTGAGGGCTCTATGGGTTGGGTTTAGAGGATCTATAGGAGTATGTTGTATCAAGGGGATGGGTTTGAATATTTTTATTTTTACTATGAAGGGCTTAAGTCCAGTTCTAATGCATGACATTGGTCGACCTATAATACGAATCTTTGATTAGCTCGGTAAATGTAATATGGTTATCAACATACTCATATGAGTGGATGTAAATCCTATTTGAATTTATTTTTGTTATGATTCAAATCTATGTTTTGTAATGATTTTCTTATCTCGAATGAATACATTGGTCTAGAAGCCCATTCTAAGCTATAAGATGAATGTATGTTTTATTTCCATTCTCTTCACTTAAGTCTCTATCGTAAATAATACATTCTCTCACAAATCACACAAAGGAGGGGCTCGGTGCCCACGCATGCCTCGCGTGAGCACCCAATGCCCGCTGAGTGATAGGCTAATGCTCATGAGATTTCCTTGTTCTTTTAAAGGGCATAAACATGACTACATATTCTAACATCCCTTCGTCATCTTCTATCGGTGGCTCATCTCCTATTAGCCCATCTTCTTCAATTCTTATACCATATCCTCTTCATCCCTCTACCAATTACCGGGAAATCCCCAGTATCATTTCTCTCATTCCTATCATCAATCATAAATGTTATCTTTCTTCTCCTACTTCTTGGGATCGGATAATTCAAGCGCCGCTTATAAAAACCCAAATAGTTTCTTAACCAAGATCAGGTCAAAACTTCACGAGAGCTCCAAAGATACTGACAAATCAAATGATCTTAAGGTTAAAAATCAAGCACGATTCAAGAACACACACCAACACAACCATCAAGTATGGCGCAAAGTGTAGAAACCTAGGAATAGGGAAATTAAGCTCCCACATGAACAATCCTTATTTCAGGATAAATCAAAGTCATTTTTGAGTATGATCTCACCTCAATCATTGAGATTGGGGATAACATGACTCTTGATAAACAAACATACCTAGTCTCATTTATTAGGAGGTCATAAACATTGTTGTTGGATCTTACCACACAAAGTGACTCTGTTGTTCCCACCTTTCCAAAAACTATCAAAAATATAAAAATCAAATCAATTGAAAAATACAAAAAATTGAGAAAACATAAAAATCAAAGGTACAAAGATCAAACATTACAATCGGGTGTGTCATGTACACATGGATGTTTCTTTCTTCCCTTCCTTGCTATTCTTATGCATGTCTTCCTACCATTTTCATCCCTTGGTGATATTTTTTTAGCTTATTTGCATGCATTTTGTGACATTTGTCTCTATGGTATATGTTTGACTTTGGTCTTTCATCACCTTGGTAAATTAAAGAACGATCGATCTCTTAGAGATTCTATCACATTCAACATCTAATAAACTTGTTGTGAAGAAATTTTGGACATATTTTTGACACTATCCAATGTCTTCATCACAACCACTTCCACCTCCTTTCATCAAGCCATTTGTGGTTCTTAATCCCTTGTCAAACAAGAGAGATGAAATAATTTTTCATAAAGTAAAAGAATCAAAATCAATCAAAATCAAACGCTAAAATCTAAAAGAAAAATCAAATTGATAAATTACTCTCTCTTGGGGTATTTCAATAATCTCTCGCTAAGGCTATGGATGCCTGATCGGCAGTATAGAAATGTTGTGATTAGAATCAAATACACTCCGTCACAAGGCTATGGATGCCTAGCTATCAAAGTGGAGTAATGTACGGCTATCCTTTCACCCTCCATTCACAAATATCCTATCACCTATAAAAAAAATAATTCCTACACATTGACTAGGTTGTCCTCACTTGTTGTCTATTAAATCTTCCCTTTAAGAGGTAATTAATTTCCATGTGCACACACTAGATCTCTACGAGGAAAATAGAATTAGTATGTTACCAAGTGTCTTTTTTTTTACCTTTTCGAGACTCTTACTCTAGTCCGTATCTTTTCTCATGATTTTTTCCTTTGTCTAATCACTTATTCATCACAAGGCTTCTATGATACATTCATATCATTCACATCATTCTTCTACCTTGTTTAAAACATCCATGTTTATGGTATTTCCTTTTTTCCATTGTTTTCAGACACCTTTGACCCTTTTCATAAAAAAAATAGTCTCCTTCCTTTCTATCATGTGCTCTTAGGATAGCTTACGCTGGGGGCATCCTTGCTTCTTCCTAGCACTTCATTGGTTTACATTCATCATCATGTTGAACCTATCCATAATGGCCTTGGGTCCCACTTCTATGTGTGGAGAGTTTTCCTTTAAATACTCCCACTTAATTGTTCGGGGGCATTTTCACATCTTCACCTTTCTCGCATGCACGTGGCCTTTTTCCCTTGTATATCCCATATAACTAGGGGCATTCATTTTCCTTGTCTTCATGTACATAGTTTAAAAAAACTTTCAAAATCAAAAACATTCAAATATGTTTCAAGAAACATAAAAATATATAAATCATCCTACAAAATTTTGCCCTTTGGTTCTCACCTATTCATGTGCACAACTCGTGGATCATTTTGATCTACCTCCATCAACAAAATCTAGGTTGTTTATTTCATTTGTACTTTGGGGCACAATGAGTTTCCTATATTGTTTCATAGTGCACATTGCTTTTTCATCGGACCCAAGTGTCCTTTGTTATTCCCCTCGCATGTATCCTTGCTTGGGGCACCATCATTAACCCTTGTCACTAATTCGAATAGGTTGGAATCAAGCTCGATACCAAAAAAATTACATTATATTTCTCTTATGGTTTAGCTTGTTTAATTTCTCATATTGCATTACATTTTTATGTTGTATGGAGTTGGGTTTTTAGCAATGGACATTTATTCGTATATGGATTTTCATGTCATACTACACTTTTGTTCATTCTTTTAATAAGGACTCATGATGAATATCATTAGCAATATGATGAAAAATAAAGTTTTTAGAAGGTAGTGGATGGATGTTAGATCATTCCCCTTCCTCATACTCCTTTTATTCTATATCCTCTTTCTTTTATTCACACTATTATTTCTTCGTTTCTATTTCCTTCATCTTTTGATGTCAATCGAGTTCTTCCATCACCCCATCGACAATCGAGGGGGAATCCTTAATTCTACTCATTTTTCTTCTATCCCTTCAAAATTTTCTACTTGTTTATGCTTGTCTACTTTCTTTGAAGTGACGTCACTTACACCACCCCAAAGAGGGGAAAATGTAGACAACTAAAATATTCTTGCACCTAGAATTTCCTACAATTCAATGGATTAATGACACTTTGTTAATTCCCCATTCTTTCGCTACATTCTGGATGCATTTATTTACGACACCTATTTCGATCATATTCCTTCTATAATCATATAATTAGGCTAATATCTCTCTTATTAGCTATACATTCCTCCTTTCGACCATTTAGAACCTCCCTAGTTCTCTCTAGATCACTTCTATTGGCTTCCTATGCTTTTATCAATCAAATTGATTAATCGGATCCCTTTGAACTCCCAATGAGTCTCTATTCACTTGTTAATCAAGTTTATCTAGCCTAATCCTAGCTTAACTAGTCTAAAGCATGTTTATGCTAATATAATCTAAAAGTGCTTTTTAGAATTTAGTCCCACATGCACCCAAATTCCAAATCCTCCCAAACCAAAAAGTATAAATACAAGGCTAAGCCTACCCATTCAAAGACACAACTTTACATAACAAAAATAAAAATAAAAGCCTAAGAAATCTTTGAGATCTCATGTGTATTAGCTTTAAGCTAATTATACATTTGATCTTAAGCTTACCTCCTCCATTGACCTTGAGCTAATAAGCCTCCATTTGCATCCTTAAACCAAATTTTGAGTAATATGGAGAGAACCATTGGCCTTAAAACTATTAATGGTGAGAATACATTCTTGAAATCTTGGAAACCATAAACAACTAATCACACCTTTGATTGCTAAGTTAATATTCTTAGGTTTGATGTTTAATTAGTGATCTAAAGAGCAGAGAGTAGTATATATGCTAGGTTTTGATGTTTTTGTCAAAGTTGTGATGCATGCATAGGATTAACTCTTGCTTAGCTCTTATCTCATGGTGCATGGTTAATTCTGGTTTAAGCTTTGAGGTTCTTTAGCCTCATTCCATAGATTTGCAACTTTTTCATCGCATACACGGGTGGGATAAGATGCACTCCTAGGACTCTCCTTTCTCCATATGAAGAGCTATCACCGGAAGTTGAGGGGTTTCTCTCCTACACTTGCCATGATTGGGTAGCACATACTACTCAGTCCCACTCCCTCCATGATAACCTTAAATCCTTCTCACAACATGTGTCTACATAATTCCATCACACTGGAAACTTCGTGTTGTCTTACCAACTCCCTCTCTCAAGCTTCATTATAATTGAGCCACCTCTCTCTCTCTCTACCTCCACCGTAAGGTCCACCATCTCCACCACACTATCTTTCACGCCACGCACCTAGCAAGAGTTTATCCAACCATAGGAAATGCTTCCAAATTCAAAGTAATAATTAGGATCTTAATGGCTAACGATAAAGAATGTAAGAAATATCCTCTCAGTTCTCGGAAGAACTTGAACCGAACAACCTTTGCGGACAAGAATAAGTTGATATTTTTGTACTCCAACATGTAACTAGTCAACACACATTTCCACTAATGATAAACAACATGATTCCAGTTATATCAGCATATTGCAATCATTGATATTAGTCTTGGGTCCGTAAATGAGATCTATAGTACCAACCTGTTGCTTACAACATTTCCATAAGGATAGATAATAGTCTCATCCGGTGGGTACTTTTGTAGTCTCATTTAACTATATCCTCTAATATTTCTCTTAACCCCAAGCATGTTGGCCTATCACTCAAGTTCTAGGCACTCACCCAAGGCACGCATGGGTGACAAGCCCTCCTTTATGCGAGCCTTATGAGAATGTTCACCATTAATAGAGAAAAGGTTTACAGAGAAAGAACACATGCATCTAATCTAATACATATGTCATGAATCTAGTTCTAAGCGTAGATGCTCTATAAGATAAAAATAAAGATCACAACAACATAATGGAAATATATCTGAACCATGAATAACATGAAGCACACTAGGGTTTAGTTTATAAACAAAAATACACAAAACAAATCTCCATATATTGATTAAATCCATTTACAGTAGCCATATTACATCAAACGGGTCATCTTAAACCATATACATCATGAAATAACATTCCAACCCTAAAAACTACTCTAAAATATCTTAGCTACGCTTTCCTATTACATCTCTTTTCGTAATCGAGCACATACATATATGCCTAGTAACAAAATTCTTGCAATAATTCATTACCTCTCTAACTCTCTTTCATTAGCAAAAACTAACTATAATAATGACAACTTCCAAAACTACAATCCACAACATCCTCGCAACACTTCTTTACCACTTTAATATCCTTTATTTCATAACCAAGCACTCCTTTAAATAGAATTTGGATTCACCACCATAGTTTCACTCATGAGAAGATCGCATGCCAAGTGGAAGTGTGGTCCTCCATGATCGATCAAGTGCTTATGCTAGCTTGCAAAAGGCTTCCACTAATTGTAATGATCCTCCTGGGAATATTCCCTATGTGGAATATTATTTTATCAACCTCTAAGGCTCCAGGTTGGCACCTATCCATTCATCATGCCTACTCGTGCCCCCTCATGTGTTTCTCTTGCAACATGACCTTTGAATTGTAACTAAGTACCCAAACCCTTTTCTTATTTCACGCACCAACCTCTTCACATGCACGCCTTTTCTTAAGTGCCTTCCTACCTTCTTGCCTTGCATACACGCGCTCCTTCCGCCTTAGGACTTAGTCAATTTAAGCCCCAACAAAGTTATCTCTTAGGCCTCCCACACCCTTATTCCTAGAAATGTCTCCCACGCCACAACCTTCCATTTCTCCTATTCCAAAAGTGTAGATAATACAACCTATGTATCCAAATCCTACTCCCCCACACAATATATATAAGATGAAGAGATGAAGGCCATAATTATAAACTTATCCAATAAGGTAATTTCCTTAGAGAAACAACATGTACAAGCCTTCAGGACAATTTTAATCAACTACATAACCGTAACAAAACAAATTTCATGAATCAGGTGATGAAAATTAGAGATACACACAGTAACTAGGTGTAGATACCTAAATGCTTTTTGCAAATCACTCTCATTCTCACCAATTCTGTTATAATTAGTGATTTCACTATTAACTAATGTTTCTTACCACTTTTGTCAATTAACAATAACTTTGTTGATCACCAAACCTCTTTCACATTTAAGATGCCACTTTATGTGATGAATCGTAAGTCAAAATCCTCTTCAAAATATGTCATTAGCATTTATTAGCTATTAAGCCTATTTTTACCCTTGTTTTGGTCAATATACCCTAAAATTAGCTTAAACCCTCTTCCAACCACACAAAATCACCCCACTTTCCTCCACAACATCTCAATAAGCTTCAAAAGCTTATCTAGCCTCTAGTTGACCCTAAGTGGTTGATTAAGGCTCCACATATCTTAATCACTTGATGATTCACTAATTGTGATTAACAAGGCCTAATCATTATTATCAATTCTAATGTAATTTGGAGCCTTTAGTCCCACATGCACCAAAATACAAGTTTCTCCAAAAGAAAACTATAAAAAGAGTGCACCTCTTACCTTAATACTTTACACTATGCTTTTATTAGTAGCCTCATATAATATATATGTTAAAGAGCCTAAACTCCTTTAAGGATTCACATACTTATCTTTTCCTAAAGCCTTCATTGTGGTTAGTAGGAGGGTATCTAACATGACATTGTAGTCTTGTGTTAGAGAGATATCCTCACCATTTGTGGAGTAATAACCATTCCCAATTTGATTTCTCCTAGATCTATTTAGGTCTATGTTAGTTAATCAAACATACTAGTAGGCATGCTTAGATGTTAGATGTTAGTTTCATTTAATCTCCATTGTTATGCTATTAAGATTTTATCATTGATGTTTCATTCCTTAGCTTTACATTTAACTTTAGATCATTATGGTGTTGATCTTGCTTTAAACTAGTTAATTTGTGTTAAAAGTTTGGGGTGTTATCATTTGGCACGCCGGTGGGACTCAAACCCCATTTGCATTCATTCTCAAGATTTTTAACATAGTTTTAAAAGTTTTAGATTTCAAGTTTTCTTAGATTAACTTCCAATTCTTAGATTAGATTCAAGTTTTTCTAGATTAACTTCAAATATTTCTAGCTTACTTTCAAAGTTCTTAGATTAAATTCAAAGTTTTCAAGCTTTTTAGAGTAGTTTTCAAAGTTTTGTAGATCAATTTTGTAGCTAGGTAGTTGTTTCAACTAGATTAGTGGTAGAAGTTGTGTTTTCATGTTCTTTTTGTAGGATATAAGGAGGTGAAGCCTGTCAAAATTTGCCTCAAAATACCAAAGATTTGATCTTTTTGAAGAAATTCTTCTCAAAACTCAAATTTTGGTCACCTATAAGAAGGTTTGTGCCTATGCATTGAAGAGTGCACATGTGCATCAAGAAGTGCACCTATGCATTGAAACTTACATGTGCATCAAGAACCACTCGTGCCCTCTGGATGCACCCGTGAAACATTACAATTTTGGTCTCTGAGTCTACCTTGCGCCTGTGCATTAAGGTCTGTCCACGCCTCTCTGGCCGCACCTATGCACTATTGACTGTGAAAGTTTGATAGAGGTGTGCCTATGCTTTCAAGCTTCAGCATGCCCATGCTTCAAAACTCACCTGTGCTTAAAAGTGCCGCCGTGCACTTAAGTAAATTTCCTTCAAAGTTCATGATTTTTATTTCTAGTTTTTAGGATCTCTGTCATTTTTTAGAGGATTTTAGTTGTTGTTTTTGTCAATTTATTGATTTTAGAGCAATGTTCCTAACAAAATTCACTTAGGGCTTGATAAGTAATCTTTGTTAAAATTGGCTTAGGGTTTGATAAGTGATTTTTCATGCTTTATTTGAGTTTGGAATAGGGTGTGTATGCTCTTCCCTTGCACTTAGTGTGATCTTGGGAATCAAAAGCACTTCTAAACCACTTTTTGCTATTTTAGAGTAAGTAAGAAAAATCATCATTCATTGATATGCTTGATCTTTTAGTTTAAGATATTTTTCACTTGATAAAGAACCAAGGCTAAAATTTGTGTATGCTCTTCCCTTGCACCTAGTGTGATCTTGGGAACCAAAAGCAATTTTAGTCTTTCATTAAGAAGCACTTGGATTAATTGGGAATAAACCTTGTTTTACAAAGTTTTATAGTAGTTATTGATTTACAAAGATTTTTCATTGCTATCTAGTTGGATTGTTTGTTGTGTATGCTCTTCTCTCATCCTTAGATGATCTTGAGAACCAAAAATGACATTCAATCCTCTTTTGATGATATTGTAAATTTTTATGAACTACTAACCATTTGTGTGAAGGACCTAAAACGCTTGTCAAAGAAAGAAGGGCTCTCTTCAAACCAAAATCTAACATTCACGTGTGATTGTAGGTTTCCAAAAGGAGTATCAAAAACCACATTAAGTCTAAAAGATAAAAAATACACCACAATCATCACATTGTATTTGTAGGTTTCGATTAAGAGCTACGGATCTCCTCCTTAACTAGGACATAACCCCTTTGGCATAAGCCTTAAGCTACAAAAATAGGGGTGGTCCTAGGAACCCTAAAGTAGTTCACAAAGAGGGAACCTTGTAAATGAAACAGGAAATTTCTCCACACTACCGACTTGATTAGTATGCCTTGGTGAGATTAGAGTCAAAGTTACTTCCATTGTGACCCCAATGATAATACAACTGAACGCACTAGTTTCTCATTATATTAGAAGGGGGTAAAGTAAGTTGAGATACTCCTTGGGAAACCTTGGTAAATTGAGCTCAAGAAGTAAACTTGTGACACATAGAGAGAGAACCACCTAGGAAGCTTGCTGACTTGGAGCCATTGTTTTTGTCTTAGTTGTTATACTTGAGAGCTCTCACAAAGTGACAACTTTGTTAGATTCAAACTCTTGTTTTTCAAACAAGGGAAATAATCTCTTAAAGTTGAAACCACATGATATTTCATCATGAAATCTACTTAGTGTCATTTTGTCCTAGTTTTTCACTTGTCCTAAGACAAGGTGAAACTCTACCAAAATAACACCAAGTTTATTTCAACACCACTTGGTCTACACCCTTGTTTTCTTGTTTCCCATTTTTGGACAAAAGGAAACAACATATACGGATACCGCTAGATATCATGTGTCCACCACTTTTGTATTCTACTTGCATGACTAGGTTACAATGTTAGAGTGTAAGTGTTGAAAGTGTGCATGGTACGTACTCATGATCTAGTAGGCCCCCTTGTCTCAAAACCCATATTTGAGACTTATTATCATCGTAGTTAGGTGATTTCATCCTTGTCTTCTTTTGAGTTGTTATGCTGCCCACATTATAGCCATACAATTGAGATATTTACGTCTTGTTTCCATTGTGAAATTAGGCCTAAATCTCTATATTGTAGAGTTATGCTGCTCACATGCATAACAATTTCTTGTTATACTTAGACGTAGTTTTTACACCCTAGCTTTGTCTTGAGTTTTGTGAGTGTTGAGGTTACTTTGTTAGCATCGCTATAATTCCATTTTGATACTAAAATCTTGCTTTCTCGCAAAGTTTGATTACATGTCCAAATAGCATTGTTACACTATGTTGCTCACACTTGTATTGTCCATTTTACAAAGCTTAGACTTTGTTAGTGTTTAGAAACTAGCTTTTAGTATATCTTGTTAGAAGATCACGTCAACATTCTCTTATCATTTAGGCCTTGTTTGTTGCAAACTTGACCTAACTGGTGATATTGTGTTGTCACTATTTGGTTTCAAACCTATCTAGAAAATCTTAGGAGTAAACTATTTGGTGTGACTAAATTTTGAGCGTTGTACACGTCATTGTATTATTCTAGAAAAACTTGTGTCATATATTACCTTGTTAGGGTAGCTTGTTCATTATTATTTAGTTTGTATGTTCACATTGACCTATTAATTTTGTGGCTATTCTATAGTCACCTTGTTTTGATGATTTAGCGTCGTTACATTTGCAAAAATTTGACTAAGGTCCCTTTTTAGTAAACCTTAGTGGAAATTTTTCATGTTGTATCTCCTATCTCGAGTATGCCTACTACGAGAATGGGATCTAAAATTAGGAGCCGATATATTTGGAGGTGAAAACCTCTTTTAGAGGATAATCTCATGGTTGACCATAGTGGTGGAGAGGAAGATTCTCCTCGTATGAATATAGAGCGTCCTCCAATTTTGATGATTACATTTTTCAAAACAAACATGAGGTTCTTATGTGTGTTATGGAACTAGGAGCTAGGTTACCTTCCATAGTGGACCCTTCTCTCATTGCTGTAATGATTCGAGGAGAAGAAGAAGTAGACCAACCTCATCATACTATTAATGAAATATTAAACCTAGGTCATGCCTCTACTTTTACATGATAGAATAATGAGGAGATACCATTTGAAAATGAAAGATTATCAAGTACCTGTTATTAGAATACATTGTGAAGACAACGAGGAACATGTTCATCATGCACAACCTCCCCTAATGAAGATCATAACAAAGTACCTATTCAAGAGGTGACGTTAGAACAATAGGTCCAAGCCCTCACTCACCAATTGGCTAGTTTGGCTTCACATATACAAAAGGAACAACCAAAATTTGTGAAACAAGCTATACCAAAGGCAAAACCAAAAACTTCATTTCATGAGTTCCCAATAAACACTCCTCGATGGGAGACATGAAAAGACCCTTATGAATAATTTCTCACGAGAGAATAGAGGTGGGAATACACCTATATTTAACCCTTTGTATAGGCCTACACCACCCACACAAGATCCCCTCTTCAATCAAGAGTGGTCCACTATGAAGAACACCCTTCTAGCATTACAAGAAGGCAAAACTAGTAATAATAAGAAATACCAGTTTGATGAGTTGTGCCCTTATCCATTTGATAGGGCCATGCTATAGGTACCTTTCCCATGACACTTTGATTTTCCAAAATTTGACAAGTATAAGGGAAAAGGTGACCCTTGTGACCATATTAAATATTTTTATATGGCATGCCAAGAGGTTGCGTTTAGCGACAATTATCTTATATACCTCTTCCCATGAAGTTTAGGAGGGCAGGCGTTGGAATGGTTTATACACATCCCTAAGGGATCTATATCCACATGGCCAAAATTAGATGAACATTTTGTACATCACTTTTCTTTTAATATAGAGAGTGACATTACCATGCTAGATCTCTGCAATGCCAAACAATGAAACAATGAAAACTTCGTTGCATTTTTACAATGATGGAGAGGATTAGCTAGCCACTTTCCTTGCTCCATACCCAAAAAAAGTTGATAAGCATATTTTTCCCAACCTCCATCTAGACATTACATTCCACTTGCAAATACATTGTGGTAACATGTTTGAAGAGGTAATTGAAAAAGGGAGTCAAATTGAAAAAAATCATTGTTAGCTAAGGGGACTCTAAAACCTTTCTCCCATGATCATAATGATTCCAAATCTAACGAAAAACCAAATTTTTTCATAATAAGAAAAAAACATTCATTGGTGATGGGATAGTAGACTCCAAGTGAGTACAAGCCATTCAGAACCACACACCTTTGAATATTACAAAGGAAATCCACCTACAGAGTATAAAATGTACTTTCACACCTCTATCTAAATCAATATCATCCATACTAAAAAGTTAGAGGCCGTTGTTAACATGGTTAAGTACCCTAAAACACAACCCTATGGGGAAGACACCTAAACCATCATGGTTTAGAGATAATGAATTCTATGGGTTTCACCGTGTAAAGGGTCATAAAACTGACAAGTGTTTAAGATTAAAACACTATATTCAAGACCTAGTCGATAATGGTGATATTGAAGTAGAATCCACTACGCCACTAAAAATATCCAAATGAAAACTTAGGGATCTTCAAAGAGCCTTTTCCCAATCACAAAGAAAATAAAAATCTGGATCGGGATAATCATCTCAGAATAAGAATGCTAACTATGTGTCAAACAAAGACCATTTTGATGCCTTGATAGGTTGTGTTGACCCACTCATTGAGAAAATAAATACAATTAGAATTAAAACAAGAGAGTGTGTCATGGCAATGTGATGAGCTCACCTTGTTATAAATTCTGAACCTACTCCCCCTCCTCCTCAAGAGAGTCATTATGATGTGTTAGATCAACTAGAGAAGACTACAACTAAGATTTCAATCTTAGACCTTCTAAAGATTTCTAACATCCATAAAGATATACTTTGTAAAACCCTACAAGGATCAAGAGTATCTATTGATGTTGACCCTACACATTTACAAGCCATGGTAGCGTAAATCACTCCCGCAAGACACATAACCTTCAGTCTGATAGAAGCCTTAACTAAAAATCCCTCCCATAACCTACCCTTACATATTGAGGTAATAATCAAGCATAAGAAGGTCAAGAGAGTGCTTGTGGATGGTGGATCGGGTCTTAACATTTGTACTCTTAAACTAGTTCATCAACTAGGCTACACAAAAGTTGATTTAGAGACAAAGGTCATCACCATAAAGGCATATGACAATGAAGAAATAAATCAGCTGGAATGATCACTTTCTCATTAGAAAGTTGGTCCCATAACCCATGATACAAAGTTCCATGTCTTGACCTGGAGCTCCCTTATAACATCTTTCTCGATCACCCATGGATTCATGCCATGCAAAGCCATGCCATCAAATATATCAATGTCTAAAATTTAGTATGAAGGACAAACACTTACTATACAAAGGGGATCCCCAACCATTTGCTCATTACAGAGCATTTTGGGCTATTTTCCTACCATTTACGAGTGTCCCTCTATGGAGATTGTTGTCCCTATTTAGTCAGAGGCCCTCACTTCACGAGTGGATCCAAACACCCTGACTCCTAATGATAATAGTGCATCTACATCAGAATCTCCTTTTTCTATGTGGGAGATGAAGGTCATAAAAAAAATGTGGAGAGTATAATATTCAACAAGCCCTTATGATTCAAAACATTCCACTATTAGCCCAAGCACGTGGTAGACCGTGTTATAAATTCCAAAGATCAAGAGAGAATTCCCTTTGACAATTTCACTTCAAGTGGCTTGCTAGAAGATGAAATAATTCTCAATGATATTATATTTCATCCTCAAGATGATGAAATGGATTTGTGTTACAAGTCATCTAGGTATGTTATTCCTAACATAATCATGCTTACTATGAGATATCAAGGACGTGGTTGTGGCTACCAAGAACAAGGTCCATTAGAATCTCTTTCAATACCTCATCACATACTGGGTAAATCAGGTATTGGAATCCATTTGTATGAGTCTCACCCTTCAGATAATGAGTATGTTTCTTCTGAGAGTGAGGATAGTTTTTCGAAAATGAAAGTGAAATAGATTCCCGGTGTAGTCTTTACGAAGACCTCACCTCTATGAACCTATTCTCTAACATGGCTATCCTTACCATAACCCCTATTACACCCACCGTATCCCCTATAACTCAAACATTAAACCTCATCTACCCATCACTCATGAATTGGGATCAACAAAAACATGTACCTATTGATATGTTTCAAAATGATGAGGCTATTGGTGAGTTCTTGGGCATCAAAGATAACATTCCAAGAAATGATCACAAGAAAGGCTTCTCCATTTCAGCTCAAATGCATGTGCATACTTTAGAGAGGAGGTAGAGTTATGTGGACACTTAAGTAAAAAGTGAGCAAGGGAAAGATTCCTATAGAAAATCCTTGTAGAAAGAAAAAGGGGAAGTCCTATAGTGAAAACCTCTTGAGGCACTTGTGGAAAAACAAAAGTAGAACAACCTATGGAAAAGATAGTGTACCCATATAAAGATGAAGACCTCCCTAAACCACCTTTGGTAGAAGAGGATCTCAATCTCCCTCTCGATCCTATGTGCATGGGGGATGAGTCAAAGCTACTAGTGGAAGATATAATAGATGTTAACATCGACACAAAGGAGTTTCCTAGAATAGTTAAGTTGGGAGCTTCACTCTCAGCTCAAGAGCAGAAAACATTTACAAGACTTTTTGAGAGAGTATGCAGACATCTTCACTTGGTCTTATGCCGACATGCCAGGACTTGATCTGCATTAGTGGTGCACAATCTTGTTGTGCACCCGGATGCCAAGCCCATCAAAAAAAAATTTAGAAGATGCATCCTCACATTACCTTACTGGTAAAGGAAGAGCTAGAAAGGTTATTAGAAGTAGGATTCATTAGGCCTATCGACTACTCAGAGTGGATTTCTAATGTGGTACTAGTTTAGAAAAATCCAGTTGGTATCAGAGTGTGTACCGATTTTAGAGATATTAACAAATCTTGTCCCAAGGATGAACTTTCCTCTCCCTAACATCGACATGATCATCGATTCTACTATTGGTTATGAGATGCTATCACTCATGGATGGATTCTCAGGTTATAATCAGATAAATATTGTGAGGAAGATCAACACAAGACAACTTTCACAACCCCATGGGGAATGTTCTACTACCAAGTTATGCCCTTCGACCTTAAGAATGCAAGTGTTACATATCATCAAGGATGATGATTGTAATATTTCATGACATGATAAATGACATCATGGAAGATTACGTAGATGATATACTAGCTAAATCTAGAACTTGAGAGGAGCACCCAAAGATTTTGTGGCGTATCTTTCAATGCCTAAGAGACTACAAAGTCTGCCTTAACCCAAAGAAGTGTGTCTTTGGTGTGCTATCTGGGAAATTACTAGGATTCATTGTGTCAAGGAGAGGAATAGAGGTGGACCCCGCAAAGGTCACAACCATCACAAAGATGCCTCCTCCTAAGAATATTAGATAATTACGTAGCTTACAAGGGAAAATTCTAGGCCATTAGAAGGTTTATTTCACAACTAGTAGACAAGTGTCATACATTCACACATCTTCTTAAGAAGGATGTTAATTTCACCTAGGGGCTAGAAAACAAACAAGAATTTTGCTTTACTAAAAGAATACTTGGCTAAACCCCCTTGTTCTCATGCCACCATGGTAGGAGAACCCTTGTTGCTTTACATTTCTGCTACACATTTTGCAATCGGGGCACTGTTGGCCCAATATGATCAAGAGTAGAGAGAAAAATTTGTATACTACTTGAGCAAAACATTGATAGCATATGAGCTCAACTATCCACATAGATCGAAAAGGCTTGCCTAGCCAGTAGTGTTTCTTTCAAAAGCTATGCCATTATTTTCTCAATAATAAGTTCAAGCTTATTTCAAAGGTCGATCCACTAAAATACTTATTATCAAAACCTACACTCACATAGGAAAGATGGCTAATTGGATCATCTTGTTAAGTGAATTCGACATTGAGTATGTGCATCAAAATTTAGTAAAGGGAAAAGTCTTAGTAGATCAGCTAGCATAAGCTCCACTACTAGGTATTGAACCCTTGAGCCTGGAGCTACCAGATGCATCCATCATGTACCTTGAGGAATCTATCATTTGGAAACTATACTTTGATGGCTCCTTTACCTTTCATGGTTCAAGTTGCTAGAGTGGTGTTAATCACTCCTACGAGAGACTTAATTCCCCAAGCCTTCCGATTGGGATTCCCATGCATGAATAATATAGTAGAGTATGAAGCTCTCATCGCAGGGATGAAGCTAGCTATCAAATGGGATATTAGATGAGTTAATTGCATTGGTGATTCAATGCTTATTATCAAACAGGTCACAAATGAATATAAGGTCAAGGATGAAAAGATGCTTCCATATAAAAGAATGGTCGATTCCTTGAAATAATTCTTCAAGAAAATAACATTTGAGTAGATACCAAGAGCCTATAATAGAGAGCAAAATATGTTATGGCTACAGTAGGATCCATGTTAAGGATTCCACTAGGGAACAATGACATGTCATTCTTCATTGAAAATCTAAGAACAACAACATATGACATACCAAACTCCTGTTTGGTGTGTGAGGTTGTTGGTCCCTTTTCACCATGGTACGCTGAAATATTTAATTACCTCCATGATGGAACCTTTCCCACTAACATTTTTCATGCTGAAAAATGCACCCTTATCCAATGTATAGCCCATTATACCCTACTTGGGGCACCCTCTTCTCACCGAGGCTACGATGGGAATCTATTGTGATGTTTAAGTTCAGATGAATCTATCCAAGAAATCAAAGAGGTACATGAAGGCATCTGTGGGGCTCATACTAATGGGATCATCCTTGCAAAGAAAATTCTTAGAGTAGGCTATTATTGGCCTACCATGGAGCATGATATTATTGTAACCATGTGAAGAAATGCGTGGATTTTCAAAAGTATGAAACTTGATACATGCACCGACACAATCCTTACATCTATCACAACCCCTTGGCCATTCTCAAAGTGGGGTCTTGATCTAATAGGGAAACTTAACCTGTCTCTTAGACATGGTCATAAATTCATCATTACTACAATTGAGTACTTTATGAAGTGGGTAGAGGTTGTTCCTCTCACCTATGTTGAAGGTTCCAGATCTCAAAATTTATCATGAACCATATCATCTGTCGATATGGTATCCCCTCTGCTATTATCACTGATAATGGTAAACCATTTAAGAATAAAACAATGAAATCACTCTGCAAACACTTTCAAATCTCCCTTAAGTTCTCAACCCCTATTACCCTCAAGGTAATGGGAAATTTGAGGCTTCCAATAAAACCCTAATTCACATTATGGAGAAGATGGTGAACAAGATAGGTCATGAATGGCATTTACAAATTCACCCCCTCTGGGCATTCAGAACTTCTATCACACCCCACAAGTGCAACTCCATACTCCTTAGTATTCAACACGAAGGAGCTATACTACCTTTAGAGATCGAGATCCCTTATGTATCGAGCTAAGGGACTACCTGAATGAAGAGGAAGACTACAAAGTAGCTCGACTAGAAGAGTTGGAGCTATTAGATGAGAAAATACTTCACACTCTCAATCACCTTAAAGTGTATTAAGATCGAGTGTGGTGAAGCTACAATAAAAGAGTCATACCTCATCAATTTGAGGTAGGGGATTTGGTGTTAAAAGAGAATCAAAAGAACACCAATAAGGACCATGAAAAGAAAGGGAAATTTGAGCCCAATTGGCTAGGACCATATGTTGTGGTTACCAAGTTTGGTTTGGTGCCTATAAGCTAGCCCATGCAGATGGCCAAGAGATTCGAGAACCCATGAATGCAATGCATCTTAAGTGCTTCTATGCTTAAGTATGGGGTCTCTAAAATATAAAAGAAAAAAAAAAAAATAAAAAAGAAAAAAAAAAAAAAGATAAATAAATAGGTGCATCCAATAGTGAAAAACACACAATGGTGGCACTTTGGACAAGTCCTTTGGTGAAAATGTTTTCGGCACCAAAGGAGGGTCCATTGTTCACAAGCATTTTAGGTTTAGGAGTATGAAAACTTTGTCCTAAGTTGGTCTTTACCTTCATCTGAGTCCCTTGTGAGCCTATCCTTCTTTGCCCTGATCGGCTAATCCTAACCTTTTGAATGCAAGAGAATTTAACTTTGAATGAACCCATCTCATGCTGGGGGAAACTTCACAGCATCACTTTTGACACATAACACGTGGCATTATGCCCTTGTATATCCCATCTAATGTTGGGGGCATCCACATTTCTTCATTTCCTTGCACATTTGCTTTAGAAAGCTTCTTAGAAAATGTAAAAACATTCGTATAACTTTTTGAAAATCCCAAAACATGTAAATATGTTAGTTGAGAAAATAAAAACATTCAAATACGTTTCATAGAAAACTCCAAAACAATAGAAAATTGTCTTGAGATAAGACCAAAAAAATGAAAAACATTTCAAAACTGTCCCACAAAAACAAGTTAAGTAGTTTGCTTACTTTAGTTTCCGGTTTGTAGGGTTTTGATTGCATTGCATTTTCATACCATGTGCTCTAAATTGGATTCATTTTCTTAATTAGATTGAGTGTTACTTTAATCTGTTAGGCATTACATTGAGTTCATTTTATCTTGCATACTTTTGTATAGTTGTGTTGTTTTGATTAGATTTGATTAAGTTGTGTTTGTTTATGTAGTTTATCATCACATCATCATATCTATCACCACATCTATACATCATATATCAATAAATGCTAAGTCTACATCACACATGTATGCTACAACTAATCATCAAATACCGTATCATCAATGGGGCAAGAGGGGTTGTGCATGATCACAAATCTATCCCCCACACCAATATCAAAAATATAAACATGTTTTACTCAAAGTATCTCATCAACATGCAATATGACATCAACTAAGGCTATCTCATAATTTAAAAACATGTGATACAAACATAAAACATACAGATTAAACATGATATCTCATAAAAAACATGTGATACATCAAGTAATCCATCTATCATCATACATCATCAAAAATATAAATGTCCATGTACAAATAATATGTCTCAAAAGTACATCCGATACAATGAGCCATCATGGGCATCTATACAAAAAAATGTGCCTTCATCATGAGGCATAGTAAAAAATAATACATATCATACATCTATACAAAAAAAGTGCCTTCATCATGAGGCATGATAAAAAATAGTACATATACATCCATACAAAAGTATGCCTTCATATCGAGGTGATACACCAAAAATATACATCTAGTACATCAATAAATAGAGTCAACCATGACTCGAGCCCTCTCTGGGACTGCCTGGTGTGGATCTACCACTAGGTGGGGGCATCTGAGATGTTGGATGTGTAGAAGGTGCTGCACCATGTTGTATAGACCCATGCTTTCTAAAGCCTACTATCTGAAGGACCCTATACTGAGATCATGTTGATCGTGACTTGCCTATGAGATCTAGAATGAGATGAGGTGCCTACTATCTAGATATACTCAAGAACTCTCTGATCGGATGGTATGGCCATGTAATACTACATCCTATAGTATGTAGCCTCACCTACTACAGTGGCACTATGCCCAATCAACTGTTGTAAACCTAAAGTAGTGTTGCCTACTGTTGCACATGTCACACTCTCTCTCACACTAGCCAACTGTATCATGTAGCTCTCTCTCTCTCTCTGATAGCCTGGTCTCACTCTAAAACAAGTTGGTCTCTCTCTATGACTGTAGTTGTAATCCATCTACGACCACCTGGTCTCAGTCTCTATCAGGGGTCTGTATCTCTCTCGCCCCTAGCCGGTCTCACTCTGTAATGAGTTGATCCCCTCTCGGTGATCTTGTTCTCTCATAATGTCCCTCTCCTCTATTTCCAAGTTAAGCTATAAGCTACTCACTGTTATAACTATTGCTGCAAGGAAGTCCACTATCCACCATTTGTATATCTAGAATATCCTCATCCATCTATTACTCAACCACCTACTCACCAACTGGTATGTCCTCCTCCATCTGCTCTCCACCCCCACCACCTCCTCCATCTCTCGGTGGACTATGTGGTGGACTCACGTGGGGGTGATGGAGGTGCTATAAAGGTGCTCGTAATGGAGCCTATTGAGGCATCCATGGTGTGCCAATACACTGGGCCACACACACTACTACCTATGGCCACACCAATAATACCTTGTTGCTGCACTAAAACTGCTTGTTGAATGAGCACCTGTTGTGTTGGTACCTACCTTTCCTCATCCTCCCCTATGGATCTTCCGGCTTGCCCATGCTATGCCCTAGGAGGTGGGCCCTGAAATCCCTGTGTTGTTGCATCTAATACCTCATGTGGAATGGTCAAATGTTGAGGTAACATTGTAGCATACCAACTTGCATAGTCCTGTGTAGTACCAAGATCCACTATTTGTACATGTTGTACCCAAGGATGAAAAACCACCTATAAAAAGTTGGCACGAGCTCGACCCAACCTGATTCGAGGCCCCATATGAAAGACCTCTCTGTATCTATGAGCATACCACATCTCAACACCAAGAATCCCCTGAATAAGTCCAAACTAGTGCTGAACCTGGTCTACTCTATACCACTCCATAATGTGGCTCCTGCTCCCAAGAAGGAAGTGATCAACCATTGTTGTACAAAGCTCAACAACATCCTCAAGCCATTGATATAACCTATATGGCCACCATGTAATCATATGGGGTTGTAGCTCATCAAACTCACATATGTAGTAGTCAGTATCCCTTGAGTGACCACATACATCCTCCCGACGAACCCAACCCATAATAGAAGGCTCTCTAATAACTTGAGCTCTCAAAGCTCCACGTAGGGGCAATCGATCGCAATATGGTCCCAAGCCCATATCTGTAAGCAAAGTAGCAGGACCCATGAAATTTTGTCCATGGTAAGCTATCAAGTGAAGATCCACGTATAAATGAGCCAAGTATGCACTCGACCCAACAAGTAAACCTCTCCCTGTAGAAGGTCGTGAATCACTCCAATGAGGCCAAGGGGAAACCGAGCACAGTCTTGTCAAGAAACAGTATATCATTGATAAGAGCTAACAAAAACACGGGGACTTGGCCTAGCCATTGATCGACCATGCACCTCTAAAAAATGTCATACCCCACCGAGGTATGTCTCACAAACCAAATATCACTAAGTATCATCAATCCGGTCCTAGTGACCATCATAAGTGATCAAACGACCCTGAATAGGAACTCACAAGATCCGCCACACATCCTCTAAGGTAATACTCATCTCACCAAAGTAGGAAGATAGAAATGTTTGCTCTCGCTCCGCCATCTCTCAGCTAAGGCTATGAGCAAGCTGTGGTCTAAGGTAATCTAGGGCATGTGAGCTATGTGCTAAACTAGTCACCTCTAATGTGATCTCAAAAAAATTTGGTGGTCACGTCGACTAAATGTCACCGTAGGCCTAGAGCCGCACATGTCACTCCCACATCTCTAACCTATCTAGGTCCTCCTGCAAAACACCAATCGAGGTCATTTAATTATGATCTATTCTTCTATTCTAATCTATCATTTATTCTTCTACTCTATCATTTAATTTTTCTATTTTACCATGTTTTCTTCTATTTTGATATAAATATCATCTTTACCTAACACCTAGGGTTTGCTAAAACCTTGGTTTTCTTCCAAAAAGCATTTAAAAATGAATTTTGTGCACTGGTGTGCCCCTGGTGCACACCAAAAATGCACCCCCATAGTGCACATGCGTGCACTCCTTTAGTGCACCAACAATAGACCCCCTCAAGGCATAGCGCATGTGTCCATTTCTAGTCTTTCTAACCATGTTTATGCATTAGCACGCATTTTTTTTTTGCAGTACACACATGTGTATGCCCCTACCTAAAATGATCCATTTTTTCATAGGTGCATACATTTATGCATAGGCAGATGCACACCATGCATAGTGCAGCAGGTGCACCCCTAGGGTCGCGCTTGCACATTTCCTCCACTAAAAATCCCTAATTCTACCCTAAAAAACATGCATTTTAATCAAAATTAAATGCTAATAATTAACAAGGGTAAAGAAGAGCTTTGTGTACCTATGGTCCATCCATGGGAGCCTCATGTAATCTCTCACGTGATCCACATGATGTTTTGGCTCCGCACCCTCACCATCTTCTCCCGTAGGTTAGAGCTCGATCAACGGTAAATGGTAAGTGAATGTGGTAAATGAATTGGCCGTGATGGCTTATATACCCATTTTTACCTCCCCATGACATGTTTCTCACCCCGAGGTACCCTAAACCCATCATCGTGGTTCTTCTAATTTCTTCTAATACTGGCCGTGATGATTATTTTTAATAAATAATTATTTTTGCACCCGTTTAATTGCCTAGAGCATGTTTTTGCATCCCGACAACCTTTTCTACTACCCAGGGGCATATTTTTGCCTCGGTCACTTTTGGAAAATGTCTCATGACTATGTCATTTCCTCTATACTATTTTCTTCCTAAAAAAAAAAATTTAAAAAACAAAATAATTTTTTCAAAAAATCAAAAAAATTGATAAAATCATTAAAAATCCAAAAAAAATTTAAATTTTTAAAAAAATTTTTTGGTAAAAACATATACAATAGCTAAATCAATGTCAATCAATCTTGTATCATTATCATCTCAAACATTGAAATATGTCTTACAAAAGCATATTTCGATGTTCTTTTTTTGTTCTGGTCTTCAAATGACTTGAGATCATGTGATCTACCTCCATTAACAAAAGCTAGGTTGCATGCTATGTCAGTACTCCCATGCAACAATGAGTTGCCAGAGATTGTGTCATAGTGCACGAAAGATTTTCCATGGGACTACTTGTGTCCTCCATTATTCCCCTCGCATGTATCCTTTCTTGGGGCACCATTTTTAACCCTTGTCATTACAACACAAACATTTGGGAACTGCAACTTGATAACAAAAACATTAGTGCAACTATCTTAAATGTTGTTTGTTTGAGTGTGTGTGATTGTATTGGTTTCTTTGTTAGGTTAGCTGGTTTACTTTCTCATATTGCATTGCATTGTGTATGTTGCATTTGAGTTAGATATCATTTTTACTTTCTCGTATTGCATTGCATTATGTATGTTGCATGGAGTTACGTAGCAATGGACAAATGTTAGTAATTTAGCTTTTCATGTTATCTTACATTTTTGTTCATTTCAATAAAGGCCGATGATGTAGACCTAGGGGGAAAAATGATATAAATAGGTTGCTTATTAAAAGGCTAGATGTAAAGATGGGCTTGTCCTATATTCTCCATTAATCATTTCTTCTCCATTATCATTTATTATCATTACTAATTTTTCTTCCAAATCACCTAGGGCAATAAACAACCATGTTTATCCCTATCCTTTTTTCTTCTAAAATAACCAAGGGTTTTCGCCCATTTCTATCCTATTTCTTCTATCCATTTCAATCATATTTTTGATCATCGATTGACTTCTTCTATCACCCCATCGACACTCGAGGGGCATCCTTCATTCCGCTAATTTTTCTTCAAAAATTTACATGTTTATGTTTGTCTACTATATTTGAAGTGAAGTCACTAACTTCACCTCAAACATGGGCAAATGTAGACACCTAAATTCTGCTTTTGCAATCTTATTGCCAAAACACACACAAATCACTCTCATTCTTCACCAATTCCATTATAATTAGTGATTTCCACTAATTAACTAATGTTTCTTACCACTTTGGTCAATTAACAAGCACTTCATTGATCACCAAACCTCTTTCACATTCAAGATGCCACTTTACGATGAATCGTAAGTCAAAATCCTCTTCAAAATAAAAATTAGCATTTATTAGCTAATTAAGCCTATTTTCCCTTGTTTTGGTCAATATACCCTAATATTGGCTTAAACCCTCTTCCAACCACTCAAAATCACCCCACTTTCCTCCACAATGTCTCAACAAGCTTCAAAAGCTTATCCTAGCCTCCTAGTTGACCCTAAGTGGTTGATTAAGGCTCCTCACATCTTAATCACTTGTAATTCACTAATTATGATTAGCAAGGCCTAATCATGATTAGAAATTCTAATCTAATTTGGGGATTTTAGTCCCACATGCACCAAAATACAAGTTTCTCCCAAAAGGAAAACTATAAAAAGAGTTCACCTCTTACCTTAATACTTTACACCATGCTTTTATTAGTAGCCTCATATAAGATATATGTTAAAGAGCCTAAACTCCTTTAAGGATTCACATGCTCATCTTTCCTAAAGCCTTCATTATGGTTAGTAGGAGGGTATCTAACATGACATTGTAGTCTTGTGTTAGAGAGATCTCCTCACCATTTGTGGAGTAGCAACCATTCCCAATTTGATTGCTCCTAGATCTATTTAGGTCTATGTTAGTTAATCAAACATACTAGTAGGCATGCTTAGATGTTAGATGTTAGTTTCATTTAATCTCCATTGTTATGCTATTAAGATTTTATCATTGATGTTTCATTCCTTAGCTTTGCATTTAACTTTAGATCATTATGGTGTTGATCTTTCTTTAAACTAGTTAATTTGTGTTAAAAGTTAAAGGCTAGAAGTTCCTCTCTTGAATCTAACTTGATATTATTTGGTGTTGAATACTTTTTTGTAATCAACCAAGTGCAGATGATGTAAACGGATTGCGCACCCAACTTTCTAATAAACAATATACAAGAAGAGGATGCTCAAACTGGAACATAGGTCTCCATTCCAATAACACCGACCAATCCTCAAAAGTAGAAAGATGTAGCTAAGGCATCTAGTAGTAAAAATTCTCAAGTTCCAGTACGCGAGGCTCCATGTAAAGATCTTATTAGTGTAATTTCTAAGCTAGCATAGTGTGCCCTAATTTTTCATGTCCATTTTTGCTCAAAAACATTTTACCCTTTGAATTGGTGACCTGTAATTTCTCCCCACTTGTTGAAATGCTTCAAAATGCTCACAAACTTGTTGTTTTGCCCTAATTTGAAAGGAATTTTCCAAGTTTGCCCCTTTTGTGGCCTTATTTTTCCAATTCCATGGGCTATGTTGTTTTTCCTTTGCGGATCATGAAAAAAATCAAATTTCATCAATTCATACTTGTTTGTACTTGAAAATCCCATCCCAAGGTTGAAAATGTTGTAAAATCATGCTTAAATTGTTTCAAAATCAAAAAATCTTCCATCCTTGTTGAAAAATTTGAATTCTAGGGCATCCCTGGAATTTTTTACATTTTGACGGTCAGACATGCATCATTTACCCATCAAATTTATCCTTAGTAGGTATTGGCAATGTGGCGGGTTTGCATTGGCTGCAGAAAGGCGGGGAGGTGCTCTAATTTTTCATTTTTTGCCTTTTTGAAGCAAATGGGGCATTTTCGGGACCGAGGCCCCATTTTTTTCCAAATTTGCCTACGTGGCATGATCGATTAGCAGGAACGATGGCGGGTGGTCGGATTCACTTAAGGTTTTTGACCTTAGTCTTGTAAAGGTTTTAAAGTCAAATTTTGGTCTGAAGCCCCGCAACCAATCAGGAGAGGACACATGTCCTAGAAGTTTCAAAATGGAAGTGCGCTCAAGGATAGATAGATAGATGTTTTGTATGTCATTTGTAGTGGGGAAGCACACCTATCTGCTTGTTTGCATTCAAGAATTGAGGGAGTGGATAGCACCTTCAAGAGGGTTTTGATCTAACCCTCACTATTTTAGGTTGTGCCTATCAACCAAGGCAAGAGAACCTATATTGCAGCCCCTATATGGTAAGGAGATGGAGATGTCCTTGTGTTTTGCATATAATATGGAAGAGGCTTTGTGAAAACATGATCAAGTATCCATTATCCAAACTCAAAGGAGTTGTCACTACTAAATGATGGAAATGTTCTCAAAACAAAGCTAGAGCTGCTAAAGACATGATAAAACCCTGATCAACTTTGTGCATTTTAGTGAAAGGATTGAATTCTTTTGTGGACACACAATGCAAATGTAGGGGTATTGTAGGTAGGATGAGTTAGTTTAAAATGAAATTATGATGAGAGATGTTGGGACAAGAGTAGTTTGGAGTCATCACCTTCTTTGGGAAACTTTGCAAATGAATTACAACACCTAAACAATAGAGATGTTTCAATGAATCTGAAGTGCTCTTTCAACCAGGATGTGTGCACACATGGATGCCCAAATCTGCACTATTCCATACAAACTTTGATAACCTGCCACAAAGGCTTGAAGAAAAATACCAATGAAGCATCCAGAATCCCTATTTAATCATGACCTAAGGTGCACCCAAAGGTTTACAGACAGTCTCATTAATCAAGGACAGTAAGATGATTTTAAATTTGTTTATCTTCTATCAGATGAAGCTCTTCTGAATACAAGATTGCAAATGCCATTAAACCATCAACCAAGAAATGAGACCCTGTATGATCAGAGAGATCCTAAACACAAGATTGCAACATGAGCATAAAACATAAATTGAAAACATACTGAAACACAAGTGTATGCAAACTTTGCCAAGAGATAAAACCAATTAATCCAAGAATTTGATCAGATATATCAGCAAGGGAATGTTATTTAGACAATCTCAAAGCTTGTTGATGGCTTTACAGCTGAAACCAACTCAACATGATGAACATTTGATGCAAACAAGAATCAAAAATGGCTCTCAGGTAGTTCCTCCAAAAGAAAATGGACCTCTTCCAGTTTTCCTTGTGAAAATTCTTCTCTCCTCCTCCAAAATTCTCAACAGACCTCTAAAATGCCTCCAAATTACATCATATATCCTCTGCCAGCTTGGATCCTTGCATCCCAAGCAAAGAATATGCCAAAGGGATCAAATTTGTTACAAAACCCTATCCATTTGATGAAAAATGATATAAAACTGTAAAACAACTCGCCAAATGCCAGAGATGCACAAATATTTTAAAATATTGCATGAACTCAGATCCTTATCCATCCAGGGTCATGTTTTTGGCATTCCACCATGCCAGCATGCATTTGTAATCATTTTTCACCTTTTTCCCTTCATCATTTTAACTCTGCAACTTTTCATTTTTTACCTTTCACGTGTTTTTCATGGGCTGAGGAAAATATTTCATGAAAAACACTACAAGGCACCGAATTAGCTCAAAAGAATGGTGCCATTACACTCTCAGAAAGGCCGAGGGGATGTGAAATCATATAAAATTTCATGTGATTTGGTGCAAAAATGACGATTCCACACTTCTTGGAGCTTCCATGGCATGGCACCAAAAAAAATGAAAATGCACAGCAACCGTTGATTAAAATCAACTTTAAATCTCTACCCTCCACGTGTCAGATCAAATCTTGAATATTCCCTCAAAAATACCCTTTTTCCCTTTGGATGAGGTGGGACACATGTCCAAATACCATTGGATCGGGCCTTTGCCTCCAAAAATGCATTTCAAACCCTTTTTTTGGATTCGGGAAAATTTTGAAATATTCCCCCATGCCCCTGGATGCGCCACGTGTCCTCCTGTGGGCCTCCACCAAAAATGGCCAATTTGATGCATTTTTCCACTTTTTTGAGAAAAGGAAAATTTTATCAAAATTCTCTGTGGGCCCGAACACCCGCTGCTCTCGCTCGCCACGTGTCGGTCTCCCATTGGATGGAGAGCCGACCCTCTTTTTTTTCCTTCATTCCTCCTGAGTGAGCACAAAATCCCTTGTGGGCCCGTGCTCTTCCTTTTCCTTTTGAAACATGCCACGTGTCTCCCCTGATTGGATGTGGGGGCACACCTCCAAATTTTCCATGGGATCAATTTTTACCTTGAGATTTTTCACCAAAGTTTGGAAAATTTTCCACTTTCTCTCCGCGCTCCAAATCTCCGCCAAATCTAGGACACGTGTCTACTTTTTTTTCGGTGGTGGGCTCATAAGCCAAATTTTTTTTTACCTTTTTACCTGTGAAGTTTAAAACTTCAAAATTTTTTCTCCAAACCCCATTCCCATTCCATTTCATCCCCCGCACACGTGTCCTTTCTATTCGATACGGGCCTTAGGGAAAAAATTTTTCCTTAGGCATTTTGAAGCCAAAATCTTCAAAAAAATTTCCAACTATTCGCCCTCTCCATTTCTCTCTATGGACACGTGTCACCATCCCATTGGGCACGGGCTTTGGGCTGAATTTTTCCTCTAGCATTTTGAAGCCAAAATTTTCAAACTCTTCCAAGTCCCCGCTTTTCCGGTTGACCTCCCTGGACACGTGTCGCCCTTCCATTGGGCGCGGGCCTCAGGTCAAAATTTTCCATGACATTTTGAGCCAAAAACAAAAAAATTTTACCACCCTTCCATCGCCATCTCCCATCCTTCCCATCTCCCATGCCGTGTGTCATCATACCATTGGGTGGGCCCTCGGAAAAAATTTGACATTGAGAATTTTTTCAAAAATGAAGAAAAGTTTAAGTGACCCCCGCCACCTTGATCATCATCGACCAATCACATCGTGCCACGTAGGCACATCACTGTAGCACTTCATGGGGCCGCGGTCAAAAATTTTCCTTTCACCAAAATTTCAAAAATGACAAGTTAATAATGTTTTCCCACACATCCCCGACCAATAGGAGCCTGCCACATTAGCATAAAGATTGCAATGATAAATTTGATGGCCCGAGAGCCCGTCAAAATGTGAAAAATATAGGGAATGCCCTAGAAACCAAATTTTTGATAGGGAAGGTAGAATTCTTCATTTTAAACCAACTGAATCATTTTTTGACATCATTTGTGACCTTGGGATTGGGGAAACACTTGCATGAATTCAGGATTTGATCAATTTCAAGTTTTTGCATGATTTGGCAATGGAAAAGATGGCACATCCCAAAAAAATGAAATATTAGGGCACAAATGGGGGAAACTTGGATCTTGTTTCAAAATAGGGTAGAATAACAACATTATGAGCATATCAAAGGCATTCAATTGGAAAATGTGAACTGCAGACCACGAGACCAAAAAATGAAACGTTTGTGAGTACATTTGGTCATGAAAAATAAGGCACATTATGCAAACTCAATAATGGGACCAACATTGGCTCCTGCTTGGGGATGGGCACTCCCAGTGAGTGCCACAAGATCACAACGTAGACCAAGTGCCAAAAATCCATTGGGTAAGGAGTCAAAACATGCAGAGCAGCCCAAAAACTAGAATTTCCACCAAAAAAAGGACCGAGAAAACCAGACCAAAAATGGTTGCCAAGGACAAAAGGGCAAACCACAAGCCAACAACAACAAGAACAAGGAAAAAGAAAAAAAAAAAACAAGGGCTATACAAAATGTACAACTTGTGCATACCTCACATGGGGATTTAATCCAAGAAATGTTTTAAATGTTTGCCATTAACAGAAGCTCCAGCAAATCCCCATCCAAATCCTTGAGAAAAAATGTATTTTCTCCAATCCTGATATCAATGGCATAAGGGCCCATCCATAGAGCATCAAACTTGCCATGCTTGCCCTTGTCTTCATGCCTACTATCCCACAGCAAAACCAGATCTCCAACACTGAAAGCTCTAGGGGTGACCTTCTTATCAAACAACTTCTTCAATTTCTCCCTAAACCTGACATGCCTTTGATGAGAAGCTCTCCTTTCTTCATCCAACTCAATGATCTGATTGATTCTTGATTCATATGGGCCATGTTCTTGATCTTCCAACTACTTTGGGAAAACTGAAAAGTGGATAATTGTAGGTGTAATGGCAGCAAAGCCTGAGTTCCATACACCAATTCAAATGGACTTTTACTAGTTGCTCTTTTTGGAGTTATTCTATCAGCCCAAACTACAAATTTCAACTATTCTCCCCACTTCTTCTTGTTGATTTCCAAGGTTCTTCTAATGATCTTGAGCAAGTTCTTGTTACTTGATTCAGCTTGTCCATTACCTTGTGGATTGTAGTTTGAAGAATAAGTCAGATTTATCCCATATTCATTGCACATTGCCATCAAAGGCTTGGCTCTAAAACACATAGCATTATCAGATACAATCTTAACTGGAACTCCAAACCTACATATGATATGATTCAGCAAGAAATCCATTACCACTTGGTGTGTTGCCTTTCTAGATGGAATTGCCTCAACCCATTTTGTAAAATAATCAGTTGCTACAAGGATCCATTTGTAACCAGCACTAGAAGGATCTGAAATCTCACCAATAAAATCCATTCCCCATTGTTTGAAAGGAGCTTCAATTGATACAGGCTGCAAAGGAAGGGAGCCTGAAGCTTTCAATCTTCCCGAGAAGTGTTGGCAACTATCACATCTTCTAACTAGCTGGTTTGCATCTTTGAAAAGAGTTGGCCACCAATAACCAGCTCTTAAAATCTTATGTGTTATCACTCTCCCTAGAAAAATGTCCTCCACAAACTCCCCCATGGAAATCAGCAATCAACTGGGAGCTTCATCTTTAGTTATGCATTTCAAGAGGACACCCTCAGGGTTCTTCCAAGCCAACCCAAGGTCTATTATGATATATTTTTGAGAAGCCAGCTTAAGGGCTCTTTTCTGATTTTTATTCAAGTGACTAGGACAACATAGGTGCTTGAGGTAGAAGATCACATCCTTGTACCATTCAGAATTCATCAATTTGTCAAGAAGGTCTGCCCTTCCTTCCTCTAGCTGATTCACTTCTACGTTTTGCAAATTACTCTCAGCCATGAGCTTGGCAAGACCAAACCTCTTACCAGCTTTGTAGTTTGGATATCCATATCATACTCTTGTAATTTTTGACCCATCTACATCTCTTGCTTGATATCTCCATGTCAGATAAGATGTCTTTAACCATGGTGTGGGGAACATAAGCAACAACCTTTGAACTCAAAATGTAGGGCCTGAAAATCTTTGTTGCTTTTACCAATGCAAATGCTTGTTTCTCCATAATTGTGTACTTCAGTTCAGCTGCTTGTAAAGCCTTGCTAAAGAAAGCAATAGGCCTCTCAGCTCCATTCTCATCCTTTTGTAACAAAACTGAAGCAATAGTAAATTCAGATGCAAAAGAGAAGATTTGGAAAGGCATCTTATAGTTTGGAGCTGCCAAAATAGGTGCATGCTTGAGTGCATCCTTTATTCCTTCAAAAGCTTGGATGGCAGCCTCTTCCCACTTAATAACTTGATCCTTTCTTAGCATGCTTGTGATTGGAAGAGTTAACTCAGCAAAATTGGAGACAAACCTTCTAATGAAATTGATTTGGCCAAAGAAAGATTGAATACCCTTCTTGGTTCTTGGAATAGGCACTTTGTTGATTGCTTCCACTCTCTCAGGGTCTATCATAACACCTTCTTTGGACACAATATGCCCCAACAGCTTGGCCTTTTGGCACACCAAAATGACACTTCTTTGGATTAAGTGAAATGCCATACTCTCTACATCTGATCAACATCTTCTCTAGGTGTTGCAAATGGTCTGCTCGCTGCCTTGAAAAAATAGTCACATCATCTTGGTAAACTACAATAAACTCATTGATATAACCAGCAAAGGCAACATCCATTGCCCTTTGAAAAGTAGCACCAGCATTCATCAATCCAAAAGGCATCCTTACAAAAACATAAGTCCCCCAAGGAGTAGTGAAGGTTGTCTTAAGTCTTTCTGATTCTTTGACAACTACTTGATTGTATCCGGAGAAACCATCCAAAGTAGAAAGCATTTCTGACCCTGTTACAAGCTGCAACATATTCTCCATGTTTGGAAAAGGATAGTTGTCCTTCATAGATGCTTTTTTAGATTCCTAAAATCCACACAAAGTCTGATATCTCCATTCTTCTTTCTAACTGGCACAAGGTTGGCAACCCAAGAAGAGTATCTAGTAGGCTGAATAATGCCACCATCTCTCAATTTCTTCAACTCTTCTTGCATTTTCATGGAAAGAAGTGGGTTAATAGGCCTTTTTTTTGTCTAAATGGCTTGGTTTTGGCCTCAAGAGGGATCTCATGCTGAAATAAATCTTCTCTATATGCCTTCAGCTCTGAATAAGACCAAGCAAGGTAGTCTTGATATTTCTTTAAAAGTTGGGCATAGGACTATTTCTCTTCTTTGCTGAGATGGCTGCCCAACCAGATCTTCCTTGGTTTGTCTTTAGTTCCCAAGTTGTGCTCTTCCACATCCCTTGAAGAAAACAAGTTTCTATTTATGATGCAATCAACATTGCTAAAATTGGATTCAAGTGCAACAAGACCTTTAGGAATGGTATTTGTCTTCAATTGTATAATATCCTTGTCAAAAAAAGTTTCTCTACCTTCATTCATGCATACCAATGGTTCCCAATCAATATTCTGAGCAAGAAAACTCACCTTGGCATTGTAAGAATCTCAACACTTGTGCATCATCATCAAAAATCTGCCAATGCTTCACATTATCCGGGACAGCTGGCCTTGTTAGCACTTCAATATCATATTCACAAAAAGGTGAAATGGTGCAATTGTCGAATCTAGAACCAAGGAACAGCCAGCTTATCAGCAGTAGCAGCATTAAGACTTCTATCATGGTAAACAATGTTAAAGGAATCAAACATTTCAATCAAGTCCCAAACAACATGCTTATATTGTTTCATACGCTGATTTTTTGTAGCATACAACTTTCTTACTTGCTTGACAACCAGCTCTGAATCCCCCTTGGCAACAATATCCTTCACTCCATATTTCCATGCAATCCTTAATCCCAATAATAATGCCTCATACTCAGCAATGTTGTTAGTGCACTCAAAATTGAGCTTGAAGGAAAAAGGAAACTTTTCTAAACTAGGAGAAACCAACACTATACCAGCACCATTGCCAAATTTGGAGCAAGCTCCATCAAATAGTAATGTCCATGGAGAACCTACCATACCAAGGCACTCTGATTTATCCATCTTATTCTCTTTTCCATCAGCAAAACCAATGAAGTTGTCAACATCTACATCAGCAAACAACACTTCATAAGAAGCATTGTTGGGATCTTCAATCAAGTGTAACATCTTCTTTTCACCATAGAGTTTGACAAGGCTGCCCTCAATGGGAATGGTGGAAAAAGACATGTCCATTTGAACACTACCACCAACACTTGCAGCCCATTTTCTTGACAAAAGCATACCCCATTTGGTAGGGCAAGTCAACAATTACAACATCAAGTTTTAAATTCTTATCCGGATAGGCTGCAAGTTGCACTACCAACCCCTTCACACAACCAACAACCAGCACTTCCCTTGAATCCATGGTTGTACACTTCCCATATGTTGTTGTCACTTTGATATCCAACTCATTCATGACTTCTAGAGGCATGACATTACATGATGCACGGAATCAAACATGCAATTGTGAAGCAACCTACCTTTTATGAGAAAAGTTGTGAAGAATGGATCAACATTCAATTGGGAATCAACCAAGGATGTCCCCAAATATACTTCAGGTGCCTCTCCAAGATCTTCCATTGGTGGTGGTGTTTCAAGGCCAGCAATGCTTTGAAGAGGATTCTCAACAACATTTACATTTTTGCTTGGGGTAACCTTTTCTTCTTTCAATCCCAAGTATTCAAAAGCTCTTTTCTTGTGCTCAGGTATTCTAAGCAATTCAATAATGGGAACACTCACTTTAATTTGGCTCAATACCTGGGCTATATCATATGGAACATTCTTTGGCAAAACAACATTGGAAGGGAAACAAGAAGGTTCATCAGATGGAGAAGTATTCTTGGCAGCCTGGGCATGGAGAGGACTGATATTTTTGCATGGGACAACAGGGTTCTTGGCAATTGTTTCTCTTCTAGGATTATCTTTGGGAATACTTGTGAGCAAGGGTGTCTTTGGTTTGGCTTGAGGACCAGCTCCCCTAACAACTTTACTTCTATTATTGTACTCCTTTTCTTGACCAACCACAACATTCATTAACAATTGTCTATCTTCCTCCGAAGGAATACCACCATCATACTTCTTGATCATTAAAGCCCTTAGATATTCAAAGTCATTATTAGGAATTTCAAAATCCTGAACTACATCTACATCATGAACTTGAGGAAGAGAAAGAAATGGTACCCTCTTTATGCAATCCCAAAAGGTTGCAGCAGTCCTTGCACTTATCACATCTGTTGATGTTGCTTGCTTGTTGTGAGCCTGAAGAGCTGCCCATCATACAAATATTATCATCCATTTCATTCTCATTATCATCAACAACATCTTGCTGGTCTATTTCACATGGTGGATGAGGAAGAAAACATCTATCACACCAATCCATATCAGCAATTTCTTGAACAACAACAACTCTTGTAGTCAGAGGGTCAGGCACCACTCTATTTTCACGTGCTTGGGGTTGTCTACTTGCAGATCCAATAGGCCCTTTACCTCTATCATCTTGTCTTTGATCACCCCTAGGATGATTGCCAAATCTATCATGGTTTTGAGTTCTTTGTTGTCCTTGTGAACTTTTCCCAATTCCTTTCTCGGCCGGGCTAACTTGTAAGAAATTTCTTTAACAGCCCCTGCCAAAGTCTTGACAACATCTTCTAAATCAGCACCCTTGCTAGCTTGAGGCTTCTCAGGGTTTATCAGCTTCACACCATCCCTCTTAAGTGGTTTACCAATAGCCTTGATATTATTTTCAATTTGAAGTGCCATGGTGAAAGCTTGTCTCAAGTTTGTAGGATTTTTGTCTCTCAAGTAATAGGCTGCCTTTTTATCAAATGCATCTGTATATTTGATCAAGCAAGACTCATCACAAGGCCTCAAAATGATAGGAAACCTTCTCAATGTTTTATTAAATCTTGTATTAAAGTCATGAACGGTCTCATTAGGGTTCTTCTTGATATTCTCAAACTCGGATAGAAGGAACCTTGGATCTATTTTATCTCCATATTGTAATCTGAATGCATTACTCATCTCAGTCCATGAATCAATAGAGTTATCAGGTAGAGCTTTATACCAATCTCTTGCATCTTCCTCAAGTGTATGGATAAACAACTTAATATACACATCCTCAAATTCTATTTCAAAATCTTCCATCATGTTAACAAAGAGTTTGAGATGTTGATCTCTAGTTATGGCATTGTTACCTTGGAATTTTGGTAACCTATTTCTCACATCTTGTGGGACAACATTTGGATAACCATCCATTCCTCCAAAATCTATAGGACCAAAGGTGTTAACAACAAATGGAGGTCTAGGCTGAGCCATATTGTTTGGTGGGGGTGATCTTGGAGGTGAAACAAGATGATGAGGAGTAGTAATGGGTCTGATTGGAATAGATGAATGATCTCTAAAATGACAACCCCCCAAAGGCTCTCTCTCTTGATAAACTTTAGCAAACTTAGAAACCACAGAGAGCAGATCTAGGAGTAGGTTTTTAAATACACAAGAAGGTCCCTCACCTGATGGAGAATGAAAATCAGCAAGAAGATTTCCTGAATCAGACCTACTTGAAGAAGAATTATAATCTTCAATAACAGGTTGCTCTCCTTCAAATTCAACTATGGGGATTTCTTTTCTTACAACCAAATCACCAACCACTTTCCACACTCTTCTTCCCTCTAGTTCTGAGCTTCTTGATTCGGTGAGAAACTTCTTAGAAGAGTCCTTGATGAAGAGGGATCTCCTTCCCTCCAGTTTGATAGATTTAAACAACAAGTTTCAAATGACAGAAATGTGTAAGACAACTGGTATTTCAAGAACCAAACAACATGGAGTCGCCACTAAGGATTTCCACCTTAGTTGTGCAAGAAAGCACTAAAATATTCTATCAAATGTATGCTATGAAAACTTTGCAAGGGTTTACAAATCAGATCTTCTTCTTCTTAATTCAACCAAGAACAATGCATCCAAATCATATAAACTGTTGGTAAATGATAAGAGCAGGCTGAGTTTGAAATCCTTTTTACCCAAAACATGCAGATCTGAAGTATGAAATGATGTCTCAAGAATGTAACAGCTCAAATACTTAATCACACAAATGCTCAAACCTTTCAAATACTTCAAAACCACCAAGAAATTCCAAGAAGTCCCCGGCAATGGTGCCACTCGGGTGTTGGTATCAGATTTAATCTCCTTCACAACTTGAACAACATCATGAATTTTCACAAGACACTCAAGGATAGATAGATGTTTTGTATGTCATTTGTAGCTGGGGAAGCACACCTATCTGCTTGTTTGCATTCAAGAATTGAGGGAGTGGATAGCACCTTCAAGAGGGTTTTGATCTAACCCTCACTATTTTAGGTTGTGCCTATCAACCAAGGCAAGAGAACCTATATTGCAGCCCCTATATGGTAAGGAGATGGAGATGTCCTTGTGTTTTGCATATAATATGGAAGAGGCTTTGTGAAAACATGATCAAGTATCCATTATCCAAACTCAAAGGAGTTGTCACTACTAAATGATGGAAATGTTCTCAAAACAAAGCTAGAGCTGCTAAAGACATGATAAAACCCTGATCAACTTTGTGCATTTTAGTGAAAGGATTGAATTCTTTTGTGGACACACAATGCAAATGTAGGGGTATTGTAGGTAGGATGAGTTAGTTTAAAATGAAATTATGATGAGAGATGTTGGGACAAGAGTAGTTTGGAGTCATCACCTTCTTTGGGAAACTTTGCAAATGAATTACAACACCTAAACAACAGAGATGTTTCAATGAATCTGAAGTGCTCTTTCAACCAGGATGTGTGCACACATGGATGCCCAAATCTACACTATTCCATACAAACTTTGATAACCTACCACAAAGGCTTGAAGAAAAATACCAATGAAGCATCTAGGAATCCCTATTTAATCATGACCTAAGGTGCACCCAAAGGTTTACAGACAGTCTCATTAATCAAGGACAGTAAGATGATTTTAAATTTGTTTATCTTCTATCAGATGAAAGCTCTTCTAAATGCAAGATTGCAAATGCCATTAAACCATCAACCAGAAATGAGACCCTGTATGATCAGAGAGATCCTAAACACAAGATTGCAACATGAGCATAAAACATAAATTGAAAACATACTGAAACACAAGTGTATGCAAACTTTGCCAAGAGATAAAACCAATTAATCCAAGAATTTGATCAAATATATCAGCAAGGGAATGTTATTTAGACAATCTCAAAGCTTTTTGATGGCTTTACAGCTGAAACCAACTCAACATGATGAACATTTGATGCAAACAAGAATAAAAAATGGCTCTCGGCGTAGTTCCTCCAAAAGAAAATGGACCTCTTCAGTTTTCCTTGTGAAAATTCTTCTCTCCTCCTCCAAAATTCTCAACAGACTTCTAAAATGCCTCCAAATTACATCATATACCCTCCAGCTTGGATCCTTGCATCCCAAGCAAAGAATATGCCAAAGGGATCAAATTTGTTACAAAACCCTATCCATTTGATGAAAAATGATATAAAACTGTAAAACAACTTGCCAAATGCCAGAGATGCACAAATATTTTAAAATATTGCATGAACTCAGATCCTTATCCATCCCAGGGTCATGTTTTTGGCATTCCACCATGCCAACATGCATTTGTAATCATTTTTCACCTTTTTCCTCATCATTTTAACTCTGTAACTTTTCATTTTTACCTTTCACGTGTTTTTCATGGGCTGAGGAAAATATTTCATGAAAAAAACACTACATAGGGCACCGAATTAGCTCAAAAGAATGGTGCCATTGCACTCAGAAGGCCGAAAGGATGTGAAATCATATAAAATTTCATGTGATTTGGTGCAAAAATGATGATTCCACACTTCTTGGAGCTTCCATGGCGCCCAAAAAATGAAATTACACAGTAACCGTTGATTAAAATCAACTTTAAATCTCTGCCCTCCACGTGTCAGATCAAATCTTGAATATTCCCTGAAAATACCCTTTTTTCCCTTTGGATGAGGTGGGACACGTGTCCAAATACCATTGGACCGGGCCTTTGCCTCCAAAAATGCATTTCAAACCCTTTTTTGGATTCGGGAAAATTTTGAATATTTTCCCCATGAGCCCCTGGATGCGCCACGTGTCCTCTCTGTGGGCCTCCACCAAAACCGTGGGCCAATTTGATGCATTTTTCCACTTTTTTGAGAAAAGGAAAATTTTATCAAAATCTCTCGTGCCCCGAACACACGCCGCCGCTCTCTCGCCACGTGGCGGTCTCCCATTCACTGTGTGGAGCTGACCCTTTTTTTTCCTTCATTCCTCCCGTGAGCACAAAAAATCCTTGTGGGCCCACAGCTCTTCCTTTTCCTTTTGAAACATGCCATGTGTCTCCCCCGATTGGATGATGGGGGCACACCTCCAAATTTTTTTCCATGGATCAATTTTTTTACTTTGAGATTTTTGCCAAAGTTTGGAAAAATTTTCCACTTTCTCTCCGCTGCTCAAAATCTCCGCCAAATTAGGACACGTGTCCACTTTCTCATCATGGGCCTATTCCGAAAATTTTTTACCTTTTTACCTTGTGAAGTTTAAAAATTCAAATTTCTCCAAACCCTGCCCCTCCATTTCATCCCCTGCATACGTGTCACTTTCCTATTCGATCACGGGCTCTCGGGCAAAAAATTTTGGCATTTTGAAGCCAAAATTCTTCAAAAAAATTTTCCTAAAATTGCCTCTCCAACTCTTTGGAACGTGTCACCATCCCATTGGGCATGGGCTTTCGGGCCTGAATTTTCCTCTAGCATTTTGAAGCCAAAATTTTCAAACTCTTCCAAGTCCCCACTTTTTGTCGACCTCCCTGGACACGTGTCACCCTTCCATTGGGCATGGGCCTCCAGGTCAAAATTTTCCATGACATTTTGAGCCAAAAAATTTGAAAAAAATTTAACTCCACCGACCGCCCATTTGATCCTCCCATGCCACGTGTCACCATACCATTGGGTGCGGGCCCTCGGAGAAAAATTTAACATTGAGAACTTTTTCAAAAATGAAGAAAAGTTTAAGTGACCCCCCACCACCCGCCGGTTCATCTGACCAATCACATCGTGCCGTGCGTAGGGCACATCTTTGTATAGCATTGTGGGGCGCGTGGTCAAAAATTTTCCTTTGCCAAAATTTCAAAAATGACAAGTTAATAATGTTTTCCCACACATCCCCGACCAATAGAGCCTGCCACGTTAGCATAAAGATTGCAATGATAAATTTGATGGCCCGAGAGCCCGTCAAAACGTGAAAAATATAGGGAATGCCCTAGAAACCAAATTTTTTGACAGGGAAGGTAGAATTCTTCATTTTAAACCAACTGAATCATTTTTGACATCATTTGTGACCTTGGGATTGGGGAAACACTTGCATGAATTCAGGATTTGATCAATTTGAGTTTTTGCATGATTTGGCAATGGAAAAGATGGCACATCCTGAAAAAAATGAAATATTAGGGCACAAATGGGGGAAACTTGGATCTTGTTTCAAAATAGGGCAGAATAACAACATTATGAGCATATCAAAGGCATTCAATTGGAAAATGTGAACTGCAGACCACGAGACCAAAAATGAAACGTTTGTGAGTACATTTGGTCATGTTTTTCAAGAGGATTTTTCCCCACCAGAAAGCACGTGAAATGACAAAATCTAAAGTTGCAGAGGTAGTTTAAAAGGGTAAAAAGGTGAAAATGATGAGTAAAAGGTGTCTGCGCATGCCTCAATGATGAAAAACATGCCTCGGGATGGATAATGATCTAGATATTTGTAATGATTTAATCTTTTTTGCACACCTAGCAACATGCGAGTGTTTTTCAGTTTTTTGTCATTTTCATTGAATCATGAGGAGTTGTTATAACAGAATTGATCCCATGGCATATTCTTTACTTGGGAAAGAAGGCTCCAATGTGGCATGAGGTATATAGTGCATTTTGGAGAAATTTGTAAAGGGGAGGGAGTTGAAAATCATGAGTGAATTCTGAGAGAAAGCTCATTTTCTATAAAATCCACCAAAGAACTAGGTTAATGTCTCATGTGTTAGAAATTCATGTATGTGAGTTGGTTACAAGTGTATACCCATCACATAGCTCGAGATTTTTCATGTAACTTTTCCCTTCATTGAATCTAATAAGTTTTGAAATTAAATCTGTGCTTTCTTTGGGAAATATGATGTCTCATTATCATTTTTAAATGCTTTGTAAATAGTTTTCATTGATCTTATTGCAAGATTTCACTAAAAGTCTTTAGAAATCACACAAAATCTTCATTTCTTGTTGATAGTTTAGTGGCATTTTCAATCTCATGTTCAAAAGAGCATTCATCGATAAAGAGGTAAACAAATTTAAAACCACTTTACCTTCCTTGACTACGAGATATTTCTTGTAAGCCTTTGGGGTTACCTTAGGTGTGGTTTGATCATGGATTTTTGTCTTTAATTGAGTTCTTTACTTCAATATTTTGTGGTGAATTCTCAAATATTGTGTGAAGGGTTCAACCTGGGCTTACATTTGTGCCTCTTTGGTTGAAAGAACATCCCGATTATTTCGGGCATTTCATCGATAGTTGTTGAAGTATTATAGTGGTTTCCAAAGATCTGATCTATCCCGGTTTGTCTTGTCAATCCCCACCAAAAATAATATAACAATAAATATCTTGTCATATACTACCCCTTATTTACATTTGTATACCTACAAAAGATCAAAATCCATTTGCAAAAGTATGCATAATAGATCAAGATTTCAATGTCTCTAGTAACCTTTGCCTTGTTTTGATGACATACCCATGTTTTGAGAAGTGATAACTCGTGTGAGTTCAAATGGGGTGTTGATCATGTTTTTCATCAAGGTCTCCATCATAGAATTCCAAGAAAAGAGGACATATTCACCTCCTTCACCATTACAAGCTTACAAAATAGGTCATATTTACCTTGGTTGTAAGGCACAACCTAAAACAACTAGGACAAGATTAAGTCCTATTGGAGTGTTATCCATTTCTCCACAAACTTGAGTGCCAGCTAGACTATATCCCCACCTACCAATGACATACAACATGGTCTGATCTATCCTTAAGCTCCATGACATATCTATGGTGTTGCTTCAGACTGAAAAGGAGAACAAATTTGGATACCAACACAAGTGGCACCACCGTTGTCGGGGACTTCTTGGAATTTCTTGGTGTTTTTGAGGTTTTTGAGGAGTTTGAGCATTTATGTATTCAAGTATTTTTGAGTTGCTACATTGTTAAAATATCATCCTATGCTTCAGATCTGTAATTTTTAAACAAGGGTTTCAAGTTTTGTTTCCCATTTTTCCATTTACTAGTAGTTCATAAACTTTGGGTGCATTGTGATTGATTGATTTAAGAAGAGGAAGGTATGATTTATAAGGATTTGCTAGGTTTTTAGTGATACCAACTATTTGTGGATTATTTTAGTGCATTCTTGCACAACTAAGGTGAAATTCCTTAATGGCGACTCCATGTTGATTTGATCTTAAAAATACTAGTGTCTTAAGCTTTCGTGATTTATTTTTGTCTTTGCTAACCCTCTGCAAAATGGAAGGAAGAAGATATCTCTTCCTTAGAGAGTCTACTAAGAAATTGTTCTCATATTCAAGAAATTTAGAGTTGGAAGGGAGAAGATTTTGGAAAGTGGTTAAAGGTCAGACATCAGGAAAAGATATAGCCATTGGTGAGAGAGATCAGCCTTTGGTAGAGGACTATCACTCTTCTTCAAGTGATTCTGATTCAAGAAATCCTCTCATAAATTATTTTGGCTCAACTAGTGAAGGTCCTTCTGCTGTACCTAGTAAGTTCCTTCTCTAATCTGCACCTCTATGTTTTAATTCGAGTAAAACTTTCCAAGAAAATCAGCACTTAGAGAATACCAATCTTGTGAATCACATTCTTGAGCCCCAAAGATATAGCACTCCTCATCAGCTTGTCTAACCTCCAAGATCACCCCCACCAAACAATATGGCTCATCCTAGACCTCCATTTATTGTTAACACCTTTGGTCCTATAAATTTTAAAGGAATGGATGGTTACCCAAATGATGTCCCACAAGATGTCGAAATAGGTTGCCAAAATTCCATGGTAACAATGCTATTATGGTGATCAAAGCATCTCAAACTTTTGATAATATGATGGAAGATTTTGAGATAGATTTTGAAGATGTGTATATTAAGTTGTTTATTCATACACTAGAAGAAGATGTTAGGGATTGGTACAAAGCTCTACTTGATAAATCTATTGATTCATGGACTGAAATGAAAAATACATTTAGGTTGCAATATGGTGATAGGGTGATCCTAGATTTCTTTTATCTCGAGTTTGAGAATATCAAGAAGAACCCTAATGAATTAGTTCATTACTTCAACACATGGTTTAAAAAAATATGAGAAGGTTGCATGTTGGTTTGAGGCCTTGTGATGAATCTTGTTTAATCAAATATGTAGATGCATTTGATAAGAAGGCAGCCTATTACCTAAGAGACAAGAACCCAACAAATCTAAGACAAGATTTCACCATGGAACTTCAAATTGAGAACAATATCAAGGATATTGGGAAACCTCTCAAGAGATATGGTGTAAAATTGATAAACCCCGAAAAACCTCAAGCTAGCAAAGGTGCTGATTTAGAAGAGGTTGTGAAAACTTTTGCAGGGGGCTGTCAAAGAAATCTCATACAAGTTGGCAAGAGCCGAGAAGGGAATTGACCATACTTCACAAGGTCAGCCTAGGCATCAGACACAAGATAGATTTGGAAATCATCCTAGGGGTGATCAAAGACAAGATGATAGAGGTAAAGAACCTATGGGAGGGGAAATAGACAACCCCAAGACACGTGAAAGTAGATTGGTTCATGACCCTCTAACTATCGGGGTTCTTGTTGTTGATGAAGTTGCTAATATGGATTAGTGTGATAGATGTTTTCTTCCTCATCCTCCATGTGAAGTGGACCAACAAGTTGATGAAGCTAATAATGAGGATGGGCGATGATATTTGCATGGTGCGATGTTCTTCAAGCTCAAAGGAGGAGCAATATCTAATGAAATAATAAGTGTTAGGACTATTGCTACCTTCAGAGATTGCATCAAATGGGTATAATTCTTTCTCCCCTCATTCTCTTTAAGTTGATGTAGTGTAAGCTTTTGAAATTTCTAACAATGACTTTGAATACTTAATAGCTTTGATGATTAAGAAATATGATGGTGGTATCCCTTTAAGAAGATAGACGGTTGTTGATGAATGCTGATGTAGCTCAAGAGAAGCCTATAACACTAGAAGCAAGGTTGTTAAGGGAGTTGGGCCTCTAGCCAAACCTAAAACACTCTTTCTCACAAGCATTTCAAAAGAAGCTCCTAGGAAAGAAACACTTGCTAAAAGCTCTGTTGTCCCAAGAAAAAATTATAGTCCTCATCATGCCCAGGTTGCCAAGAATCCTTTACCATCTAATGAATCTTCTTGTATCCCTTCCAATGCTATTTTTCCAAAGAGTGTCCCCTATGAAATAGCCCAAGTATTGAGCTAAATTAAAGTAAGTTTTTCCAATCATTGAGTTGCTTAGAATTCCTGAGCATAAGAAGAGGGCATTTGAGTACTTGGGATTGAAGAGAAGAAGAAGATCACCCCAAGAAGAAATGTAAATGTTGTTGAGACTCCTCTCCAAATCATTTTTGACCTTGAAACACCACGAAGTGGAAGATCTTGGAGAGACACTTGAGGTATATTTGGGGACATCCTTGGTTGATTCCCAATTGAATGTTGATCCATTCTTTAAACTTTTCTCATAAAAGATAGGCTACTTCACAATTGTATGTTTGATTTTGGTGCATCATGTAATGTCATGCCTCTAGAAGTCATGAATGAGTTGGATATCAATGTTACTTTTGCATATGGGAAATGTACCATGGATTCAAGGGAAGTGTTGGTGGTTAGTTGTGTGTAAGGTTTGGTAGTGCAACGTGTAGCCTATCCGGAAATAATTTGAAACTTGATGTTGTAAATGTTGATTGCCCTACCAAATGGGGTATGTTTTTTCAAGAAAATGGGTGTAAGTGTTGGTGGTAGTGTTCAAATGGATATGTCTTTTTCCACCATTCCCATTGAGGGAAGCCTTGTCAAAATTTATGGTGAGAAGAAGATGTTGCACCTAATTGAAGATCCCAACAATGCTTCCTATGAAGTGTTATTTGTTGATGTAGATGCTGAGAATTTCATTAGATTTGCTAATGGAAAAGAAAATAAAATGGATCAGTCAAAGTGCCTTGATAAGGTATGTTCTCCTTGGACCTTGCTATTTGATGGAGCTTGCTCCAAATTTTGAAATGGTGCTGGTGTAATTCTGATTTATCCTAGCTTGGAAGAATTTGTTTTTTCCTTCAAGATTAATTTTGAATGTACTAACAACATTGTTGGAGTATGAAGCCTTATTGTTGGGTCGAGGATTGCATTGAAGTATGGTGTCAAAGACATCATTGAAAGGGAGATTAGAGTTGGTTGTCAAACAAATAAGAAATTGTATGCCACAAAAAATTAGCGTATGAAACAGTACAAGCATGCAATTTGGGATTTAATTGAGATGTTTGATTCCTTCAATATTATGCACCATGACAGAATTTTGAATTTTTATGCTAACAATTTGGTAGTGTTGGGGTCAAGATTTGAAGATTGCACCATTTCACCTTATTGTGAATACAATATTGAAGTGTGGACTAGACTCTATCCTGACAACATCAAGCATTGGCAAGTGTTTTATGGTAAGGTTCTTGCAAAACGAGGGTGAGTTTACAAATCAAAATATTGATTGGGATCTAATGGTGTGTATGACTGAAGGAAGAGAGACTTTGTTTGGAAAATATATCATCAATTGAAAACAAACACCATTCCTAGAGGTCTTGTTGCACTTGAGTCAAATTTTAACAATGTTGATTACATCATAAATAGAAACATGTCTACCTCAAGGGATGTGGAAGAGCATAACTTGGGTGCAAAGGAAAACCAAGAAAATTTTTGTTGGACAGTAGTTTAAACAAGGAAGAAAAACATTCCTACCTCCAATTGTTGAAACAATATCAAGACTACCTTTCTTGGTCCTATTCAGAGCTAAAAGCATATAGACAAGACTTGTTTCAACATGAGATCCCTCTTGAAACAAGTTCCAAACCATTCATATAAAGGTGAAGTCTAATTAATTCACTTCTCTCCATAAATATGCAAGAGGAGTTAAAGAAGTTGAGAGATGGAGGTATTATTTAGCCCACTAGATATTCATCTTGGGTTGCAAACCTTGTTCTAGTCAGAAAGAAGAATGGAGATATCAGACTTTGTGTAGAATTTAAAAATTTGAACAAGGCATCCATGAAGGAAAACTATCCCTTGCCAAATATGGAAAATATGTTGTAGCTTGTGATAGAGTCTGAATTGCTTTCTACATTGGATGGTTTCTCCGGATATAATCAAGTGGTAGTTAAAGAATTAGAAAGACTTGAGACAACATTCACTACTCCTTGGGGGAAAAATGTTTTTGTTAGGATGCCCTTTGGTTTGATGAATGTTGGTGCCACTTTTTAAAGAGCAATGGATGTTGCTTTTGCTAGTTACATCAATGAGTTCATTGTAGTTTACCAAGATGATGTGAATGTGTTTTCAAGGCAGAGAGGTGATCATTGTAACACTTGGAAAAGATGTTGATCAGATGTAGGGAGTATGGCATTTCTCTTAATCCAAAGAAGTGTCATTTTGGTGTAAAAAGTCCAAGCTACTTTGCCACATTGTGTCAAAAGATGGTGTTATGATAGACCACGAGAGAGTGGAAGCAATCAATAAAGTACCTATCCCAATAACCAAGAAAGGCATCCAATCTTTCTTTGGTCAAATTAATTTTATTAGGAGGTTTGTTTCCAACTTTTTCGAGTTGACTCTTCCGATCACAAGCATGCTAAAGAAGGACCAATCTATCAAATGGGAGAAGGTTGCCATTCAAGATTTTGAAGGAATTAAGGATGCACTTAAACATGCACCTGTTTTAGCAGCCCTAAACTATAAGAGACCTTTCCAAATCTTTTCCTTTTCTTCTGAGTATACCATTGCTTTTGTTTTGCTGCAAAAGGATAAGAATGGGGCTAAGATACCTATTGCCTTCTTTAGAAAGGATTTACAAGAAACTAAGTTAAAGTATACAATCATGGAGAAACAAGCATTTGCCTTGGTGAAAGCAACAAAAGTTTTCAGGCCTTATATATTGAGTTCAAAAGTTGTTGCTTATGTTCCCCACACCATGGTGAAAGACATCTTATCAGAGATGGAGATATCAAGTAAAAGATGTAGATGGGTGAAAAAACTACAGGAGTATGATATGGACATCCAAACCACAAATTTGGTAAGAGGTTTGGGTCTTGCTAAGCTCATGGCTGAGAGCAACTTGCAAAATGTGGAAGTGAATCAGCTAGAGGAAGAAAGGATAGATGTGCTTGCAAAGTTGGTAAATTTTGAATGGTACAAGGATGTAATCTTTTACCTTAGACACCTTTTTGTCCCGATCATTTAAATAGAAATCGGAAAAGAGCCCTCAAGTGGCTTCCCAAAAGCACATCATCACGACTTTGGGTTGGCTTGGAAGAACCCCGAAGGTGTCCTCTTGAAATGCATAATTGAAGATGAAGCTCCCAAGATAGTTGTTGATTTCCATGGGGGATTTTATGGAGGACACTTTGCTGGAAAAGTAACAACACATAAGATTTTGAGAGTTAGTTATTGGTGGTCTTCTCTCTTAAAGATACAACCAATTTGGTTAGAAAATGTGATAGTTGCAATGTTTCTCTGGAAGACCGAAAGCTTTAGGCTCATTTCCTTCAGCTTGTATCAATTGAAGCTCCTTTCAAGAAATGGGGGATGGACTTCATTGGTGAGATTTCAGATCCTTATAGTGCTGGCCATAAGTGGATCCTTGTAGCCACCGATTATTTTACAAAGTGGGTAGAGGCAATTCCCACCAAGAAAGCAACACACCAAATACTTATGGACTTCTTGTTGAATCAGATCATATGCAGATTTAGAGTCCCAATCAAGATTATAGCTGATAATGCCATGTGCTTTAGAGCCAAACCTTTAATGGCAATGTGCAATGAATATGGAATCAATCGACTTATTCTTCAAACTACAACCCCAAGGAATGGACAAGTTGAGTTCAAGTGAATAAGAATTTTTGAAGATCATTAGAAGAACTTGGAGCAAAACAAGAAGAAATGGGGTGAACAATTGATATTTTTAGTAAAGGCTGATAGGATAACTCCAAAAAGAGCTATTGGTAAAAGCCCATTTGAATTGGTGTATGGAACTCGAGCTTTGCTGCCATTACACTCCGTAATTGCCTTCATTTCATTTTTCCCAATAGTTGGAAGATCAAGCTTGGCCCATATGAATCATGGATCAATCAAATTATTGATCTTGATGAGGAGAGAAGAGCATCCCATCAAAGGCATGTCAAATTTAGAGAAAAAATGAAGAGGTTGTTTGATAAGAAGGTCACTCCTAGAGCCTTCAATATTGGAGATCTGGTTTTGTTGTGGGATAGCAGCATAAAGACAAGGGTAAGCATGGAAAATTTGATGCATTATGGATGGGCCCTTATGCCATTGATATCGAATTGGTGAGCATACCTTCTTTCTCAAGGATTTAGATGGGGAATTACTATTGCTAGAGTTGCATGTTAATGGTAGACATTTGAAACATTTCTTGGATTAAACCCCAAATTTGAGGTATGCACTAGCTTGTACAGTGTATAGTGTTTGTTTTTTTCTTTGTTTTTGGTGTTTTATCAGTTTTGTGGTTTTCCTTGCTATGTGGAAGCCATTTTTGTCAGGTTCTTGGCTAGTTTTTGGTGTTTTTGGCTCTTGACTCCTTTGCCCAATGGATATTTTGGCACTTGGTCTACGTTTTTTCCTTGTGGCACTCACTGGGAGTGCCCATCCCAAGCAGGAGTTGATGTTGGTGCCATTTCTGAGTGGCATAGTTTTCCCTAGTTTTTCATGTCCATTTTTGCTCAAAACATTTTACCCTTTGAATTCGTGACTCGCAATTTCTCCCCCTTGTTGAAATGCTTCAAAATGCTCACAAACTTTTTTTGCCCTAATTTGAAAGGAATATTCCAAGTTTACCACTTTTGTGCCCTTTGTTTTTCCCTATGTTGTTTTTCCCTTGTTGAAATGCTTCAATTCATACTTGTTTGTACTTGAAAATCCCATCCCAAGGTTGAAAATGTTGTAAATTCATGCTTGATTGTTTTAAAACCAAAAATCGACATCCTTGGTGAAAAAATTGAATTCTAGGGCATCCCTAGAATTTTTTACATTTTGATGATTAGACGGGCATCATTTTCCCATCAAATTTATCCTCAGCAGTATTGGTAATGTGGTGGGTTTGCATTAGCTGCAGAAAGGCGGGGAGACACTCTAATTTTTCATTTTTGACTTTTTCCGAATTTGCCTACATGGCTTGATCTGATTGGCAGGTGGGATGGCGGGTGGTCAGATTCACTTAAGGTTTTTCGACCTTAGTCTTGCAAAGGTTTTAAAGTCAAATTTTGGTCTCAAACCCGCAACCAATCAGGAGAGGACACGTGTCCTAGAAGTTTCAAAATGGAAGTGCGGGCCATGCGGGGGACTTAGAGTTTTTTTCTCTAATTTTAAGGTTTCAAAAGTTGTTTTACCCCTGCTCCAATCAGAGGAGGACACATGGCAGCACGGTGGTGCAAGGTGGGTCAGCGGGCTGGTGGAGGAAGAAAGGGATTTTTGCCTTTTTCACAAAAGGGGTTAAAGTAAATTTTTGGCCCGAAACTCCGCAACAAATCAGGAGAGGACACATGGCGGGGATAATTTCCGAGGCACGAGCCCACGGGGATGAATTGGAAAATTTTCCCTTGGCTTAAAGGGAGAAAAATGAAGATTAAGCCTGCGGGTCCTCGGTGAATCACAAGGAGACACGTGGCAAGGGAAAAAATCAGAGGTGCGGGCCCGCAGAGACAAAGTGGAAAATTTTACCTTGGCTTAAAGGGAGAAAAATGAAGATTAAGCCCGTGGGTCCTCAGCAAATCACAGGTGGACACATGTCCAACAAAGCAAGGCGAGTGTCAAAGCAGCTAGTGGAGGCGGGAGGAAATTTTTCCCTTTTGCCAAAAATGCTCAAAATCAAAATTTGAAGCGCTGGCCTACTAGCGAATCACAAGGAGACACGTGGCAAGGGAAAATTTGGAGGTGCAGGCCCACGGGGCAAAAATTGAAAATTTTCCCAATTTCCAAAAAGGTAAAAATGCACAGAATTGAAGCAAGGTCCCGATGGGGCCCACCATATGCCACGTGTCGGCTCCAAATTTCAAAGGCAGAGGGGCAGAGAAAAAAGTCAAAATTTTCCAAATTTTCAAAAGGTCGCAAATGCATTTTTAAAGGCATGGGCCGATCCAATCATTTTTGACACGTGTCCCGCCTTATCCAAAGTTTAAAAGGTAATATTGAGCATATTTTTGGATTGCATCTTCCACGTGGAGGGCTGATATTAAAAGTTGATGTAAAATCAACGGTTGCTATGTAATTTCATTTTTGGCCGCCATGGGAGCTCCAAGAAGTTTGGAAATCATGTTTTTGCATCAAATTTCATCAAATCTTATATGATTTTGTGTCATCTTGGCCTTATGAGAACATTGGCATCATTTTCATGGCTTAATTCTTTGACTTGTGATGTTTTTGAAGAAGATTTTTTCCCCATCCCGAGAAAGCACGTGAAATGACAAAATCAAAAGTTGCAAAGGTAGTTTAAAAGGGTAAAAAGGTTAAAATGATGAGTAGGAGGTGTCTGCATGCCTCAATGATGAAAAACATGCCTCCAGGATGGATAATGATCTAGATATTTGTAATGATTTAATCTTTTTGGCACACCTAGCAACATGCGAGTGTTTTTTGCTAAATTTGTTTTCATTTTCATTGAATCATGAGGAGTCGTTATAATAGAATTGATCCCATGGAATATTCTTTACTTGGGAAAGAAGGCTCCAATGTCGCATGAGGTATATAGTGCATTTTGGAGAAATTTGTAAAGGGAGGGAGTTGAAAATCACGAGTGAATTCTAAGAGAAAGCTCATTTTACGTAAAATCCACCAAAGAACGAGGTTAATGTCTCATGTGTTAGAAATTAATGTATGTGAGTTGGTTATAAGAGTATAGTCATCACATGACTCTTATATTATTCATGTAATTTTCCCCGATGTTGAATCTAATAAGTTTTTAAATTAAATGTGCTTTCTTTGGGCAATATGATGTACATGTTATCATTTTTAAATGCTTGCAAATAGTTTTCATTGTTATTATTGCAAGCTTGCACTAAAAGTATTTAGAAATCACACAAAATCTCCATTTCTTGTTGATAGTTTAGTGGCATTTGAAATCTCATGTTCAAGAGCATTCATCTAATAAAGAGATAAACAAATTTAAAATCACTTTACCTTCCTTGATTACAGAGATTTCTTGTAAGCCTTTGGGGTACCTTAGGCATGGTTTGATCATGGATTTTTGTCTTTAATTGAGTTCTTTACTTCAATATTTTGTGGTCAATTCTCAAATATTTTGTGAAGGGTTCAACCTAGGCTTCCATTTATGCCTCTTCTGGTTGAAAGAACATCCTAATTATTTTAGGCATTTCATCGATAGTTGTTGAAATATTATAGTGGTTGCCAAAGATCTGATCTATCCCGGTTTGTCTCACAATCCCCACCAAAAATCATCTAACAACAAAGATCTGTCATATACTACCCTCATTTGCATTTGTATACCTATAAAAGATCAAAATCAATTTGTAAAAGTAGGCATAATAGATCGGGATTTCCAATGTCTCTAGTAACCTTTTCCTTGTTTTGATGACATACCCATGTTTTGAGAAGTGACAACTCGTGAGAGTTCAAATTTGGGGTGTTGATCATGTTTTCATCAAGGTCTCCATCATAGAATTCTAAGCAAAGAGAAAGACATCTTCACCTCCTTCACCATTACAAGGTTACAAAATAGGTCATCTTACCTTGGTTTGTAAGGCACAACCTAAAACAGCTTGGAGTGCTATCCATTTCTCCACAAACCCGAGTGCCAACCTGGACCATATCCTCGGCTACCAAAGACATACAACATGGTCTGATCTATCCTTAAGCTCCATGACATATCTATTGTGCTGCTTCAGATTGAAAAGGAGAACAAATTTGAATACCAACAGCTTCTCTTGAAGTGGCGCACGTACCTCCTTTGGTAGGTCAACCCTCTACGCTAATTAAGGCTCCTGCCTCCGCACGTGAACAACCAAGAAAGGATGTTGTTGTGCCTCAAATTCAAAAGTTAGTGGGTCTCTCATTTAGCATTATGGAATAGATGAAGAAGAAAAACATAAATGTTATAATGTGGGATGCCCTGACCATTCCATCTCAGTAGGAATTGTTGACATGAAGCTCGGCTCATCTTCCACGCGAGACATAGTCATTCAAAATACACGTGCCTCTGTCAATATCTGCCAAAAATAGGAGAAGAATGTAAGTAAGTTTTTAAAATCCCACCCTTCTATATTCCTTGATCATAGGAAAACATATTTCCCATAACTGCATGATTAAATCATGCGCTAGTATTTCTGTTATGCCAAAGAAGATTGTTGATGTCTTAGGTCTTAAGTATAGCCCCTTGAAAAAATGAGTCCTACAACTTGATGGTTCAACTATCACTACTCTAGGAATCATAAATGATCTTGAGTTAACCTTCCATGCATGTATAAGCCTCATAATAACTTGAGATGTGTAAATCATTGATCTACCCCCCTCTTTTCCCTATTTTCGTCAATAGATTTCACTACTAAAGTGGTTGGTTACTTGTCTTCTAATTGGTCCCATATGTTACTTAAGACAAGGTATGGTACCAGTTTACCATACAAGATGAACCAATATTTTCTTATCATGTAGAGTCATATGACCCATCTCCCTTCCAAGCTAATTTCCTAATTCAAGAAGAACAAGTTTCAAACATCTAAATAACAACATGTCGCACCTCCTATTCCTCACTTGGTGCTTTGGATGAATGGGTAGAGGGGAACCATAAATTTGATCCATATGTTGAAGAGCTAGAAGCTTATGAAACTGGGCTTGGTACTTACTACATCCTTGAATAAGAAGTTGTGCTACCACGCACGCTAAAGAAAAATGAAGAAAATGCAGTCTGTGGAAGTTATGATTCGATAGATCTAGAAGAAAAAAAAATGGCATGGGCATGGGAGTTGTGCTCATTTATCGTAAGGATGAGAAATTATTCTTCATGTATAGGTTGTATTTTACATGTTACAATGATGTAATAGAGTATGTAGTGCTCGTACATGGCCTTATAATTATGGAAAGAAAATATCAAAGCACTACTGATTTTTTGGGGATAAACCAGGTTATCCACCAAGTCACCAAAAAATACAAGACGAAGAATAAGCTTCTTAAATCTTATAAACATAGAGTTTGGGACCTACTTGAGAGCTTTAATGCTCTAAATCTGTAGGTGGTGCCACACAAGATGAGTAAAGAAGCTGATCAGATGGTTGTGATTGGTTTGTAGTTCTCTCCTACTGAGGACTTTGTCAAGGGGAACACCCAACACATTAAGATGGTAATCAGGACATCTATTCTAGACAACAACACCAATTGGCAAGTGTTTTAAAGTGACACAAAGATCATCCAGTTCATCCAAAATGAAGTTGAGTTCTCATCAAGCATGCAAGTTGACATGCATGACTGCTATGGTGACCAAGTAATTCAATGAAAGAAAAACAAGTTTCTTAAAGGGTTGGTCACCTTAGAGAAAAAATTTAGCCCGATGATGAGTTTAATGGTGAAGAAAAGAATGTGTTTTGTGTAGGAAGATTACTCCCCAATCACTATTGCTCATGTGTAGACACCCATTTTTGGTATCGTTTCTCTCACCCCGCATTTTCTCTCCGCTATTAGGCTTACCCATTCAATTCCCTTTTCCCCATACATTTGAATAAATCCCATTTTTCATCAAAAATAAATATTTAATTAATCAATCTTAATTAGTTAATTGATCCCCTTTAAAATACCTAAAAATCACTATATCCTATTATCCGAATATTCCAAATTAAGTTATATCACCCCACATAATACTCCAAAATCATTCAAATCATGAACCCCACTCATGATTTAAATAATGCAAAATAATCCATATCAAATCCATTATTTCACCTAATCACTCAAATCATGTTCCCCCACTCACCTAATCAGGGTTACTTTTTCAAACCCAGATTACCTAGTAACCCCTAAACTAACCCCATCTCCAGGCTATAAATACATGTCTTCCCCCCCTCTTTCAAACAAGTAAGAAGTCATAGAAAACCTTTGACATTATAGCTCTCCACTTTTCATCGTATCACCACAATGCCCTTGTGATGCCATTTGTATCACCATAATATCATCCTCATGCCCTTGTGGTTCTCTTCATAAGCCCATTTCTTGGCATCCTTCCATCATGATGCAAGTTCCTCACATCCAACCCAATTTTCCATTGATTCATGCAGGTTTGGTTTGATTTACATTTATTTTGATCAGATCAGTAGCTCCTTTATACATCAACATTTTTAGGTTCTAATTATTTATCAATTTCTGCATGTTATCTATCTATCCTTAATTTATATCATTTTATCTTATCTAATGGGGGTTGATATCTGTGAAAGGAAGGTAACACTTTCTATAACCGACTTCATCAAAGCAGCCCCCGCATATACCATCTAATCCATTTTCTCTTAGTTTCCTCTGTTTTGTAGGTCTATCTAGCTCGTAGTGAGGAAATTCAATTTACGCCCATCCATTTGCATCCATCAGCTCTAAGGGTACCTTAAACCCCACATATTTGAGGTTGTTTGATTTTCTTGGTTATCTAGCTCACTAATCTGGATAGGGACAAAGAAATTTTGATCAACAATGAGGAAAGGATTTTCTCGCTTTCAGAAAGCTTATGCACATGAAGAAAAGTAGGCCTTCACCTCTTTCTGTCATAAATAGAGTGATATATTATCATGGGATTATGAAGATCTCAAAGGTTTTGATCTAGAAGTATTGTTCAAGACTATATTGACCTTGATCCTAGTATTAAGCCCATCGAACAAAAGCAACGACCATTTAATCGAAGATAGATCCCCTCATGAGGAAAGAATTTTATAAAATCATGAAGGAAGAGATAATTTTCCCTATAAAATATTATACCGGGTTTCAAATCTTGTTCTAGTGAGAAAGAAGAATTGTGAAATCGACTCTACATTGATTTCAGTAATTTGAACAAGGAATCTCTAAAGGATCACTATCCTTTTCCTTCTATGGAGCAAATCTTGTAGACTATGGTCAGGCGCATAGAGGTTCTCAATGCTAGATGGGTATTCTATATTTAATCAGATCCTAGTGAAAGAAGAGGATCAATACAAAATAACGTTTACAACTAAGTGGGGAACATATGTATATCAAAATATTCCCTTTGGTCTATCAAACGCTCTTTGACATTCCAGCGTGTCATGGATATTTCCTTCAAATTTTACATCAATGAGTTCATTATGGTTTACCTTGATGTCATCACCATATTTTCAAAGCATGGTGTGGATCACATGGAACACCTATAAAAATCTTTTAAGAGATGAAAAAATTTTGGGGTGTCTCTTAACACTAAGAAGTGTAATTTTGTTGTGGCGGGGAAAAGTGTTTGGGCCATGTGTTTTCAAAGGATGGCATCACAATTGATCTTGATCACATTTCATCCATCCTTCTCTTTATTTCTTGGCACACAAGAAAGCCTTGTAGTCCTTCCTTGGAAAAATCAAATTTGTTAGGAGATTCATTCCTAACTTTGTAGGACTATTCGTGCCTATCACCCTTATGCTCAAGAAGAGTACATCCTTCAAATGGAAAAAGAAGGAAAGAGAGCTTCAAAAATATCAAGTAAGAGATTATTTTGCACCAACACTCATTAACCCGGATTATGCTAAGGATTTTATCCTTTATGCTTATGGCATTTATGCAAGTGTTGTTGGTGTCCTAATATAGGAAAATAAACAAGGGTTGGAGCAGCCAATGGATTTCTTTAGCCAACCATTGAAATATTATGAGCTGAGATACAGTCACATGGAAAAATAGGTCTATGCCATCATGTGTGTGCTCAAGAAATTAAAGAGCATGCTCACCAAAAGCCACATCAAGGTGTCGTCGTATCACATGCAAGTGTTAGAGATTTCATCATAGGATAATAAATTAGTAAGAAGAGAGTGTGATGAGTGACCAAAATCATCAAGTATGTGACTATCAAAGCCATAAGGATGGTGAGAGGAAGTGTGCTTTGCAAAAAAATTGCGAGGATGCGTAGAATGAACCGAGACTGAATTATTTTTGGATGAAGAGCTCATGTGTGTAAAAATTTAATAGATTACAACCATTGGAGCATGCAAATGAATGAAGGAGATAGTCACATTCCTTTCTAAGGGAGCATACCTTCCTCATTTAAACAAGGCAAAAAGAAGACATCGAGGCTGAAATCAATCTGTATGTTTTAATTGATGGTAGCCTCTTCAAAAGGGATCTTGATGGCATGTTGTTGAGGTGTATCGATAAGCATAATTGCATCGAAAATGTGTTAGCATAATTTCATGATGGATTCTTTGGTGGAAACTACTTTGCTAGAAAGAAAACAATGAAGATCATAATGGAAGGACTCTTTTGGCCTACCCTATTTGCAAATGTGTACAAGTAGGTCAAGAAATGTAGAAAATGCACTTTCTTTGTAGGTAAGAAAAGATTGGCAGTGCTTCCCTCCAACCAATCCAAGAAGATCAGCCTTTTGTGCAATGAGTTCTTGACTTCATAGGTATGATCAATCCTTCCTTAAATGTTGGTAATAAATGGGTGTTGACAGCTACAAATTACTTCACATGATGGAAAAAAGATGTCACGCTCAAAGAATCAACCGAGTCATTCATCCTTGAATTTCTCAAGGGAATTATAACAAGGTTTGGTGTTCCTCAAACCATTATCTCTGATAATGCAAAATCCTTCCTTGGTACTAGAATCACTTATTGGGTGCTGAGCCTTGGCATATATTTAAATACTTCTTTCAACCATTATCCTTATGGTAATGTATTGGCAGAATCAACAAACAAAAACACCGATAAGGATCATGAACCGGATAATGAATATCAACCAAAGAAAGTGGCATACAAAGGTATCATGCACACTCGGGAAGATAGAATCATAGTAAAGAATGTAATAGGTACATCACCTTACAAGCTAGTTTATGGTAAAGAAGCTAGACTTCCCTTATCTCTTAAGTTTCCTTCATTAGAACTTTCCCAATAGTTGGAGTTTGAGGGCGTGGACTAGAGAGAAATTAGAATGAAAGAGCTGGTTGAACTTGAAGAATCAAGGAAATCTATCATGATCAAGCTAGAACAACATCAACAAGCAACAAAGAAGTGGTTTGACAGAAAGGCTAGGCCTCAAGCTTTCAAATTTGGGGACTTGGTCTTAAAGTGGGATGTTGACAGAGCTAAACCAGGGCGCCATTCAAATTTTGATGCACTTTGGAGTGGCCCATACATCATCAGTTCATGCAAGGAGGATAATTATTTTGAGTTGTCTCATCTTGATGGAGGCACGCTACAAATCCCAGTCAATGGGATATATCTTAAACCCTTCTATTAAGTTTGTTACATCATTCTGTATATATTAGAGTAGTTTTCAATTCCTCCAAGTGCATTATGTGCACATTGTTTTGTTTACACATAGCTCCTTCTTATTGTGTGCCTCTTGCATGTGCTCTTATTTTTCTTCCAGGTATCAGTCATATTCCACCAGTTTCAACAATTTTGTAGGATTCAGAACAAAGTTTAGAAATGTTTCATCGAGGTACTTGAGGGGTAGTTTTTCAAGATCACCCGATCAGAATTTCATGATTATATAAAAGACTCCATACCCAAAGGATGCTCCAGGCTACTAATCTCCTTCATCTAGTAAGCATATGGCCCCTAAATTCATCAAAAATATTATCCAAATAACTCCCCTAGTTATTTAGACAACTTACATTCATAGTCTGGCTTTGAGGTTCTACACTGTAGGTTCGCACACTTTAGCTATCTACTTGGCACATCTCCTGGCTATAGTGCCTCACACACCTTACACACTCTACTTCTTCTCCTTCCTTCCATTTTTCCATCACATGCACCCTCGTGTATTCACCTTCCTCTCAACAGTTCATGTACCCTGCGCACACACCCCGAACTTGCTTCAAAATCAGCTAAATCACGACACTCTCACACCCCCGCACATTACTTTGTAATAATTTTGCCTCAACCACACATTCCTTCCTTGGTTATTTCTTCCATTTCTTCCCTCGCACGTCACTTTTTCACACACCCTTCCTTTATTTTCTCCCACGCCTCATTCTTTTGGGTGCATGCCTTTGCGCCTTTTTCTGCCCTCTTCATGCCATGTCATCAAGTATGTCGGACATTAAGTGTGGCACATGTAACCAATCAAAGCATTCCAATAGGGCACAAAATACTTACAACAAAATATTAGATGACACATGGCATAAATTAAAAAAATCAATAGTTAGCTATTTATTCAACCAATACACACATGCCATGTGTCTTGTGTGCCCAGATTAGCACTGTAGATCTTATGATAGTCATAACTTTTTTCTAGTGCTCGGATCTTTATGAGCTTGGAATTTTAGAAATATGTTGATGTGGGCTACATGCCGAGACCATTCAAATTCAAATTTCAATGGGATTTGGTAGATGAAAATCTATGGAAAACATCTTTCATACCATTAATATGTGATCGATTTCTTTAACCACCCATATTTGATCTACTCTTCCTTCCTTCCTTATCCAACATGCCAAACAGACATGGAGAGCCACACTTGACAGATTGTAGGTGGAATTTCAGGCATTGATGGCTGGTGGTTGAGATTTCAAGTCAGATTTCCCTCCTTCTCTTCTTCTCCTCTCTTTGCTTCATCTATAAATGTAAGATCTTATGTCCAATTTCCTTGGACCTTTGTTTAGATACTGATCCTGACACTATTGATCATATTTTGGACATAATTATGTTTTGATGTAGTATGATGTGTATATGCTAGATCATGGATTCCTATGGACATTATTATGTTTTGCTTAGTATGATGGTTAGATGTTAGACTATGGATTAATATTGATCTGGATTCAGTTATTATGCTTGAGGATCATTGAGACATTATTATTATTATGTGGATGATGATATACTAGTTGACATGGACAGGTTATTGATGTTGATTTTAGACATGTGACATTGATATTATGAATAGCTCTAGTATAGAAATATATTGGGTGATGATATAGTTGCAAATTTAATTTAAATTATAAATGTTAAATTCTTGATAATGTTGTGATTTGGATTTAATAATTGTATGTTGCTTATATCATTTGGATGTTCTGATATGGCCACGAGGCCGAAGGAGGTATTTTTCATTTTACAGGTTAAAATCACAACAATGTCGGGGGACTAGAGACTAACCATATTGGAATTCAGTGTGAAATCAACAAGGGTCACCATGGCAACTGTGTTTGATCGGTGTGTTATGTTGTGTTAGGATTTCCATTAGTGTGACCTTGGGGTATATGTGTGTGTGGTTATTATGTGTTCCCTTTTTATTTATTGTTGTGTGTATTTTATTTTGTAATGTGCTTTTATTTTAATTATTTAAATATGATAGTATTATGTGGGAGACATATAGTTAAAATTTAATTAAATTAAATGGGATGTGGAATGTGAAATTAAATGTTTTTGCTTTGGTTGAAAATGAAATTTGATATATAGATATTTTTATAACCTTATGGTAATTAAATAAATCTTATGTCAAAAGGCTGTCATAAATAAATTTCATAGAAGTTAATGCATTTTAGAAGAGTGTGTAAGTTACCAAGTATAGGTTGTGTAAGAATTTGTAAGAGGTTGTAAGGCTGATTTTGGAAGGTCAAACACTCCTTCCACTTTGAAATTCGAATTTGGCCTTGAAGGACAAATTTGGAGGCTTGTGGGACAAGTTAAACTTGTCCCACACCTCTCAAAATCCTCCACCAACCATGTTTATTGTTTTGGAGTCAAAATAAATCTATTTTATTATGTTTTGATATGAATTTGTGTAAGTATTGATTGCACTTGTCTTGTAATTTTAAATGCATTCCTTTTGGGGTATGGGCTATATTGTGTGTGTAAGTGATTTTGTCATTTTTCATTAATGGTGATTTGTTGTTGATGTGGATTGCACTCTTGGGGAAGGAAGAAAAATGATGTGGCATCCCACTTGGAATCCACATCATCCTCTTCCACCCTCTCCTTTAAAATTTGAATTCCTCCTCATTTTGAGGTTGTTGAAAGTTGGAGATTTCACTCTTGGGTAAAATTTCTCTTGCATTTTGGAGCTTGCTTGGTGGAAGAAGTGGATTTACTTGTGCATGCTTTCCTCTTGCTAATTTGGGACTGGTTTTGTGCAATAAAGAATCTGTTGTTTTGGAAACAAGACTCCATTATGGAGAGGTAGGCTCTCACTTTTTAAATTGTTGTTTTTCCCTCTTTTAGCATGAATTTTGAATGTGTTTGTGTTTGAAATTCTTAGAGGGATGGGTAGAATTCTTAGGGCATGGTGTGGAGAGAAGACTATGAGGTTTATCAGAGGAGGGATAAGGGATTTACCATTGGCACTTGTCTTGTGAGGGAGTGTTGGTTGGGATCCACCTAGGATAAGAATATGCTTACATTTCTTACTTTGGGGAGGTATAAGGGATAAATTTGGAGGAGGGATAAGGAGGGGTTGAGGAGGGATAAGGTTTATGGGATGGTTATGTTTTGGTGGTTTGTTTTAGGTGGATGCCCAATTTCAACATGGGAGGCATAAGGAGACCTCCATAGTTCTTGCTCTTGCTTGGCTTGCTTGCTTGGAGAAGGAGCCTTTGTTTTGTTTGAAATTGATTGTTGTAGTTGAGAACTACATCTTCTTGCTTTGTGTTTCTTTGTGATTGTGAAATATGCTTGTATGTGAAGAAGCCATGTTGCCATGTGTTGTATCATCATGCTCCATTTCAATATGGTTGGGGCTCGGGGGCCAATGGGGAAAGATGGCTTCTCTTTTCCCATTGGATGTCTTGGTTGGGTGGAGAGCATTGCCTTTCCCCCTTCCTTGTTGTGATTAAAAGTTAAAGGATGAAGAAATCAGCATGTTGTTGTTTGGAGCTTGGAGAAATCAGTTTGACAGTCATTCCTTTGAGAAGTTTTAATGTAACCCTACCCACTTCAAGTGGATGAATGTAATTGATATAGATATGTGATATGTTTACCTTGTTATTGAAAGATGTAATCAAATTTGAGGAATGTAGAGAAGAATTGTAATTCTCTGTTTTACTTGTAAAGAAATGAAATTGAAATGATATACTTGTATTCTTTTGGAAATTGAAAATTGAAAATCCAATCAACTGGAAGGGAGTTAAGTTGTAATGTGTTGTTTGAAATCAATGAAAGAAATATATCCTTCTCTCAATTGCATTGTTGTTTTGGAAATCACATGGTTGTTATATTATACAAATTCTATTTTAGAAAAGAGAGTACGTATAAAAGAAATGATATAAGATTTATATTTTGAAATGAGTTTTGAACTAGAAATAAATATTTCATATTTAATGTATATCTAAGGAGCATTGTATTTGTCTGAATTAGATCAATATGCACATTCAGTTGACAAATTGCAAAATCAGTTTAGAGGAATAAACTCACTATTTTAAAGTTAAAACTGGTAATATACATTTGAATAAATGAACAGTTCACATTTATACTTCTTAATTAACTTTAAAATGTCATATGTTACTATGCCAAGACTACACCAAACTCAAATTGACAAAGTAAACTCGAGGAAACAATCCAACAAATTCAAATTTTGAAACAATCCCCTTCCTAGGTCATTTTTTCTGTCCCTTGTTGGAGAAAAACACAACTTAAATAAATTGATCAAATTGACACCATTAAAACATTCTAATTCTTCCCTAAGTTGATTCCCCATGTCTGAATGGCATGTGGAGTGGAGGAAGGGATTCAATTTTTATAAAAATTGCAAGTTTGAAAAATTGCCAGTTTTAAAATTATAAACCCTACAGATTGATTTCTTAAAATTGACCCTTGAAACTTTACCAAATTCCAAAATTGATGTTTTCTATGCAAAGAGGACTCCGAGATATTTCTGGAAAGTCCTCGTTTTCCTAAAATGGAGCTTCCTATCAAAAGTTATGGCCATTTGAAGTTTTACTTCAAAATGGCCATCCCAAACCAAAAATGAAATAATTCGACCTTAGAAAAATTTAAATTTTCAACTTTAGAAAAATTTCACTTTTTTCTCCATGGCCCCGCACCCCCTTAGCCAATGGGATGATGACATGTTTCCCCATGGGTGCGCGAGTCCATGCAATTCTTTTAACCTTTTGATCTCATGGGCGAAAAATCCAAATTTCTCTGCCGGCCCATGACCCAATCACAAAGCGTGTTGGTCGTAGAAAAATAACTTCAAGAAGAGCAACAGTTAGGGGACAAGAAGTCCCTCCTCTTTGATGGGAGAGGTTCCCTTATTTAAAGCAAGACTTATTTACAAATGTACAGTAAATTATTTTGATATGGAACTTGGATTGAAAGCGTTGTGAAAAATAGATTATCAATCACAAAAACATAGAGGAAGGAAGACGGAAATAAAGGAAAAGCATTCTCCAAAATTATAGATAACAAAATAATTCTTTATGCATGCTAGGATGTAATAAATTAGAATTGAACCATTTGTATTTGAATTACTAAGATGTAATTTAGAAGGACACACAGTTCCATAAATAACATCCACAAGAATACAAAGCTTCTTGGTATAATGCAGACAAATGATCTAATAATGTTTAATCAGATAGCTGTGAAATAAAGGAATCAGATGAACAAAGAAAGAAGATCCTTTTGTATTGATTGCCATATTATTTCTTACACTTTCATAAATAAGCCAAGTTCCCCTCCCAAAAATGGCGAGGAGAGGCCACTATATAGTTTACAAAATAGTTACCTTTGGTAACTACTTCTTTTAAATAATGTTTAGTTAAAGGGATGCTAATCGCAATACCCCAACTAATTACAATAAATCCAAGATGAAGAAAGGAAGAAAGGAGAAGAATCAGGAGAAGAAGATAGGTGTTCATGATTGAGAGGGGCCCATTGATTTTAGGATCCGCTATCTGAATCTTTTCAATGCCTCTGCTATGTCTCTGCCTCGTGGGACCGATGTGTTGGCAGTGGACTGGGTCCAAAATCTGAGGCACTTCTCCATCTCTTTGTCAAATTTGACGTGCGTATGATGATATTTATTTGCTTCTTCAATAGCAGATTGGAGAGAGCAGATCTCCTTCATCTTTTCCTTGGAAATGGAATCCTCCTTGAACAAATTATCTTTGACAAAAGCTCTGAATTGAGCTTTGATTTCTTACAAGGAGAGGGGTGCACCAGAGGCCTCATCATGGAGGTGGCAATGTATGTCCTTGAAAGTAGATATTACCAAAGTCTTGAAGGCCTCACCCTTACGCATGACTATTTTTAGTTCTCCCAAAGCTTCTTTAGCACCTTGATTTTCCATTCCATGTTGTATAGCCATGATTTTGACAAGTTTTCTTTTGCGTCGTCGAAGACTTTGTTTGCCATTAAAATATTCTCATCATTATGTACCATGAGGTGAAGGTCTACTATACTGGTTGCTCCGAGTTTGAGCTCTTTATCTATATTTCCAATAGTGGAGAGAGCTTCACATTGCATGATTATTCACCTTCTCATTGAGTTTGAAGGCTTCACCAATGAAATTCAACCCTAAAATAAGCATGTCATCCACCATGGCCTCCATAGCCCTTCCATAGATAGAATACCTGTGTATATCTTTGATACTCTGCACTTCATCTTGGCTGAGAATCACAGGTGGTGGAAGAGTAGTCAGTGGGGTAGGATCTAAAACTTTATCCTTGGATAGCAGTGACTTGATGAAACCTGTAAGAACCTGGGCCTACTCCTCCAGTTGTTCTATGGTTTGTTTCCCTTTCTCCACTCTCCCAATGACCCTGGTGATTGTTTCCTGAAGATTGTGGATCTCACCTTCAGGGGTAGACTCTCCCATGGGAATCCTTGAGAGCTCAAGGTCAGATGCTTGCAAATCATGCTCTGGCTTGTCTACTTTGGGCTTGGCTATCTCCAAGAATTGCTGGCCCTAAGCATCAGATACTATTCTGGAGGTAGTCCTGGCCTTCTTGGCGGGAGTAGGAGGAGTAGTGCCTAATAAGGCCACCACAGCATCAAAATTGGGTCCTGAGATTCGGGAGGAAGATTTTCTTTTCCTACTATCGACAAGAGAGGTGCACCCATGCAAAAAGAGGAGGAAGAAGTAGGTGGGGCAAGAGGACCAAGAGACAGAGAACTCATGGCACCTAGGGTGTGCACTACTGTTGCTTCTAGTTGAGATATGAGTGGGGCACTCGGGACTTCTGGTGCGGAGGAGTCGATGGTGCTTGGGAGTTCAGTGCTTTGAACCTCCTTTTCTTTATCCGTAGGAGCTTCTGGAGCGCTTGTAGAAACTGGCACTTCACTCTCCTTGCTTTCACTGAGAACAATAATGTTCTCTGGTCCTGAAGGAAATTTTGAATGCTTCCTTAGGGGATCTTCCTCCACAGGTTCCTTCTTAACTTCTTTGACTTTCTTCTGATACACTTGGGTGGATGAGGAAGGAGTGGAAGATGTAGGACCTTTAGTTGATGAGGCAGGAGGGGTCTATACAGGTACTCCGAATCAAGTGACAATGCCTCCTTTCTTGGTGTTGAGGTGTCTTTGGAGGAGGACTCACCTGAGTGCCTTCTGAGTTCACAAACTCTCCTGTCAAACCAGATTTTGGTTCTTACCAAGACGGGAGCTAGGATTTCTGCCAGATCATCCTTCTCCTTTTTGAACCAATCCAAATCCTCCAAGGGAGTGTGTTTGACCACATTGTCATATTCATATGAGTACAGGTCGGAATTATCATCCTGGAGTCCTTTAGGAACTTGGTACAGGTTAAGCTCTTGAATTAATTGAAGAGAAAACCTGCCATAATGTCTCCTCCTTGCCTCAAAATCATCAGCACAGTCAGCCCAATAGTCCTCTGTGTCTACCCTATGATGATAATTGATTTTGATGTTTTGCTCAATAAATTTCTTTAAGTCAAAACAAGTTCTTGGCCTGAAGAAATGGACAGTGATGGGAGCCAGGGCTCTTTCTATGTTTTGAGCATCTAGAGCTATCTTGTAGGTGTAGTTTCCCAAAGTGATGGGGAAGTGTAAACCAGTAATTTTCTTATCCCTGCAGGTTTGTGTAACTTGTCCAGCTTGCCCTGCATATCTCTATCAAGGCCATTTTATCATTGCATAACATAGGGAGCTTAAGAGGGGTGCTCTCATAGCCTGCAAGCCTGATATAGGAGAATTTTCTGAACTGGATGAAGTAGGCACCGTAGTGAGATATTAGGTTCATGGCTTCATCAGAAAATCTCCTCGTTGTGTCACTCTCCAGTAGCCTGACAATGTACATGGTGAAAGCATCATTCACCCTTCTGAAGTTGTGATTTCTAGTGTCAGGGTGAGGGCGAAGTAGGCATATACAGGGTCACCCTTATGAGCATCAATGTATGAGAATCCAAACCATTGCCTCAATGTTGCTAGGGTATACATTAAGTATGAAGTCATGTAGAACTTCTTGGTTTGATGTACATTGGAAAGTTGCTCTACTAAGTTCATGCTGATGATTTCTGCCCAGTTGATGTTCTGAGTTCCTTCACACACCATGTTGATAAGAGGGCACATCCAGAAATGGAATTCATTTGTAGAGGGTAAGCCCATGAGCAGAGCCAGTAGGATTATAAAATCTAAGAGTTCCTCATTGAAATCGGCATGAGAATAGAACCTTGGATAGATAGGACGCCCCCTTTTTAGGGTTTTTAAGCCAAGACTTCACCACCCACGCCTTGTATTTCTCATTGTCCTGATCGAAGAGGGCTGTGCCTAGTTTTGAGAGATTACTATAGAATTGTCCATCTCAGGAATCCTTAGGGCAGTGCCAATGGTAGTAGCATCAAGCTTGGCGATGAGTTCCCCATGCACATTCGTTAGCTCACTCGAGTCAGGATTGAAATGAGCACCATAGGAGAGTACTATATCTGTGCATTGTACTAAGATTGGGAAACCACCGGTGAATGCCAAGCCACTATCATGAATCATTTGTGCCATAGGAGAAGGGTTGAGTCTATCATTCTTGCCCATAAATCCCCAAAGTCAAGGTGGCGAACTTCACCGTCCCCGATATCGGGAACGAGTAGACTCGAGCGGTGATATTTTCTCCTAACCTTGGAATTTAATCTTCATGTTGATAGTAATTTGAAAAGCAAGGTTGTAGTATGGACTCGAGATGAAATTTCGGGGGAGGAATGGATACACTTGCACGAAATTTTGATCGCAAGGGTATGAGCAATAGATAGCAAGAAAGCAATGTGTAAAAACGCATAGGGGGCAGTTCATTATATAGCCGTTTGGGAGAGAGAAAGACAATAAATGCACATTAAATACACATCTACCAACTTGAAAAGCAAGATATTTGGGAAGAGTGGGAAAAATTAGCTCGGATGGCCTTTGGTTCATTTGGGACACGGGATGCGAAAGCGCGATTCGGTCGATATGGGCGACACGGGAAAATATGCACAAATGCTTTGGGACATGAGGGAAAAAAGTACGCAGAGTACGGGATTCGGCCGAATCGGGTGAAAAGTGAACATTGAGCCTAGGTGAACTTGTGTTACTTGGGACAAAAAGTTTCGATGGACGTGAAAGAAGTGGACTTCGGGTAAATCGGCCGATCGGCGAACAGGGAGCCCGAATGAACTTGGGACATCTAGGACAAAAATGTCCAGCGAGACCCGCAAATCACACAAAATGACCCAAAAAATAGATTCTTCCCAATTTTTTGACTTTTCACATTACCAGGACAACAAAAAAGGTGTTTAACTTAAAATTTTCAATTTTGAACTTCTCAAAAGTAGGGAAATTTTGAGTGGACAACAGTTGGCTCCTTCTGGGGATGACTTGGCATAAGTTCAAAAGAATGAGACAAGGCAAGAATTCAGAAAAACTAGGGGAAGTAGACCAGTACCTTATCCATTGGGCCACGGAGTCAAAAGTAGATCAATACAAAAGACAACACACAAAAACAAGGAAAAGCAAGGGGAAAGACAAAACGCTATACAGAATATACAAAGGACTCTTAATCACCTAAGACTTAAACAATTTCAGGTACTGCCCACTATAAGGAAGTGGGAGGGAAGAACCATCCATATAATCAAGGTAAAAATAATTCTCACCAGCAAAGTGCTTGATCTTGAAAGGTCGAGCCAAAGAGAATCAAACTTGCCATGGCTGCCATGAGGTTCATGCCTTTTATCCCACAACAAAACAATGTCTCCAACTTTGAAATCCCTGAACTGGCCTTTTTATCAAACAAGACCTTTACTTTCTGTTGGTGAGTAGATATTCTATCAGCAACTTTTAATCTGTCCTCATTCAATTTGTAAAGGTACATGATCCTTTTATCCAAAGAATCATTGAAACTAGTGTCTTGATGGCCTTCATTAGATGCTGGTGGTAGCTCCACTTATTACTAGTAATTGAGCTTCCACTCCATATACTACCTGAAAAGGAGACATCCCAATGGCTCTCTTAGGTGTGATCCTATCTTCCCAAAGAGCATCATAGAGTTTCTTGTGCCAGTTCCTCTAGGACTCATTAACTAATTTCCTTATTATAGCCACCAGATTTTTGTTTGTTGATTACGCTTATCCATTCCCCGAGGATAATAATCTGAGGAGTGAGCCAAGGAGATGCCATATCCATAACAAAAATCCATCATCTCAGTTGAAGAAAAATTTGAAGCATTATCTATCACTATCTTGTTTGGCACACCAAACCTCACCAAGATGTTCTCTTTGATAAAAGCGCATACTATACTTGAAGTAGTACTCTTTCTTTGGAATGGCTTCTACCCACTTAGTAAAATAATCTGTGGTAGTTAATACATGGGTGTGACCAGCACTAGAAGGGGGATTAAGCATTCCAATGAAATCTAAACCCCATTGTTGAAAAGGTTCTTCGATCACAAGCTGGTTTAAGGGGCAAAAGAAGCCAACTTGGGTCTACCCATGAAAGTCGACAAGCTTCACATTTATCAACCCACTTTGATGCATCTCGAACAAGGTAGGCCGGTAATATCCTACATGAAGAATCTTATGAGTAGTGAAAGTTGATGAGTAGTGCCCTCCACATGCTTGATTATGAAAATCTGAAAGTAGCTTCCTCTGTTGTTCCTTATCCACACATTTTAGAAACCTTCCATCTAATCCATGCTTAAACAAGGCATTTTCCCACAACACATGTTAATGATCTTAGCTTAACAACTCTCTTCTCTTTGGTAGTCAAATGAGAGGGACATTCTCCATATGTGAGAAAGTGTGTGATGTCTACATACCATTCATCAATTGAGCCAAGAAACAGAATGGTAGGAAGATCAACTTTATCCTCTAGTAACTCATGTCTAGCTCCCTCAGCGATGAGTTCACACAGGCCTTTTCCACGGACAAGCTTGGTTGGTCTGATGTCAATGTCATATTCTTGGACCTTGGCCACCCAGTTCCCTCTCTTGGATCCAAACTCTTGTTGTGTGAGAATGGACTTGATGGTTGTATCTGGTACAAACACTGTGGAGTGAGAGTTAAGAATGTAAAAATGAAACTGCTTGACAGCTTTAACCACTGCGAAAGCATGTTTCTCCATTATGGTGTATTTTAACTCATGATTTTTTAGAATGTAGCTCATAAATGCAATTGGGAGTTCATGATCATTAGAATCTTCTTGAGTCAAAAACAGCAGCCAGGGTGTTATCGTGGCGTAGCAATAGATAATAAAATCTTTGCTGAAATCTGGACACGCTAAAATGGGAGTTTTAGCAATAGCCCTTTTAATACCTTCAAAGGCTTCTTTCCCTTCAGGAGACCAACCAAACATCTATTTTCCCTTCATCATTTGGGAGATATTCAAAGTCAGCTCTATGAAATCAGGAATGAATCTCCTCATAAAGTTAATCTTACCAAAGAAAGAGTGCACTCCTTCTTCTTTGGTTGGAAGAGGAATTTGTTGAATAGCTTGAACTCGCTCAGGATCAATTTTTATACCATCTTTGGAGACAACATGCCCCAATAATTTCCCCTCTGTGACACAAAAGATAGATTTCTTAGGATTTAAAGAGATCCCATGTTCTCTACATTTCAAAAGAACTATTTCCAGATGTTGAAAATGATCTGCCCTTGTTTTAGAAAATATAGTCAAGTCATCAAGGTATACGACAATACACTTCCCTTTCAAACTTTCAAAGGCCAAGTCCATATCCCTTTGAAAAGTGGCACTAGCATTAATGAGCCCAAAAGGCATCCTTTTGTAGGCAAAGGTACCCCAAGGGGTAGTGAAGGCCATTTGTGTTGATCTGCGGTATTAACTTCTACTTGGTTATACCCTGAGAAGCCATCAAGCATAGACAACATTTCGGATCAGTTACAGCTTGCAAGACCTGATCCATCATGGGAAAAGGATAGTTGTCTTTTAAAGAAGCTTGATTCAGATTCCTAAAGTCAACACAGATACAAATCTCACCATTTTTCTTTCTAACAGGCACAATATTGGCAATCCATGTTGAATGGTGGATAGGAAAAATGATTTTGGCTTTTAATAACTTCTGTATTTCCTGAAAGATGGTGTCAACTATCTTAGGATTGTATTGCCTCTGTTTCTATTTGAAAGGCTTAATCCCAGGTTTGAGAGGGATAAAATGTTGCATTTCCTTTGGTTGAAAAGCTTTTAAATCCTCATAGGAATAAGCAAGGACATCTTTATACTTCCTTAAAAGACTAATTACCTTCTTCTTTTCTTCTGGTGTGCAACATTTTCCAATGTTCACGAGTTTAGGGTTAGTAGAACTCCCAATATTAATTTTATCATATTCAGTTGATTGTTGAGGTCAGTAGAAGCTTTAAACTTCACATACCTGTCATGTTTGTCAAACAATTCTTCTAAACTCACCAATCCCTTTGGAATCTTGTTTCCTTTGAGTTTGATACATCCATCTTGATCTGTCTCTCCTTCTTTGACATCTTCTTTATTGAAGGGCACACTTTCATGAGGCAAATTGTCACTTCCTTCAAAGTACAACTGTTCAAAGTTATCCTTGAGTTCTAAGAAAGAAAGCAGATGTTGATCATCATTGAAAACTTGCCAGTTACTTGCATTATCAGGTACACTGGGCCTATGGATCATCTCAATGGTAAACTTATCTTGAGAGAAGTCAGGATGAGGTATCGTAATGACCCGAGAGGCGCTAGTGAATCAGCCACTGGTATTCTCCTCCTAAACCTTTGCTTTGATGCGAAGGCATCAAGAAATTCAATAGAGTCAACTGATTCTGTAATGTTTTGACCTTCTATTCTTTACGGAAGAGGTTCTAACTTGCTTGACAATTAGCTCTGCATCTCCACGAGCTAGAATATTCTTCACTCCCTTTTCTTTTGCCACATGAAGCCCGAGAATGAGAGCTTTGTATTCTGCTATATTATTGGTATTTTCAAATTGCAACTTGAATGAGAAAGGATGAATCCTACCCTCAGGAGATACCAATATTACACCAGCTCCAGAACTAGCTGAAGAACAACTTCCATCAAACTCTAATATCCAAACACCATTAGGATCCTCAGGTGATATTTTGGGGAGTTGGATTTCTTCTGGAGACATAATCATATAGTTTCCATGCCCAATATCCTCATAAAGTATTTGTGCTTTAGGATCATCTATTTTTTGTACAATATACTCAGACTGCTTCTCTAAGCAAATTCTTCATTTGCCCATTAATGGTATGAGGGCATGTGACCAATCCATTTGAATTTCTCCACCCACATCCTTACAGAAGTTCTGCTTATGCAAACATCCCATATGAAGGAGGAATACTGCTTAGGATAGTAGCTAAAAATTTCTTCTCACGGGAAAAGTAGCAAAAGCTACTGTGCATCTTTAATTCTTCCGACCGAGGGCACTTCCTTACTCTCCATAGAATAACAAGACCCGTAAGTGCATGTGAGAGTTAGGCCTAAGGCATGGGCTACTTTGGCAAGCATTACATTGTCTGATGCCCTTGAGTCTATGATGCAATTGCTGAGTCTATGGCCGGCTATAAGGAGTGTCACATAGAATGGTTTGATCTTGTCATTGGGTGAGGTGTGGCGGATGCATTGGGTTGTGGTATAGAAGATGGAGTGGGTAAAAGGCCTTTAGAGGTAGTTTTAGAATGGGAATTGACAAAGTGGATCATTTTAGCAAAATCCTTGGGATGGGTTTGATAATATTCAGCCTCTGAGATTTGAACCTTGGTCTTTTTCAGGTGATCAATAATATCGAAAGACCTAGAAGTGGACAGGATATCATCGCTTGGGACTCTAGGATTATCAGTTTTAGGAGAAAAAGAAATAACTTTAGTAGCAGAATTGACAGGACTCACCTTTGGTGTGGATGAAATGGGGATAGGAGATCCTCTTTTTGTAATTACAGGGATAGTTGTCGGTTGTTCCTTAGATTTTTTGATGGGCTGCATCACTTTCTCCCTCTGATTTATCTGCTCTCGAGTCATGACAGCATATGATTCACTATTCATGTCTGCTACTACTTCATCATAATCATCTCCTTCATCAACACCTTCAGTAGTGAAGAAATTAACTTGAGATCCCTCAAGTTCGTCTGTTCCATCATCAACCTCTTCAACAAATTCTTCACAATCTTCATGAACCTCTTCATCCTCTGGTTCTTCAACTTCACAGGTTGCATTGACAGGGACTTTAATAGGAGGTCCTTCAAGCACTAGCCTTGTTTGAGAAGTAGGCAAATGATTTCTGGGCTGAAAATTCCTCCTTGGAACGTCTGCATAAGGTGTGTGTTGAGCCAATTGTTTCTTAATGGTGATGAGATCATTTGCAAGTTTCTGCACTAATGGATCAGTATTGGGCCCAGGAGTGGAAGAGGAGGAAGAAGAAGACTTGGATCTAGAAGGGTCTCTCTTCAAATTTCCTGACATGATCAAATCATCTTCGACACTATGAAAGAGTTTGATCTTGCCAATGTCACAAGATTAGCTCTTCTCAATGCATAACTAACTTCAGGTAATTGGGCATTCAGGAAGAAGCATTTTTGAATTTGATCTATAGGTTGAGTGTCTGGTGGAATTTTATTAATCAACTTGTTAAATCGGGCCACAAATTATCTCATGGGCTCTTGTGATTCCTTCTTTATTTGAGAAATTTGGGCCAGCAAAGCATGCACGTCTTCCGCTGGTTTGAAATGGTTCTCAAACCTAGCTCTCATTGTGTTCTAGCTAGTGATAGCTCCGGCCGAAGGTGATAGAACCAATCAGCAGCATTATCTTGTAAAGTCTCAACAAAAATCCTTACAGAGACGTCTTCATGTTCAACTCCTAGAACTCCACATGCAACTATGAAGGCCGCGATGTGTTCATCAGGATGTACCTTGCCATCACCCTTGAATTTAGGAAAGTTCTTCCAATTACCTCTGGGTAACTCATGCAAAGGCTGAGGAAGGGCAAGAGGCCCAACACGATGGCCCCAAGGCAATGGTACCGCCATTCTTGGAAAAATGGCTTGAAGGGGAACTAAAACACCAGCAAGAATCAGAGCTCGAGAGATTAGGACTGATTTGTTCTGAAGGAATACCACCCGTAGGGGTTCTATCTTTGACAGGAGGAGTGCTTGTTGAATGAGCTTCTCTATTTCTTCTTGCGGAAGGGAAAGGAAAACCCTGTTGTTCCAAAAGTTGAAACTGAGAATCTTCAATACCAAGGGCCCTTCTCCCTTGAGTAAAATGTGGAGTCGCCAGATCAAAAGATGATCGATAAATGATTCAGGAACTAGAAAATGCTCCCCAGTGGAGTCGCCAAAAATTGTTGGTCGTAGAAAAAGAACTTCAAGAAGAGCAACAGTCAGGGGACAAGAAGTCCCTCCTCTTTGATGGGAGAGGTTCCCTTATTTAAAGCAAGACTTATTTACAAATGTACAGTAAATTATTTTGATATGGAACTTGGATATCATGAAAGCATTGTGAAAAATAGATTATCAATCACAAAAACATAGAGGAAGGAAGACGCGGAAATAAGTAGAAAAGCATTCTCCAGAATTATAGATAACAAAATAATTCTTTATGCGTGCCAGGATGCAATAAATTAGAATTGAACCATTTGTATTTGAATTACTGAGATGTAATTTAGAAGGACACACAATTCCATAAATAACATCCACAAGAATACAAAGCTTCTTGGTATAATGCAAACAAATGATCTAATAATGTTTAACAGATAACTGTGAAATAAAGGAATCAGATGAACAAGGAAAGAAGATCCTTTTGTATTGATTTCGTATTATTTCTTACACTTTCAGAAATAAGCCAAGTTCCCCCTCCCAAAAATGGTGAGGAGAGGCCATTATATAGTTTACAAATCAGTTACCCTTGGTAACTACTTCTTTTAACTAATGCTTAGTTAAAGGGCTGCTAATCACAATACCCCAACTAATTACAATAAATCCGAGATGAAGAAAGGAAGAAAGGAGAAGAATCAGGAGAAGAAGACAAGTGTTCATGATTGAGAGGGGCCCACTAATTTTAGGATCCGTTGTCTAAATCTTTTCAATGCCTCTGCTATGTCTCTGCCTCGTGGGACCGATGTGTTGGCAAGTGGGTGGGTCCAAAATCGAGGCACTTCTCCATCTCTTTGTCAAATTCGACGTGTGTATGATGATCTTTATTTGCTTCTTCAATAGCAGATTGGAGAGAGCAGATCTCCTTCATCTTTTCCTTGGAAATGGAATCCTCCTTGAACAAATTATCTTTGACAAAAGCTCTGAATTGAGCTTTGATTTCTTGCAAGGAGAGGGGTGCACCAGAGGTCTCATCATGGAGGTGGCAATGTATATCTTTGAAAGTGGATACCACCAAAGTCTTGAAGGCCTCACCCTTCTGCCAGCTATTTTTAGTTCTCCCAAAGCTTCTTCTAGCACCTTGATTTTCCATTCCACGTTGTATACCCATGATTTTGACAAGTTATCTTTTGCATCGTCGAAGACTTTGCTTGCCATTAAAATATTCTCATCAGTCTGTCCCATGAGGTGAAGGTCTACTATACAGCTGCTCCAGAGTTTGAGCTCTTTATCTATATTTCCAATAGTGGAGGAGAGCTTATGTTGCAGATTATTCACCTTCTCATTGAGTTTGAAGGCTTCACCAATGAAATTCAACCCTACAATGAGCATGTCATCCACCATGGCCTCCATAGCCCTTCCATAGATAGAATATCTGTGTATATCTTTGATACTCTGGACTTCATCTTGGCTGAGAATCATAGGTGGTGGAAGAGTAGTCAGTGGGGTAGGATCTAAAACTTTATCCTTGGATAGCAGTGACTTGATGAAACTGTAAGAACCTGGGCCTGCTCCTCCAGCTATTCTATGGTTTGTTGCCCTTTCTCCACTCTCCCAATGATCACGGTGATTGTTTCCTGAAGATTGTGGATCTCACCTTCAAGGGTAGACTCTCCCATGGGAATCCTTGAGAGCTCAAGATCAGATGCTTGCAAATCATGCTCTGGCTTGTCTACTTTGGGCTTGGCTATCTCCAGGAATTGTTGGCCTTGAGCATCAGATACTATTCTAGAGGTAGTCTTGGCCTTCTTGGTAGGAGTAGGAGGAGTAGTGCCTAATAAGGCCGCCACAACATCAAAATTGGGTCCTGAGATTTGGGAGGAAGATTTTCTTTTCCTACTATCGACAAGAGGTTGCACCCATGCAAAAGAGGAGGAAGAAGTAGGTGGGGCAAGAGGACCAAGAGACAGAGAACTCATGGCACCCAGGGTGTGCACTATTGTTGCTTCTAGTTGAGATATGAGTGGGGCACTCGGGACTTCTGGTGCGGAGGAGTCGATGGTGCTCGGGATTTCAGTGCTTTGAACCTCCTTTTCTTTATCTGTAGGAGCTTCTGGAGTGCTTTTAGAAACTAGCACTTCACTCTCCTCACTTTCACTGAGAACAATAATGTTCTCTGGTCCTGAAGGCAATTCTGAATGCTTCCTTAGGGGATCTTCCTCACATGAGTTCCTTCTTAACTTCTTTGAATTTCTTCTGATACACTTGGGTGGATGAGGAAGGAGTGGAAGATGTAGGACCTTTAGTTGATGAGGTAGGAGGGGTCTATACAAGTACTCCCGAATCAGGTGAAAATACCTCCTTTCTTGGTGTTGAGGTGTCTTTGGAGGAGGACTCACCTGAGTGCCTTCTGAGTTCACGAACTCTCCTGTCAAACCAGATTTTGGTTCTTACCAAGACGGGAGCTAGGATTTCTACCAGATCATCCTTCTCCTTTTTAAACCAATCCAAATCCTCCAAGGGAGTGTGTTTGACCATGTTGTCATATTCATATGAGTACAGGTTGGAATTATCATCCTGGAGTCCTTCAGGAACTTGGTACAGGTTAAGCTCTTGAATTAATTGAAGAGAAAACTCTGCCATAATGTCTCCTCCTTGCCTCAAAATCATCAGCACAGTCAGCCCAATAGTCCTCTGTGTCTACCCTATGATGATAATTGATTTTGATGTTCTACTCAATAAATTTCTTTAATTCAAAACAAGTTCTTGGCCTGAAGAAATGGACAGTGATGGGAGCTAGGGCTCTTTCTATGTTTTGAGCATCTAGAGTTGTCTTGCAGGTGTAGTTTCCCAAAGTGATGGGGAAGTGCAAACCAGTAATTTTCTTATCCTGTAGATTACGTGCAACTTGTCCATTTACCTACATATCTCTATCAAGGCCATTTTATCATTGCAGGACATAGGGAGCTTAAGAGGGTGTTCTCATAGCCTTTCAATGAGCCTTGATATAGGAGAATTTTCTAAACTGGATGAAGCGAGGCACCGTAGTGCGATATTAGGTTCATGGCTTCATCGGAAAATCTCCTTTTCATGTCTCTCTCTAGCATCCCCGACAATGTACATGGTGAAAGCATCATTCACCCTTACGAAGTTGTGATTTTAGTGTCCGGGGTGAAGCGAGGGGGTAGTAGGCATATACAGGGTCACCCTTATGAGCATCAATGTATGAGAATCCAAACCATTACCTCGATGCTGCTAGGGTATACATTAAGTATGAAGTCATGTAGAACTTCTTGGTTTGTTGTACATTGGACAGCTGTACTCTGCTAAGTTCATGCTGATGATTTCTACCCAGTTGATGTTCTGAGTTCCTTCACACACCATGTTGATAAGAGGGCACATCCAGAAATGGAATTCATTGGTAGAGGGTAAGCCCATGACCTGAGCTAGTAGGATTATAAAATCTGACAGTTCCTCATTGAAATCGGCATGGAACAGAACCTTGGATAGATGGGACGCCCCCTTTTTAGGGTTTTTAAGCCAGGACTTCACCACCCATGCCTTGTATTTCTCACTATCCTGATCGAAGAGGGCCTGTGCCTAGTTTTGAGAGATTACTATAGAATTTTCCATCTCAGGAATCCTTAGGGTAGTGCCAATGGTGGCAACGTCAAGCTTGGTGATGAGTTCCCCATGCACATTCGTTAGCTCACTCGAGTCAGGATTGAAATGAGCACCGTAGAGTGTACTTGTATGTCATGCATTGTCTTGAGATTGGGAAACCACCGGAAAATTCCAAGCCGCTATCATGAATCATTTGTGCCATAGGAGAAGGGTTCGAGTCTGTCATTCTTGCCTAGAAATCCCCAAAGTCAAGGTGGTGAACTTCACTGTCCCGATATCGGGAATCGATAGACTCGAGCGGTGAGATTTGCTCCTGACCTTGGAATTTAATCTTCATGTTGATAGTAATTTGAAAAGCAAGGTTGCAGTCTAGACTCGGGATGAAATTATAGGGGGAATGGATACGTGCACTAGAAATTTTGATTGTAAGGGTATGAGCAATAGATAGCAAGAAAGCAGTGTGTAAAAATGCATAGGGGGAGTTCATTATATAGCCATTTGGGAGAGAGAAAGACAATAAATGCACATTAAATACACATCTACCAACTTGAAAAGCAAGATATTTGGGAAGAGCGGGAAAAATTAGCTCGGATGGCCTTTGGTTCATTTGGGACATGTGGGACGCAAAAGCGCGATTCGGCCGATACGGAAATGCGGGAAAAGATGCACAAATGCTTTTGGGACATGAGGGAAAAAGTACGAGGAGTCGTGATTCGGCCGAATCGGGTGAAAAGTGAACATTGAGCCTGGGTGAACTTGGGTTACTTGGGACAAAAATTTCCATGACGGACATGAAAGAAGTGAGACTTCGGGTAAATCGGTCGATCGGCAAACAGGGAGCCCGAATGAACTTGGGACATCGGGACAAAAATGTTTCGAAAGACCCACAAATCACACAAAATGACCCAAAAATGTAGATTCTTCCCAATTTTATGACTTTTCACATTACCAGGACAACAGAAAAGGTGTTTAACTTAAAATTTTCAATTTTGAACTTCTCAAAAGCAGGGAAATTTTGAGTGGACAAAAAAGTGCCACATGGAAATTTGGGCAAGCGCGGAGGCACGGAGGAAAATTTTCCTTCGGAAAATTGAAAACTTGGTTTTGGGAAAAATTTCATGTTTTTCCCCGTGACCCGCCGGCCCAAACGAATCACCCCAATTTTCTCCCTAACCCCGCGGACCTCCAAGGGAAAATTTTCCCCTAAAACTCCACCCGGCCATAACTTGAGTTCTACAAGGAGTTAGGAGGACTTATTTATATGGTTGGAAAGGTGAGTAAATTATATATCCAATGAGCCTAGTTTAGGATAGTTTTGATAAATCTAAATGTGTTAAAAATCATTTGAATTTTAGGGCTTGATAGAGAGCAGGCCTAGGGATAAATTTCTCCCTAAACCTTAGTAAAACTTGTAACCTCCAAATTGGAACCTTGTAAACTTGTTATAAGATAAAAATGGAAATATTGTGTTTGGTTAATTAGAATCTATTCTAGAACCTATTTAGTTTCAAACTAGTATCTTGCTACTTGTTTGTAGACCCTTCTTACAAAAAAATTATTCCATAATTTTCCTAGTTTGTTTCTTGGTCTCAAGTGGTAGTTGAAGCGGGCATTACACTTGGTATCAGAGTAGTGGTTCAAAAGCTTGGACCATTGGGCACACTTGAAACAAATAGACTTGAAACCTAAAACTAGAAAATTGATAATCTAGAAAACAAAACTATTTGAAAATTGTTCATGTTAGTAAACTTAGAAAACTGAAGGAAACTCAAGGTAATGAACTAACTCCCACTCTGGTCTATGCAGGGAGCTCAGACGGAGTAGGAGGAATATTCACAGAGACTCAGAGTCACCACCACCTCCACCACCTCCACCACCACCACCACCACCACCGATCAGGGTTTAGCAGCTATCCTACCACAGATTTTGTAGACCCTCCAGGATGTTAATGCTGCCCTACGTGGAGGATCAGTAGGAGGGCACTCAGGAAGACATGACAGAGATATTTCCATAGAGGGACATGCACCCCCTCCACTTAGTGAGGAGGATGGAGGAGAGAATTTTCATGCAGAGTCAGTCAAAGAAAATTCACCACCTAGGAGGTAGGGTGACAGAGTTCTGGAGCATAGAGAGAGGTCTCGGAGCCCTAGGCTTAGGGATGAGCTTATAGAGAGGCCCGAGAGGATGTCAAATGATGGTGTAGATCACATCAAGGAAATCCACGAAGCTTAAGCCATCACATTATTTAGGTGACATAAGGGGATTCCAGGTAGAGGCATGGTGGTTAGTTTTTGGTTGCTTCAAGATTTTCCTTGTTCTAGCAACATGAAAGCTCATGTTGCGCTCCATCTACCTTGAAGGATGGAGCTAGAGTATGGTGGAGGATAGAGAGTAGAAGCTCCATATAGACTTATAGGCAGTCACCGGGAGCTATTTGAGGAGAGATTCGGGGAAAATACTTGCCATAGAGATTCACACAAAGAAAGGATCGATGAGTTCCATGACCTTGACAGGCTTCCCTTACGGTGGTCGAGTATGAGAGTAGGTTCATAGACCTTCTTCAGTACATTGATTACATGCAGGATGAGCAAGTGTGGATCACTGAGTTCATCCAGGGCCTTAATATAGACATTGGAGGTGCAGTTCGGATCCACTGCCCACAGACATTAGTAGAGGCTGTTGAGAAGGCCTACATTGCATAGAGGAGACTCGGGGTAAAACCTCGCAGGATAGAGACCGAGTCAGGAGTCGTATTCAGCAATTACATGATAGCAGATCGAGGGGGTCATCTCCTCCTCTCCGTGGTGTTCAAAGCATTCTTCACTGACCATCTTTCGGAGCCACGGTAGTAGCAACAACAGCAGTCCCACCCACCTTTTAGGCCTCCTCAAAGAGTTGATGCATAGAGAGGTCGGAGCATGGGGCCTCCTAGGGGTCCCACCAGACACAGGGTAGAGCTAGAGCTCAGTCAGCAGGAGCTTGACCATAGAGGCCATAGCAGACTATGGCTGGATCATCAGGGTCCACATAGCACCTACCTCTAGGGCACCTTCTGGTGGTGCTGCAGTTTGGAGGACTTTAGGTGGTTGCTTCAGGTGTGGAGTAGTGGGACACTTTTGGAGAGATCCCCGAACCCTAATAAGGGTAAGGCACCCATCTCAGAGCCTATAGTCAAAGACATGGGATGGAGTCACAGGATCTACACAGTAGTTGAGAACTGCTAGGCCGAGCACCAGAGCATGGTCATTGAGACTACAGGTAGCATTGGAGGTGTTCCTACTTCTATATTGTTTGATTCTGGTTCTTCTGATTCATTTATTACACCATCCTTGGTAGAGCGATGCAGGCTGGTGGCTATTAGATAGGGTCATAGTTGGGATGTCGAGATGGCTTCGGGAGCCAAGGTCTCTGTAGACTCCTTAGTAAAGGAGTGTGTTGTTAACTTGGGACCTTTCACCACCACTTCAGATCTCTGCGTACTTCCTTTGGGCTCGTATGGAGTCATTTTAGGCATGGATTGGTTGACTGCACATAGGGCTAGGATGGATTGCTATCACAAGACTATATCTTGTGTAGATGATCTCGAGTTGAGTCGGTGATTTCTCGGGGTCAAGAGACATGTTTCTATTGAACTATCTCCACTATGTAGCTCAAGCGGTGTGTACGACGCAGGGTTGTCGGATGTATGCATTCATATTTAGTGACATGGAAGAGTATGGGTCTAGTGGGCCATGCTAGATGACCATCCCATTTTGAGAGAGTATGTAGATTTTTTCGGGGAGCTACTGGGGATACCACCCCACGTGAGATTGATTTCCATATTGATCTTGTTCCAAGAGTAGAGCCTCTCTCACGAGCTCCCTATCGATGACTACCCCAAAGATCTCTATGAGATCAAGTTAGTTGGAAGGCCTTCTAGAGAAAGGCATTATCCATCCTAGTGTATCCCCTTGGGGTGCACCGGTTATATTTGTTAAGAAGAAGGATGGATCCTTACGGTTGTGCATAGACTACCGCCAGTTGAATAAGGTAACAATCAAGAATTTTATCCCCTACCTCGCATTGATGACTTGTTTGATCAAATGAAGGGGAGCCATGGTGTTCTCTAAGATTGATCTCAAGTTAGGGTACCATCAGTTGAGGATTATGGAGGTAGACATTCATAAGACTACTTTTCATACGAGGTATGGGCACTATGAGTTCACAGTGGTGCCTTTTGGTTTGACGAATGCCCCTGCAGTATTTATGAGTTTGATGAATGGGGTATTCAGGACCTTTTAGATCACTTTGTGCTCATCTTTCTTGATGAAATTCTGATTTACTCACATATGCGTGAGGAGCATGAGGGGCACCTTCGTCAGGTTCTTAGTGTCTTCGTGAACAGCAGACTTTACGGGAACTTGGAGAAGTGTGCTTTCTTTCAGTTAGAGATTTAGTACTTGGGTCATATCATCTCAGGTGAAGGTATCATAGTCGATCCTTCTAAGATTAGAGCCATTATGGATTGGCCAGCACCCACTATAGTGACAGAGGTGTGTAGCTTCATGGGGTTAGCAGGGTATTATAGGAGATTTGTGCAGGACTTCTCTCGGATAGCACACCCCATCACTTCCCTTCAGCGGAAAGGAAAGAAGTTTATTTGGTCAGACAGATGTGAGTAGGCCTTCAGGACACTGAAGGAATATCTCACTACAAAGCACCCATTCTTGTAGTGCCGGATCCACAGGGTGAGTTCTTTGTTTGTCAGATGCTTCTTTAGTAGGGCTTAGAGGTGTGTTGATGTAGGATGGAAGGGTTGTAGCTTTTGAGTCTCGCAAAACTCAAGGATCATGAGCTTAATTATCCTACCCATGATCTTGAGCTTGCAGCAGTTGTGCATGCTTTGGTTAGATGGAGACATTTTCTTCTTGGACGGAGATTCACACTCAGGACAGACCATTTGAGTCTTCGCCACCTCTTCACGTAGCCCAATCTAAATGCTCGTCAGAGGCATTGGATGGAGTTGCTTTGTGAGTACAACATGGAGATAGAGCATGTGAAGGGGAAGGAGAATGTGGTTGTAGACACCCTTAGCGAGAAGGAAGCATTTGAGAATGGCTTCTTGATGCGCACAAATTTACGAGCCAAATTCTTTAGCAACTTCCCTTGACAGTTTTTACATTGCAGCTCGAGCAGAGATTGAGTCCCAGAGCCCCCTTGAGGGAAATTTGATGGTTTCTCTCTAGAGGCAGATGGTCTTCTTAGGCACTAGAGGTTGGATATATGTTCCTAGAGATAGAGGCACATCGTGCACCCTATTACCACCTACTTTGTCTCGAATGCATGATGTTTTCCATATTTCTTTGCTTAAGAAATACATTTCAGACTTGTCACATGTTTTAAATTGGAATTCCTTATACGTCCAAGACCCAAGAATAATCGTGGTTAAACCCACTTGAGTCTAGAAACTCGCCAATTGCATTTGAGAAATATAGAAATACGAATGTGTAAGGTCTAGTAGGACCGGTTTAACGAAGAAAGTGCAACTTGGGAAAATGGAAGAGATGAAAAGCGCTTTTCCCTTTCTTTTTAATAGAATTGAATATGTTGATTTGATAAAGAAATTTATTATTATGAATTTATCTTTATATGTCTTTATGTAAGCTAGTTTTTGGGGCAAACATTTATTCGGAGTTGAATAAATAGTATCATTATCTCGATTTCTAAAACTATTCAAGTTTTAAATAGTAATTTTTTGGTGAGTCAATAAATTAATTGACCACAACATAAATCAAAGGATGTAATCATCGGGATGATGAATCATTTAGGAGGAAGCATGTAACACCACTGAATTGTTGTTACTTTTTCTTGAGCATTCAAGTGTTGATATATGATTTCTCCTGTATAAGGACATGTTCCTTTGGTTTTGGGAAGTCATGCTTGATATGGATTATATCTTTTCTACTCTTAAGATCTTTGACTGAACTGGAATATGCTTGGACTCTTTTGTTTCTTTCATTCTTCGCATTTGAGTACAATCTGATTTTGGAAGATTGTGGATTTATCCACCTTTATGACTCAACCTTGGATCAGTTGCATTGATCCAAGGGATGTTTTAATTTTATTTAGGATGAGCAAATGGTATTGACATTTCGAGAGTTACTAAGTCTGTCTAAGCTTTGAATGTTCAATTCCGGAGGTTAACTCTGGTTGATCATGGTAATTAGAAATTGGTTCCAGTTATCATAACATCAGGAAGGACCTGGACCTTAAGCCAGGTAAGATGTGTATGTTTTATATCTAAAGTTTAAATTACTTGATGCCAAATGGAATCTGATACAGGAATGTTTTATCCTGTTTGAACTCTATTACTGATTAGTCCTATTTAGGGGACCTATACTAGAATCAGTAAGGTTAGTAGTTTTAACCTAAACTATAACCTAATATTGCAAGGTTAGTTAATCTAACCTAGTCCTTAAACTATGAGCTTAATACTCCTAAGGGTTAACTAAACCTATCACTATGGAGGGTGACTAATGTTATATCCTATGGAAATGAGACTAATGTCATATCCTATGATCTAACCTAAGTCACTAACCTATCCTAAACTAATGCTATGAAGGGGGACCTAAGGAGGGTCACGAGTCATGGGCGGTAGTTTCCATGGCATTTAAGAAAGGATAAGGATGAAGGATAGGGAGTGCTGCCAAGTTTAGCGGAGGGTAAATTGCTAAGAGAGTCTTACGTGGTAGTATCTCTAAGGATGGGAATGTTTGTTTATTTTGTTTTGGCATTCACCAACTTTGGCAGTCGGTGGTAATGGAAAATAGGTGGGAGAATAAAAATAAATGCAATTAATGAGCATCGGGCCTCGAGCGTGGATTGCTTGGGAAGGCATGCAAGTGGAATTTTTCTTGGTTGTTTTGTTTTCCATGCATTCCATTTTTCGCTCTGCATGAGCACTGGTTCTTCGAACCAGCCATCTACTCTTCGTTGCATGGCAATTTTTAGAGTTTCAAATTTACTTCTCTATCAAGGGAAGTATATAAGGCATGGAGGTAACAATATTTTGTTGTTTAATCTTTCATGGAAGAAGAAGAGAAGGTGTGCGAGCGCATTCAGAGGTCTTCTTTGAATTTTTAGCGACACTATCAGGCATGATAGGCCCTAACTGTTAAAAATATTTCTTTCCTTTAAATGTTTTCATTAGAAAAACTCTGTTTAGATGATTTGTGCATAGTCGGCTTGGCTGGTAGCAATATATTGGTTTTTCTTTTGTTGATTTGGGAATTCTGGGTTGTATGTAGATCCTGGATGAAACCTGCTTCTTAATTCTTGTTTCCATGATGTGAATACAATATGGGTTTCACTTTCTGTTGGAAGTGTTTTATGTTTTCTTTATCTGGCTGAGGTATTGGATTAAAAATGGCTCCATGATAGACTTCATGCTTGATGATTTTGTGTTTGAAAATGCCACTGTAATTAACTGTTGTTTTGAATATGGTTGGATTATTTGATTGTTGCTTCGCCGTATGAACTCTAACTATTACTGGACATGTTCAGGAAAGTAAGTAGTTGATTTTGTGGTTGGAATGCTAGTTTATTCTATAAAACTCGACTGGTTTAGTCACGTGAGTTGGAAATATTGTTGAATTCTAAGCCTGTACCTTTATTTTAAAGGGGTCTGAATGTTCTTATGAATATAGGTTCTGTGAGTAAGGAAGTATTTGGTGTAACTATTGTTTTTGTGATTTTTACATGGATATTAGGAACACGGATATGTTTAGGAGGAAACGTACTTGGAGGAACTCTATTCCCTGACAATTCGTGGTTGATCCTAGATCTGCATGAATGGAAATTATGTTTAATATTTGGTTAAGAAAGGACTGTGTTTGATGTTACCTGAGGTGATTTTGAAATCTGTATTTAGAATTCAACTATTAACTCTGTACATGCATTTTGGTTTGGTATCTTGGAATGATTTAACAACCTAACAGTGTAATGGTTGGAAATAATTAGTTCGATCCATTGGTAAGTAATGGTAACGGGACAGTTACCCTAACTCTTAGTCCAAAATGATTCGAGTAATGGGTGAATTGTAGATTGTTTACTTAGATCAGGATTGTGGTCTGAGATTAGAATGTTTATAACATTTTGTAGCGATTATTGGTCTTTGTTTAATGTACAATTGTAAGACCGTAGGGATCTATAGGCAACTTTTAAGGCGGCTCTACCTGACTGGAGCTATTGGTGAACTTAAGTGTTGTTTTACTTGCCTTCTTTTTCCCTGATTGAATTAGAGAATATATATTACTTCTTGGAAGTTAGTATAGTTCTGAACTTGATTAAAATAGAGTTCTTATCTCTCTGTTCCTTCCTCTGAGTTATGAAAGATAGTTGTTATAGGAATTCAAAGAAGGAAGGTATTTTCACTCTCTCTCTCTTGAAAAATTAATGAGCTCTTCTATAGAATTCTGTAAGGAACTCTACAGTATGGTTATGAGATGAAAAGACTGTTAAAAATTAAGTGGGAAGAGTGGTAAGTGGTGAAATCTTAACTTAGAAGTCTCCTTTCTTTTATTAGTAGGATTATTATCCTGATTTAGAATTTCAGTTTATTATCTACTTGTATAAAAGTAGCCCTGTAGTAAAAGTTTTGCTTACTTATCAATGTTTATGAATTTGATATGATAGAGTTAAAGGAAATCCGCTAGATGAACTTGCTTGAGGCAGTAATCTAATGTCCTTTGTTTAAATTATTTTTATGCAAACCTGTTGGTTGCATACCTTAAGAAGGTTTCATTCTTTTGTTTAGAGTGATTATAACATGATTGACATTGTTCTTGGTTTTCGGATGGCTAGGTACTTAATATTCATATTGTTTCTTCTTATTTTCTGGTATAAGATGAATCATCCAAAAAAGATTTAAATTGAAATTGTAACTATAATATGAGTCATGTTATAAAGTCATATTATAATGGTAGAAAGAAAACTAGCGTGATTCATGATTATGGATTTGATGAAATTGATGTCATTTAAACAGGATTGTTTAATGAAAACAATTGGTGGAATGCAATTGTTTTAAGAATTAGTGCTTATCATGCTCAGTTCACTGAACTCAGCCCGTGCTAGCAATTTTTTGCAGATGGTCATCTTAAGTGGTAAAGGAAGGCAGATCTGAAATGATGCATGCAACTATTTAATCTGGTTCTTATGAAGAATTCTGACATGATTTTTCTAATTGTACTATAGAAGAAAGTTACTCTTTTGCTGATGACTATTGTATTAAAATATGCCAAAGTGCATAGGTTGTAATTGTATAGGTTTGGGAATAAATGAAATGGGGACATATTACTTATGTGGTCTGTGTTCTTATTTGTGGAAATGATCTTCTTTTGTCTGTATGAATGAGAGTGCATTCTTACTATTATATGTAATGGGGTCTAGATGGATTCCCTAAGTAAGCCTTGTATAATTATGTGGTTGAATACTACATGTTTCTAGTTAGTAATTCTTATATATTATGAATATGGTTAAATTGGAAATTAGACCACTACATTTTTAGGGAACGTTGAGGTTGAACTACGCCCTAAAATGTGGCTATAACTGGAAGAGTATTCTATTACTCTCTTAATGTTCTAATTCAAAGCAATGTAATTGATGGTTATAAATCACCATGTCTTAATGGTAATAAGTCTGATATATTTCAGTCTTGAGATTGTTACGAACCCTTGCTGGTTTAGTTATCTTCCTTATGGGAAAACTTAGGGCTGTTGTCCTATTATGAGGATACAAGGTTAATAGGAACCAATCGGAAACTTGAAACAATCTTTAATCTTATTAAAAACTTTTCTCTGTGGAAACTGAACTAAATTTGAAAGGTAACTCAAAAGTGTGGGACCCAGGGTTAGGGAAGGCTACCCAATTAGGAGGGCCTGTAATCCAAATATAACTCAACTTAAGTGAATTCTTGGAGGTATGTACATCTTTCCGAGGTTGTTTCGTAGGATGTTGACACATGTCAACTATAGGGTTGTACCTTGAGAAGATTAGGATCTTCTCGAGGATACAACAATGTAGATGACATATGGCAACACCCTTCTGCATTGATCGTTAAGATTTACACCGAAACTTGATCAAGATTTCCCTTCGGGACTGGTTAGGACCATAGACATGTTATGAGGCAGCCCTTTGAGACTCTGGGTACCTTGACACATGGGGTTAACATTGGTTGACCCAGTATGTCAGCTTACCCCTAGTCTTCAAGGGCATCCTTATAACGTGAATTATGATATTAACCCGATCCAGAGTGAAAACTTGGGGCAAGGGGACTGACAGAAGTCAGTATAAGACATTCTATATAACATTGGAGTGGGGTGAAGGATGTATTCAGATTGATGAGTATGCCATCAAGGAATAAGTAACATGAACAGTATGTTTCAAATCTTTGGCCAAAGTATCGCAAGCTATTGATTGCGTTGTCCTATGTCACCTAGTCTAAGGAACGTGATGCCGATGAATAATGGTAACAATTATTCAGATAGGTTCCTTGGACAGAGCACTCAGAATCCTAGATTAGGGAAGAGAACCACGAGAATGAAGTGTTCTGTTGAAAACACCAAACTCTAAGATACACATGAATAGATCGGTAGTTCACCGAGTCATGGAATGAATAGATCGGTGGTATACTGAGTCATTACAGCTGCATATGGTTATCTGTTATAAGAATGATTGTTATGATCTGTGTGTTCTAAATTATGTATTTAGAACTAGAAAACACTAATAAAAAAAAATTATCTTGTTCTAAAGTATTAAAATGTGGATGTTACATCTTGGTATCAGAGCTGAAGGTTGCAGCTCTTGGACCTATTGTGTCCATAATATGATAAAAACCTAAATTTTCTTGTAACAAAAAATGGTTAGAACAAGGGGAAATGTTGCGAATAATGCTCCACCTGAGGAAGGGGTGGAAACAACCCAAAAACTTGATGAGATCCTTGCTGCCCTACTGGACACAAGAGATCGTTTGGTTGTACTTGAACAGCAAGTGATGGGAAATGAGGAGGACGATGAAGCTGGTAACAACAATCAGCCACCTCCTGAGGACAACCCCGATATGGGTGTTGGTAATAACAATGGAAATGTACCTGTCCAACTAGAAAACAAGAAGGCCAGGTTGGCAGTGGAACTCACTAATGATATAAAAAGGATAAGTCCACCTAAATTTGATGGCACCACATTAGGAGATGGAGCTGAGAATTGGCTCAACAAAATGGAGAAGTACTTTGTAATAAGAAACTTCTTGGAGGAAACTAAAGCTATTTGGGGAGCATATCAGCTTTCCCATGAAGCATCTTCATGGTGGGACAGCCGTAAGGCTGAGCTAAATATTGATGAAACTAACATCACTTGGGATCAATTTAAAGGCTATTTTAGGCAACGTTGGCTGCCACAACTTTTCTATGATAAAAAAATGACAGAATTCTAGAACTTAATTCAAGGGAAGCTAACTATAACTAAGTACTGGGAGTAGTTTACGAAACTCCTCAAGTATGTACCACAGTATCAAACTGACGAGAAGTTTAGAATATGGAAATTCATCATGGGACTAAACCTCGTGATTGGAGGAGAGGTTGATGTTCACAGCCCAACCACTATGGAAGGGGTTGTTGAAAAAGCCATAAGGCAGGAACAAAAATTAAAGGCTATTTCTGCTCATAAAGAGGAAGTGTGGAAGAAGATTTCAAACCCTTCTTCAACTTCTCTTGCACCCAAGAAGGGACCATGGAAAAATTTTGGCAACAAAAATAAGTTTTCAGTGGATAATAATAAGAAAACGACAATGAATAAGCCTGCTGGAAATGTAAGGGATAGTTTTGCCAAGAATTATAATAATGGGCAGAAGTCCTATGGAGGCCAACGTGATAATTTTAAGGCTAGAAGTAATTTTGAGCCTAAAAAGGGACCTATAGGAGGCTGCTATAATTGTGGCAAAGATCACTACGCCAATCAATGCCCTTTGAAGAAGGATGATCGTAATCAATAACATAAGATACATGCTTTGCTGCTGTAGAGACAAGCAAGCTGAAAAGCAAGTGACACCTATAGAAGTTCCTGGTAAGTTATTTGGCATACCTGTAACTATTCTTTTTGATACAAGAGCTACTAAATGTTTTATTTCTAGTAAACTCGCTTCGAAACTTAAAAGAAAAGATAGAAAAATGGATAAATCTTGGACTGTATAGTATGGTAATAACTTTGTTCATATAGTTAGTATGTGTCTTTTTGGGGCAGTCCTTGACTTACCTAACTTTTCCATGGAAGTTGACCTCTATGTTGCACCTTTGGGATCCTATGACATTGTCATCGGCATTAATTGGTTAGCTGACCATAAAGCAAAAGTGGACTACTTTGGAAAATATATAAGATGTTTAGATGATCTGCAGAAAACAACAGAGATTCAAGGTGTAAAACGGGAAATTTGGTTAGGAAACTGTCAGCTATGTAACTTAAAAAGGCTAAAAATAAAGGATGTACCTTATATGCAGTAAAGATATCTGAATCTGCAGAAGAAGATGGTGATTTCATGAAATGATACCTGCTGTTACAAAGTTTCAAGGATGTATTTCGGAAGAATTACCGGGTTTACCACCCAAAATGGAATTTGACTTCACCATTGAAATCAAACTAGGGATGGAGCCTATTTCTAAAGCACCTTATGGATGAATACTATAGAGTTAGTCGAGCTTAAGGCTCAATTGCAAGAAATTTTGTCTAAAGGTTTGATTAGACCAAGTGTTTCACCTTGGGGAGCGCAGTAATATTTGTGAAAAAGAAAGATGGGACACTTAGATTGTGTATTGATTATCGGATGTTAAACAAGGAAACAATCAAGAATAGATATCCACTTCCAAGAATTGATGATTTATTTGATCAGATGTGTAGAGCATCGGTTTATTCCAAGATAGATCTTCGATCTAGGTATCATCAATTAAGAATTAAAGAAGAAGATATTCATAAAACAACTTTTCGGACAAGGTACGGACATTATGAATTCACGGTTTTACCCTTTGGATTAACTAATGCACCCATGCAACTTTTATGAACTTAATGAATAATATCTTTCAAGAATATTTGGACAAGTTTGTGCTTGTATTCTTGGATGATATTCTCATATATTCTAAAAGTGTTGAGGAGCATAATGAGCATTTGAAAGTAGTTTTGGAAATTTTGAGAAAAAGAAGGTTATACGGTAAGTTATCCAAATGTTCTTTCTTTGATACTGAAGTTCACTATTTGGGTCATGTCATTAGTAAAGAAGGAATTGTTGTAGATCCTTCAAAAATAGTGGCAATAACCGAATGGCTGCACCAAAGAATGTACATGAAGTAAGAAGCTTCATGGGCCTTGCTGGTTATTATAGAAAATTTGTTAAAGATTTTTCTAAAGTGCTGCACCGATAACTTCATTGCTAGAAAAAGGATAAGAAATTTGTTTGGAATGATAAGTGTGAATCTGCTTTTAAAAGTCTAAAAATTCAGTTGACTTCAGCACCTATTTTAGTTGTACCTGACCCTAATGGAGATTTTACTGTTGTAACGGATGCTTCTGGGGAAGGCCTTGGAGGTGTTTTGTTACAAAATGATCATGTCATAGCATATGAAAGTAGAAAACTTAAGTTACATGAGCTGAATTATGCCCCTCATGATTTAGAGCTTGCTGCCATTGTTCATGCACTTCAAGTTTGGAGACACTATTTACTTGGGAAACCTTTTGAGTTGAAAACTGATCATCTTGGGCTGAAATATATTTTCACTCAACCTAATCTAAATGTAAGACAATGAAGGTGGTTAGAGTTTTTGTCTCAATATGATTTTGATATTAGTTACATAAAAGGAAAAGAAAATAGAGTAGTAGATGCTCTAAGTCGTAGGAAGCACATTTTTGCTCTTATAACATTAAGAACTCAGTTTAAAGATGAGGTGAAAAGTGCAGTAGAATCTGATACATACTTTCAGCAAGTAAAAGCAGCGCTTGCTGCAGAACCAAAAGATGAAAGGTATAAAGGTTTTCATTTTGATAATGAAGGAATGTTACGTTATGAAAATAGAGTATACGTACCTTTGCTAAATAATTTGAGAAAGAAATTGTTAACTGAATTTCATAATTCACCCTTTTCTGGACACAGGTATTACCAAAATGCTTGCCGATCTAAAACAACAATATTTCTAGAAAGGAATGAAAAAGGATGTTATTAATTTTGTGACTCATTGTCTGGAATGTCAGTGGGTGAAGGCAGAACACATGCACCCTGCTGGTTTATTATATCCCCATAGCATACCGCAGTACAAATGGCAAGTAATAAGCATGGAATTTGTACAAGGGCTTCCTATGTCGAGAAATAAACATGATGTTATCTTGGTAGTTGTTGACAAACTAACGAAGGTAGCTCATTTTATCACTAGAAATCTAAAGGATGATTCTCCTGTGTTAGCTAAAATATTTGTGCATGAAATTTTAGGTTACATGGAGTACCAGAATTAATAATATCTGACAGGGATCCTAGAATGACATCAAGATTTTGGCAAACGCTTAATACAGCTCTTGGAACTAAACTAAACTTCAGTTTTGCGTATCATCCGGAAATGGATGGACAAACTGAGAGAGTAAATCAGGTGTTAGAAGACATGTTATGAATGTATTGCATGGATCAACAGTATAAATGGGAAGAGTATCTCCCATTAGTTGAATTTGCATACAACAACACATATCACTCTTCTCTTAAAATGGCACCTTTCGAGGCACTTTATGGAAGAAAGTGCAGAACCCCTGTTAGTTGGGATAGTGTTGAGGATAGAGAGGTAATTGGGCCTGAAATCCTTACTGAAATGGAACAACAAGTTAAAATGATTTGGGAATGATTGAAGGAAGAAGCAGAGATAGATGGGAAGAGTTATCTTGACTTAAAGCGGGTTGACCGAAAATTTGAACTTGGTGAAAAGGTTTTTCTTCATGTTAAACCAAGAAAGAGCTCTATAATTTTGGCAAGGCTGCCAAGTTATCACCTTGTTATGTGGGACATTTCAAAATTATCAAAGAAATCAATCCCGTAGCTTACCGATTAGCATTACCACCTGCTTTGTCTCGAATGCATGATGTTTTCCATATTTCTTTGCTTAAGAAATACGTTTCAGACTTATCACATGTTTTAAATTGGAATTCCTTGTAGGTCCAAGACCCAGGAATAATCATGGTTAAACCCACTCGAGTGTTGGAAACTCACCAATTGCATTTGAGAAATCGAGAAATACAACAATGTAAGGTCTAGTGGGACCAGTTTAACGAAGAAAGTGCAACTTGGGAAAATCTGGAAGAGATGAAAACTACTTTTCCCTTTCTTTTTGAACAGAATTGAATATGTTGATTGATAAAAAATTTATTATTATGAATTTATCTTTTATATGTCTTTATGTAAGCCAGTTTTGGGGCAAACATTTATTCAGGTTGAATAAATAGTATCATTATACTGATTTATGAAACTATTCAAGTTTAAAATAGTAATTTGTTCAGTGAGTCAATGAATTGATTGACCAGAAGATAAATCAAAGGATGTAATCATCGGGATGATGAATCTTTTAGGAGGGAAGCATGTAACACCCTGAACTGTTGTTACTTTCTCCTGAGCATTCAAGTGTTGATATATGATTTCTCCTGTATAAGGACATGTTCCTTTGGTTTTGGGAAGTCATGCTTGATATGGATTATATCTTTTCTGCTCTTAAGATCTTTGACTGAACCGGAATATGCTTGGACTCTTTTGTTTCTTTCATTCTTCGCATTTGAGTACAATCTGATTTCTGGAAGATTGTGGATTTATCCACCTTTATGACTCAACCTTGGATCAGTTGCATTGATCCAAGGGATGTTTTAATTTTATTCAGGATGAGAAAATGGTATTGACATTTCAAGAGTTACTAAGTCTGACTGAGCTTTGAATGTTCAATTCTAGAGGTTAACTCTGGCTGATCATGGTAATTAGAATCTGGTTCCAGTTATCATAACATCAGGAAGGACCTAGACCTTAAGCCAGGTAAGATGTGTATGTTTTATATCTAAAGCTTAAATTACTTGATGCCAAACGGAATCTGATACAGGAATGTTTTATCTGTTTGAACTCTATTACTGATTAGTCCTATTTAGGGGACCTATACTAGAATCAGTAAGGTTAGTAGTTTTAACCTAAACTATAACCTAATATTGCAAGGTTAGTTAATCTAACCTAGTCCTTAAACTATGAGCTTAATACTCCTAAGGGTTAACTAAACCTATCACTATGGAGGGTGACTAATGTTATATCCTATGGAAATGAGACTAATGTCATATCCTATGATCTAACCTAAGTCACTAACCTATCCTAAACTAATGCTATGAAGGGGGACCTAAGGAGGGTCGTGAGTCATGGGCGGTAGTTTCCATGGCATTTAAGAAAGGATAAGGATGAAGGACAGGGAGTGCTGCCAGGTTTAGCGGAGGGTAAATTTGCTAAGAGAGTCTTACGTGGCAGTATCTCTAAGGATGGGAATGTTTGTTTATTTTGTTTTGGCATTCACCAACTTTGGCAGTCGGTGGCAATGGAAAATAGGTGGGAGAATAAAAATAAATGCAATTAATGAGCATCGGGCCTCGAGCATGGATTGCTTGGGAAGGCATGCAAGTGGAATTTTCTTGGTTGTTTTGTTTTCCATGCATTCCGTTTTTCACTCTGCATGAGCACTGGTTCTTCGAACCAGCCGTCTACTCTTCGTTGCATGGAAATTTTTAGAGTTTCAAATTTACTTCTCTATCAGGGGAAGTATATAAGGCATGGAGGTAACAATATTTTGTTGTTTAATCTTTCATGGAAGAAGAAGAGAAGGTGCGAGTGCATTCAGAGGTCTTCTTCAAATTTTTAGCGACACTATCAGGCATGATAGGCCCTAACTATTAAAAATCTTGCTTTCCTTTAAATGTTTTCATTAGAACAACTCTGTTCAGATGATTTGTGCACAGTCGGCTTGGTGAGTAGCAATATATTGGTTTTTCTTTTGTTGATTTGGGAATTCTGGGTTGTATGTAGATCCTGGATGAAACCTGCTTCTTAATTCTTGTTTCCATGTTGTGAATACAATATGGGTTTCACTTTCTATTGGAAGTGTTTTATGTTTTCTTTATCTGGCTGAGGTATTGGATTAAAAATTGGCTCCATGATAGACTTCGTGCTTGATGATTTCGTGTTTGAAAATGCCACTGTAATTAACTGTTGTTTCGAATATGGTTGGATTATTTGATTGTTGCTTTTCGTATGAACTCTAACTATTACTGGACATGTTCAGGAAAGTAAGTAGTTGATTTTGTGGTTGGAATGCTAGTTTATTCTGTAAAACTCATTGGTTTAGTCACGTGAGTTGGAAATATTGTTGAATTTAAGATTTTACCTTTATTTTAAAGGGTGCAATGTTCTTATGAATATAGGTTCTGTGAGTAAGGAAGTATTTGGTGTAAATGTTGTTTTTGTGATTTTTACATGGATATTAGGAACATGGATATGTTTAGGAGGAACTTACTTGGAGGAACTCTATTCCTGACAATTCGTGGTTGATCTAGATCTGCATGAATGGAAATTATGTTTAATATTTGGTTAAAAAATTTGTGTTTGATGTTACCTGAGGTGATTTTGAAATCTGTATTTAGAATTCAACTATTAACTCTATACATGCATTTTTGTTTGGTATCTTGGAATGATTTAACAACCTAACAGTGTAATGGTTGGAAATAATTAGTTTGATCCATTGGTAAGTAATGGTAATGGGACAGTTACCCTAACTCTTAGTCCAAAATGATTCGAGTAATGGGTGAAATGTAGATTGTTTACTTAGATCAAGATTGTGATCTCGAGATTAGAATGATTGCATGGGGAGAGACGATATAACATTTTGTAGCGATTATTGGTCTTTGTTTAATGTACAATCGTAAGACCGTAGGGATCTATAGGCAACTTTTAAGGCGGCTCTACCTGACTGGAGCTATTGGTGAACTTAAGTGTTGTTTTACTTGCCTTCTTTTTCCCTGATTGAATTAGAGAATATATATATTACTTCTTGGAAGTTAGTATAGTTCTGAACTTGATTAAAATAGAGTTCTGATCTCTCTGTTCCTTCCTCTGAGTTATGAAAGATAGTTGTTATAGGAATTTGAAGAAGGAAGGTATTTTCACTCTCTCTCTCTTGAAAAATTAATGAGCTCTTCTATAGAATTCTGTAAGGAACTCTACAGTATGGTTATGAGATGAAAAGACTGTTAAAAATTAAGTGGGAAGAGTGGTAAGTGGTGAAATCTTAACTTAGAAGTCTCCTTTCTTTTATTAGTAGGATTATTATCCTGATTTAGAATTTCAGTTTATTATCTACTTGTATAAAAGTAGCCCTGTAGTAAAAATTTTTGCTTACTTATCAATGTTTATGAATTTGATATGATAGAGTTAAAGGAAATCTGCTAGACGAACTTGCTTGAGGCAGTAATCTATCCTTTGTTTAAATTATTTTTATGCAAACATGTTGGTTGCATACCTTAAGAAGGTTTCATTCTTTTGTTTAGAGTGATTATAACATGATTGACACTATTCTTGGTTTTCGGATGGCTAGGTACTTAATATTCATATTGTTTCTTCTTATTTTCTGGTATAAGATGAATCATCCGAAAAAGATTTAAATTGAAATTGTAACTATAATATGAGTCATGTTATAAAGTCATATTATAATGGTAGAAAGAAAACTAGCGTGATTCATGATTATGGATTTGATGAAATTGATGTCATTTAAACAGGATTGTTTAATGAAAACAATTGGTGGAATGCAATTGTTTTAAGAATTAGTGCTTATCATGCTCAGTTCACTGAACTGACCCATTGCTAGCAATTTTTGAGATGGTCATCTTAAGTGGTAAAGGTAGGTAGATCTGAAATGATGCACAAACTGTTTAATCTGGTTCTTATGAAGAATTTCAACATGATTTTTCTAATTGTACTATAGAAGAAAGTTACTCTTTTTCTGATGACTATTGTATTAAAATATGCTAAAGTGCATAGGTTGTAATTGTATAGGTTTGGGAATAAATGAAATGGGGACATATTACTTATGTGGTCTGTGTTCTTATTTGTGAAATGATCTTCTTTTATCTGTATGAATGAGAGTGCATTCTTACTATTATATGCAATGGGGTCTAGATGGATTCCCTAAGTAAGCCTTGTATAATTATGTGGCTGAATACTACATGTTTCTGGTTAGTAATTCTTATATATTATGAATATGGTTAAATTGGAAATTAGACCACTACATTTTTAGGGAATGTTGAGGTTGAACTACGCCCTAAAATGTGGCTATAACTAGAAGAGTATTCTATTACTCTCTTAATGTTCTAATTCAAAGCAATGTAATTGATGGTTATAAATCACCATGTCTTAATGGTAATAAGTCTGATATATTTCAGTCTTGAGATTGTTACGAACCCTTACTGGTTTAGTTATCTTCCTTATGGAAAACTTAGGGCTGTTGTCTATTATGAGGATACTGAGTTAATAGGAACCAATCGACAACTTGAAACAATCTTTAATCTTATTAAAAACTTTTTCTGCGAGAAACTAAACTAAATTTTGAAAGGTAATCAAAAAGTGTGGGACCCGGGGTTAGGGAAGGCTACCCAATTAGGAGGGCTGTAATCCAAATATAACTCAACTTAAGTGAATTCTTGGAGGAATGTACATCTTTCCGAAGGCTGTTTAAATAGGATGTTGACACATGTCAATCTGTGGTTGTACCTTCGAGAAGATTAGGATCTTCTCGAGGATACAACAATGTAGGTGATATATGGCAGCACCCATACTGTGGTGATCGTTAAGATTTACACGAAACTTGATCAAGATTTCCCTTTAGAATTTGGTTAGGACCATAGACGTGTTATGAGGCAGCCCTTTGAGACTCGGGATAGCCTGACACATGGGGTGAACATTGGTTAACCCAGTATGTCAGCTTACCCCTAGTCTTCAAGGGCATCCTTATAACGTGAATTATGATATTAACCCAATCAGAGTGAAAACTTGGGACAAGGGGACTGACAGAAGTCAATATAAGACATTCTATATAACATGGGAGTGGGGTGAAGGACATATTCGGATTGATGAGTATGCCGTCAAGGAATAAGTAACATGAACAGTATGTTTCAAGTCTTTGGCCAAAGTATCGCAAGATTTAATTATGTTGTCTATGTCACCTAGTCTAAGGAATGTGATATTATAATGATGAATAATGGTAACAATTATTCATATAGGTTCCTTGGATGAGCACTTAGAATCCTAGATTAGGGAAGAGAACCACGAGAATGAAGTGTTGACATTGAAAACACCAAACTCTAAGATACACATGAATAAATCGGTAGTTCACCGAGTCATGGAATTAATAGATTGGTGGTATACCGAGTCATTACAACTACATATGGTTATACTGTTATGAGAATGATTGTTATGATCTATGTGTTCTAAATTATGTATTTATAACTAGAAAACATGATTTTTCTAATTGTACTATAGAAGAAAGTTACTCTTTTTTGCTAATGACTATTGTATTAAAATATGCTAAAGTGCATAGGTTGTAATTGTATAGGCTTGGGAATAAATGAAATGGGGACATATTACTTATGTGATGCTGTGTTCTTATTTGTTGAAATGATCTTCTTTTGTCTGTATGAATGAGAGTGCATTCTTACTATTATATGCAATGGGGTCTAGATGGATTCCCTAAGTAAGCCTTGTATAATTATGTGGTTGAATACTACATGTTTCTTGTTAGTAATTATTATATATTATGAATATGGTTAAATTGGAAATTAGACCACTACATTTTTAGGGAACGTTGAGGTTGAACTATGCCCTAAAATGTAGCTATAACTGGAAGAGTATTCTATTACTCTCTTAATGTTCTAATTCAAAGCAATGTAATTGATGGTTATAAATCACCATGTCTTAATGGTAATAAGTCTGATATATTTCAGTCTTCGAGATTGTTACGAACCCTTGCTGGTTTAGTTATCTTCCTTATGGGAAAACTTAGGGTTGTTGTCCTATTATGAGGATACAAGGTTAATAGGAACCAATCGGCAACTTGAAACAATCTTTAATCTTATTAAAAACTTTTCTATGCGAAACTGAACTAAATTTGAAAGGTAAATCAAAAAGTGTGGGACCCAGGGTTAGGGAAGGCTACCCAATTAGGAGGGCCTATAATCCAAATATAACTCAACTTAAGTGAATTCTTGGAGGAATGTACATCTTTCCGAGGTTGTTTCGTAGGATGTTGACACATGTCAACTGCAAGGTTGTACCTTCGAGAAGATTAGGATCTTCTCGAGGATACAACAATGTAGGTGACATATGGCAACACCCTTCTGCATTGATCGTTAAGATTTACACCTGAAACTTGATCAAGATTTCCCTTCGAGACTAGGTAAGACCATAGATGTGTTATGAGGCAACCCTTTGAGACTCTAGGTACCTTGACACATGGGGTTAACACTGGTTGACCTAGTATGTCAGCTTACCCCTAGTCTTCAAGGGCATCCTTATAACGTGAATTATGATATTAACCCGATCCAGAGTGAAAACTTGGGGCAAGGGGACTGACAAAAGTCAGTATAAGATGTTCTATATAACATTGGAGTGGGGTGAAGGACATATTCTAGATTGACGAGTATGCCATCAAGGAATAAGTAACATGAACAGTATGTTTCAAATCTTTGGCCAAAGTATCGCAAGCTGTTGATTACGTTGTCCTATGTCACCTAGTCTAAGGAACGTGATGCTGATGAATAATGGTAACAATTATTCAGATAGGTTCCTTGGACAGAGCACTCAGAATCCCAGATTAGGGAAGAGAACCATGAGAATGAAGTGTTCTGTTAAAAACACCAAACTCTAAGATACACATGAATAGATCGGTAGTTCACCGAGTCATGGAATGAATTGATCCGGTGGTATACCAAGTCATTATATTTGCATATGGTTATCTGTTATGAGAATGATTGTTATGATCTGTGTGTTCTAAATTATCTATTTATAACTAGAAAACACTAAAAAAAAAAGATTGTTCTAAAGTATTAAAATGTGGATTTTACAAGCAAGTAGTGTTGATCGGGTAGAGGTTGCGGGAGGCACGGGATAGGCGTAAGAAGTACGCTAATTAGCATAGAACCAAGCATAATTTTGATGTGGGCATGAAGGTTTTCCTTTGTGTTAGGCCATATAAGATCCCGATCCATTATGGAAAAGGTTCTAAGTTAGCTCCTTGGTTCGTTGGACCTTTTGAGATCCTAGAGCATATCGGCCTATTGGCTTACCGTCTAGCATTGCCACCCAGCTTGTCTCGCGTACATGATGTGTTTCATGTTTCTATTCTTAGGAGATACATCACATATCCTTCTCATGTATTGGATTGGACATCATTACAGGTGTAGGATCAGGGGCAGGTGATGGTGGAGCCCGTCTGTATCATCGATCGTAGGACCCTGGGCCTTCGAGGTAGAGAGATTGATCAGGTACGGTGTAGTGGGATAGATATGATGAGACTGCAACCACTTGGGAGGATGCTACTACTTTATGAGTGTAGTTTCCACATTTGTTCCAGTGACTTCCAGGAGGAATTTGAGTCTAAGGGGAGGGGGATGTAGTGCCCACTTTCCTTGGACACTATTTAGATACTGATCCTGACACTATTGATCATATTTTGGACATAATTATGTTTTGATGTAGTATGATGTGTATATGCTAGATCATGGATTCCTATGGACATTATTATGTTTTGCTTAGTATGATGGTTAGATGTTAGACTATGGATTAATATTGATCTGGATTCAGTTATTATGCTTGAGGATCATTGAGACATTATTATTATTATGTGGATGATGATATACTAGTTGACATGGATAGGTTATTGATGTTGATTTTAGACATGTGACATTGATATTATGAATAGCTCTAGTATAGAAATCTATTGGATGATGATATAGTTGCAAATTGAATTTAAATGATAAATGTTAAATTCTTGATAATGTTGTGATTTGGATTTAATAATTGTATGTTGCTTATATCATTTGGATGTTCTGATATGGCCACGAGGCCGAAGGAGGTATTTTGCATTTTGCAGGTTAAAATCACAACAATGTTAGGGGATTGGAGACTAACCATATTGGAATTCAGTGTGAAATCAACAAGGGTCACCATGGCAACTGTGTTTGATCGGTGTGTTATGTTGTGTTAGGATTTCCATTAGTGTGACCTTGGGGTATATGTGTGTGTGGTTATTATGTGTTCCCTTTTTATTTATTGTTGTGTGTATTTTATTTTGTAATGTGCTTTTATTTTAATTATTTAAATATGATAGTATTATGTGGGAGACATATAGTTAAAATTTAATTAAATTAAATGGGATGTGGAATGTGAAATTAAATGTTTTTGCTTTGGTTGAAAATGAAATTTGATATATAGATATTTTTATAACCTTATGGTAATTAAATAAATCTTATGTCAAAAGGCTGTCATAAATAAATGTCATAGAAGTTAATGCATTTTAGAAGAGTGTGTAAGTTACCAAGTATAGGTTGTGTAAGAATTTGTAAGAGGTTGTAAGGCTGATTTTGGAAGGTCAAACACTCCTTCCACTTTGAAATTCGAATTTGGCCTTGAAGGACAAATTTGGAGGCTTGTGGGACAAGTTAAACTTGTCCCACACCTCTCAAAATCCTCCACCAACCATGTTTATTGTTTTGGATTCAAAATAAATCTATTTTATTATGTTTTGATATGAATTTGTGTAAGTATTGATTGCACTTGTCTTGTAATTTTAAATGCATTCCTTTTGGGGTATGGGCTATATTGTGTGTGTAAGTGATTTTGTCATTTTTCATTAATGGTGATTTGTTGTTGATGTGGATTACACTCTTGGGGAAGGAAGAAAAATGATGTGGCATCCCACTTGGAATCCACATCATCCTCTTCCACCCTCTCCTTTAAAATTTGAATTCCTCCTCATTTTGTGGTTGTTACAAGTTGGAGATTTCACTCTTGGGTAAATGTTCTCTTAGATTTTAGAGCTTTCTTGGTGGAAGAAGTGGATTTACTTGTGCATGCTTTCCTCTTGCTAATTTGGGACTAGTTTTATGCAATAAAGAATCTGTTGTTTTGGAAACAAGACTCCATTATGGAGAGGTAGGTTCTCACTCTTTTAAATTGTTTTTTTTTTTCCTCTTTTAGCATGAATTTTGAATGTTTTTGTGTTTGCAATTCTTAGAGGGATGGGTAGAATGCTTAGGGCATGGTGTGGAGAGAAGACTATGAGGTTTATCAGAGGAGGGATAAGGGATTTACCATTGGCACTTGTCTTGTGGAGGGAGTGTTGGTTGGGATCCACCTAGGGAAAATAATATGCTTGCATTTCTTACTTTGGGGAGGTATAAGGGATAAATTTGGAGGAGGGATAAGGAGGGGTTGAGGAGGGATAAGGTTTATGGGATGGTTATGTTTTGGTGGTTTGTTTTAGGTGGATGCCCAATTTCAACATGGGAGGCATAAGGAGACCTCCATAGTTCTTGCTCTTGTTTGGCTTGCTTGCTTGGAGAAGGAGCCTTTGTTTTGTTTGAAATTGATTGTTGTAGTTGAGAACTACATCTTCTTGCTTTGTGTTTCTTTGTGATTGTGAAATATGCTTATATGTGAAGAAGCCATGTTACCATGTGTTGTAACATCATGCTCCATTTCAATATGGTTGGGGCTCGGGGGCCAATAGGGAAAGATGGCTTCTCTTTTCCCATTAGATGTCTTGGTTGGGTGGAGAGCGTTGCCTTTCCCCTTCCTTGTTGTGATTAAAAGTTAAAGGATGAAGAAATCAGCATGTTGTTGTTTGGAGCTTGGAGAAATTAGTTTGATGACCATTCCTTGAGTAGTTTTAATGTAACCCTACCCACTTCAAGTGGATGAATGTAATTGATATAGATATGTGAGATGTTTACCTTGTTATTGAAAGATGTAATCAAATTTGAGGAATGTAGAGAAGAATTGTAATTCTCTATTTTACTTGTAAAGAAATGAAATTGAAATGATATACTTGTATTCTTTTGGAAATTGAAAATTGAAAATCCAATCAACTGGAAGGGAGTTAAGTTGTAATGTGTTGTTTGAAATCAATGAAAGAAATATATCCTTCTCTCAATTGCATTGTTGTTTTGGAAATCACATGGTTGTTATATTATACAAATTCTATTTTAGAAAAGAGAGTATGTATAAAAGAAATGATATAAGCTTTATATTTTGAAATGAGTTTTGAACTAGAAATCAATCTTTCATATTTAATGTATATCTAAGGAGCATTGCATTTTTCTGAATTAGAACAATATGCACATTCAATTGATAAATTGCAAAATCAGTTTAGAGGAATAAACTCACTATTTTAAAGTTAAAACTGGTAATATACATTTGAATAAATGAACAATTCATATTTATACTTCTTAATTAACTTAAAAATACCATATGTTACTATGCCAAGACTACACAAAACTCAAATTGACAAAGTAAATTCGAGGAAACAATCCAACAAATTCAAATTTTGAAACAATCCCCTTCCTAGGTCATTTTTCTGTCCCTTGTTGGAGAAAAACACAACTTAAATAAATTGATCAAATTGACACCATTAAAACATTCTAATTCTTCCTAATTTTATTCCCCATGTCTGAATGGCATGTGGAGTGGAGGAAGGGATTCAATTTTTATAAAAATTGCAAGTTTGAAAAACTGCCAGTTTTAAAATTATAAACCTTGCAGATCAATTTCTTAAAATTGACCCTCAAACTTTACCAAATTCTAAAATTGATGTTTTCTATGCAAAGAGGACTCTGAGAGATTTCTGGAAAGTCCTCGTTTTCCTAAAATGGAGCTTCCTATCAAAATTTATGGCCATTTGAAGTTTTACTTCAAAATGGCCATCCCAAACCAAAAATGAAATAATTCGACCTTAGAAAAATTTAAATTTTGAACTTTGGAAAAATTTCACTTTTTTCTCCATGGCCCCACACCCCCATAGCCAATGGGGTGATGACACATGTCCCCATGGGTGCATGGGTCCATGCAATTCTTTTAACCTTTTAACCTCATGGGCGAAAAATCCAAATTTCCTCCGCCGGCCTGCGGCCAATCACAAAGCGCCACGTGGCAATTTGGGCAAGCACGGAGGAAAATTTTCCTTCGAAAAATTGAAAACTTGGTTTTGGGAAAAATTTCATGTTTTTCCCCATGACCACCGGCCTGAATGAATCACGTGATGACACGTGGCATTTGGAAAATTTTCCCAATTTTCTCCCTAACCCCGCGGACCTCCAAGGGAAAATTTTCCCTTAAAACTCCACCCGGCCATAACTTGAGTTCTACAAGGAGTTAGGAGGATTTCTTTATATGGTTGGAAGGTGAGAAAATTCCTATCTAATGAGACTATTTTAGGAAATTTTTATAACTATAAGTGTGTTAAAAATCTAGTTGAAGTTTAGGGCTTGATAGAGAGAGCAGCCTAGGGATAAATTTGTCCCTGAACCTTAGTAAAACTTGTAACCTCCAAATTTGAACCTTGTAAACTTGTTATAAGATAAAAATGAAATATTGTGTTTGGTTAATCAGAATCTATTCTAGAACCCATTTAGTTTCAAACTAGTATCTTTTTACTTGTTTGTAGAGACCTTCTTACAAAAAAAATTTATTCCATAATTTTTCCTAGTTTTTTCTTGGTCTCAAGTGGTAGTTGAAGTGGGCATTACATCTTGGCTCATTGAAAATTTTGGACATTTTGTATCCTTTAGTGTTTACTAAGGATTTGTTATCTCTACATTCTTTACACGAGACCCCGATCCGGTTAATCCATGTGAATATCGGCCTTCACATGCCATTATAACTAACTATGCATACCTAGAAGTAATAGAAGAATCATTTTGTGGCTATATTAGGCCTTAACATGTTTTATTTCTTCTTTCTTTCCTATTTTTGAATTATGTGCTTGATTGTGACTTTTAGTTCCTTACATATCCATTTTTTGTATGTGTTTCATGGAATCAATTTTGTAAATGTGTTTTGGTTTGTGCCATGAGTACCTAGCCTTCCCTCATGATTTTTCCTATCCCTCTTTTTCTAGTGCAATCACATCCCTTAGTTTAGTTTTCCTTTATATTATCCTTCTATCCCTATTCCCTTGGAATTTTTAGCTTAGTTTATCCCTTTCAACATCAAGAGTAGTAGTAGTAGAAATAGGTAGAGAAACCGACCTTCTCTAGAGATCTATCTTAAGCGCACAAGGTCTCATAACTTAGATATGGTTCCATTATTGTCTCAAACAACCTGATCCTGAATACATGAGACATGGGTGCATGTTTGAAAATCAACATGACCTAGCCCTTGTGCCTAGTGTTCCAATTCTACAAGTAATCATTGATTAATAGGAGAGTGTAGGTGATCCATAAGCTTCAAGTAGATATCATTTTCCTTTGAATACAAAAATACATCACAAAACACAGTCATAAATGGAAACACAAACTCATCTTTGTTCTTTGGGGGCCCAATTGGAGGAATATTTTCTGGCATGTCATTAAGACAGAGTGTGGGTGCGTATAACATTGGGAACATGTCTTAAAGTACTAAAAATTTGTAGACTGTGGGAGTTAATTTTAGTACTACAATTAGGAAGAAATGAAGTACATCCACCTGGTTCGTTTCCTACTACTAGAGGATCGGGTGGATTAGGAGGGTTTGGATCAATTAGATCAGGTGATTCTAGTGGTGGAGCAAAAATTGGTGGTGGTTTTGGTTCTAGATCTGGAGGACAGGGCCCACATTCCTATAAACCCCCACATCAACCTCAAAGCAAGTGTATTATGATATGTACCTCCACTTGCTAGAATATAGAGGTATTGAAGATGCTACAAATCATGTGAACAAGTGTGAGTTGTTATGGTGTGCTAAGGGAATCACCACTTCAGATAGGAAGGTGATTTAGTTTACTAATAATCTTCAAGGCGCACACATAGCTGGTAAAAATATGAATCACATCGAATGTGGTGAATTATGATGCTTTGCGACTCTACGTTTCTATTGAAGTTCCATATTCCATTGTTTGAATAGAAAAATATCAACATGCTTAAGGACATTAAGCAAGGATTATCATAAAGTGTTCAGGAATATGATGCACGTTTTAAAACTTTGTTGTCAAAGTTGTCTGATGACATACATCCTAGTCAACATGAAAAATTGTTTATTGTTGAGTTTTTGACTCCATTCATAAGGGAGCTATCTCATAATACATTTTTGGACCCACGTGATGCTTTAGAAGTAGCTCAAAGTGTGCTCAGAAGTTGGGATGAATTCAGATCTTAAAGGAGCAGGCACGTGTGATGGAATGATAAAAGAAGGTTGAAATACCTAGTAAGGATGTAGATGACTTGAAGGAGGTATGTTACATATGGCACCAAGAGAACATAATCCCCTTATCATGAGAGTGGTTGAGAAAAAAATTACCACGTGTAGGTAATGAACATGAGAGGTAGATACTTCATGCAAATCTACCTCCCCATAATCATGAGTATGATAAGGAGATTACACTAAATGCAATCATAGATGGATGGCTTCTGAGAAATATTATGATAGACACATGTACGGAAGTTAATGTACTCACATTGTATTCTTGGAATCAGTTGGGGAGACCACCCTTGCAGCCTTCTTTGAATATTTTATATATGGCAAATAGAACTAGAGCCATGCCACTTAGAGTGTTAAAGGATGCGACTATTACAATTCAGGGAGCCAAGTTTACTGGGGACTTTGAAGTAAGTATTAGATCTAGTTGAAGCATATAGCTTCCCATCATTACTTGGGTACCCCTGGTGTTATGCGAATAATGTGGATTTATGCTTCAATAAGGGGTACATTATCTTTTAAAATAAATAAGTGCGTGTCATTATACCTTTAATTAAGATGTAAAGGCTGCCCCATGTGTTGAGCCTTTGAGTGAAAAATACTTGAACAAGAATTATGCACACATAATTAGAGACCCTAAGGTAACTGAGCCATCTAAGGAATGAGTGATATAGTGGGATGATGCTCAGTTATTTAGTGACACCACAAGTATTTCATTTGATAACTAGGCACATGGAACATAAGAGGTAGTTGGGTGTGAGGTTAAGAACACGCTTACTCATATGATCAAGTCCCGCATGGTTAGACACTTAAGTTATAACCAGTACTCTTTGTACACTAGTGAAGGGAACCCTGATGTATATCTACACACCATGGAATCCCAATGGAAGAATGAAGGAGATAGACATAATATGTTGGTATATACTCTATGTAGGACAACATCGCGCTAGTGGGCCACAAACATAGACAAATTATTGGAATGACAAGAGGTTATAATTACATTTTCTACTAGGTTTCTAAGGAGTAATGTACCTTCTCAGATATGTGAATTCTATGGGAAGTCCCCTACTTCACACCATGTCTAGGAATGTGAGAGACTTTAGACCGAGGGAAAGGAATCATCACTCTGGGTATATAATTTCTATGCCACCCTAGGTGGCTACGCATGCTTGATGGTATGTCCATGTAGAATTGACAAGAGAAACATTTAATTGGCAAGAGATGACCTTAGGTATGATCCATACTTTTGATTATTTTTCTACTAAGCCACCAGTCAATGAACCACTGCAAATTATGAAGCGCCTTAATTTGGGAGATAGCACAAAGGTTGAGGAGATTTGTTAGATATGTTTGGAGAGCTAGATTTAGAGGTGTGCCTTGACCTTGAAGAGAATGAAGAAGAAGAAATGGTCCACCCTGGGAAGTGAAGGAAAAGGGTAAATTGGTGTGCATGATAAATGATGATGGTGAGGAGGATAATAATATATATGTTAAACACACTTAAGGTACGCATGAGGTGATGGAAATAAAAGATGAAAAGGTACATGTGTATCATGAGCCCATGAAAACAAAGAAGGTTAATATTGGATTATATATAGAGCCTAAAGAGGTGATTATTGGTGATTATTGGTTAGATCAGGAAGTGGCTAATATTATTGAACTCTTGTGTAACTTTCAGAATTGTTTCTATGGGGCTATCATGAGTTAAAAGGAGTACACCCTTATTTAGGAGAGATGAGAATCAAACTTAAAGAAGGTGTGCACCCAATTAGGAAGAGGCCTTACAAGATGAATCCTAATATGTGCATTAAGGTAAAGGAATAAATTGATAAAATGCTCAAGTTTGGTATAATTGAGCCTATTGAGGAATCTGAATGGGTAAGTCCCATGGTCATTAGTATTAAAAAGGATGGAAGGATAAGGATTTGCATGGACTATAGAGAATTGAATTCTTCATGTGTTATTGATCCTTTTACCAACCCATTTATAGAGAATATCCTTGAAGTAGTTATAGGGCACAAGATATATTCTTTTATAGATAGATTTTAGGATATCATCAAGTGCGCATAGTGAAGGAAGATTAGGAAAATACAACTTTCACCACCGAGTGGGGAAGTTTTTCATACACAGTAATTCCCTTTAGACCGAATAATGTTGCAGCAGTTGTTCTCGTGAATTGTTTTCCATGTTTTTCATGACTTCATTCATAATATTTTACAAGTATATCTAGATGATTGGACCGTGTATGGTTTGGTTAAGGATTATTGTGACAATTTGAGGCTTATATTTGAGAGGTGTAGGAAGTTTAACATCTCTCTTAACATTAAGAAATTTATTTTTGCAACACCTTTTGACACTTTACTTGGACATATTATTTGTAAAGAAGGCTTGTTAGTAGATCCATCCAAGGTTACTGTGATCTTGGGATTGGAAAAACCTAACAATCAAAGTGAAGTGTGTAGATTTCTTTGACATACATGGTATTACAGGAAATGCATTCAGGATATGCAAAGATTATCGTGCCCCTAGAAGAACTTCAAATCTAAAGGAAAATTTTATTGGGGTGAGGCACAACAACAGAAATTTGAAACACTGAAGGAAAGGTTGACTACTACACCTATTTTGCACTTTCCTTCATGGGAAAAACCATTTCATGTTCACATCGATGATTTTGAGATGGAAATTAGTGTAGTATTAACACAACCAAAGTTAAGAAATTGTGGACCACCCTATTTGTTTTACAAGCAAGAATTTGACACCAGTTGAATAGAATTATACAACTACTGAGCACGAAGCTTTGTCCATGATTTATGGGATGTACAAGTTTAGAGAATACTTATTGGTGAAATTTGTTATCTTCTTCACATATCATAAGACACTTAAGTATTTAGTCAACAAGCTTATTTTACAAGAATGCATATGCAGGTGGATACTACTATTTCAGGATTTTTAGTTTACAGTTATTATAAAACTAGGGAAAATTAACTCAGGGCTTGACCATTTGTCAAGAACAAATTCTAGTGAGGATGCGCAGAGTATTGAAGACACAATGCGAGATGCACAACTCTTTAGATTAAATCTGGGCGGTCACCGAACTAAAGTATATTGTAGTATTTTTACACACTAGAAAAGTGCCTAAGGGGAGGAAGAATTTTGAAAAAAATAAAATTGTAATATGCTCGACACCTTACCAGTTAATAGGTGGAGATTTATACAAGCTAGGCCATGATGAATTTTTATGTCTAGTGTGTTCTAAAGCATGAACATGAGGGTATTATGGAAGAAGCTCATGGTGGAATTGTAGGAGGTCATTATGCAAGAGATGTCACCATGCACAATATTCTGATGGTTGGCCTCTGGTGGGAAACTTTATACAAGGATACTAAAGAATATGTTAAGGCATGTGACCATTTTCAGTGCCTTAGGAAGCCTAGAACCAAATATGAGATGCCTTTGAGGCCTATTGCAAGTGTTGAACCTTTTGAGAAATGGGTGATTGACTTTGTAGGTCCTATTTCCCCACCCACGCGTAGGACCTGATGTGCACTATATTATAACTTATACAAATTATCTGACAAGGTGGGTAGAAGAAACACCTACTAAAGATTGCACTACAACTATAGTAACACGATTTCTATGGTAAATCATTATTAGTTGGTATGGATGTACATTAAATCTAATAAGTGATAGGGGCACACATTTTTTGAATGAGACTATCAAGATTTTATTGGAAGAGTTTATGGTGGCACACCATAAGACAACACCCTATCATCCATAAGTTAATGGTACTACTAAAGCTTTTAACAAGATTCTGGGATAAACACTAATAAAAACCTATGATGTTGATATAAAATATTGGGATAACAAAGTTTCTGTTGTACTTTGGGAATATAGGACTACCTACAAGAGGTTGAATAAGGGAACACCCTTTCAGTTGGTTTTTGGCGCAAAGGTTGTATTATCTATGGAGTTCTTGTTTCCTTCCCTATGTATTGCACACACAAGAGGACTAGATGATGAGAAATTTGTGGAGGAGTGCATAGATAAATTGATGTAGTTAGATGAGTGGTGCACTATTTCCCGATGGGTCCAGAGAAGATAGAAAAAGTGAGACAAAAGGCTTGACATGATAGCCATATCATGAATAAAATGTTTGAAGTGGGAAAGATGGTTCTTCTGTATGATTCAAAGTTGTCGTGCACCGAGAAAAATTGAAATTTCATTGTTTGGGACCCTTTGTGTAATGACTCTAACATGGTTGATATCTATGATGACTTTTATACTCGAAGTTGCAAATGTTGACATGTGATTCATGTCTAAAGACAATGTACTCTTGTGAACTAATAAATCATGTTTGTTGTAGACAATAGGTTATCTGCTAAAATAGATACAACTCTGCCATGTTTATGATGAATTGAAAATGAATTATTTCATTCCTTCTTATGTTGAATAATGCATTGCATGTGGAAATAAGAAATTGGTTCAATTTAAACTAGTTTATAAGTCTTGTTGTACTTGAACCTATGCTTCAGTTTTCATAATCTTAGATGCAAGATAACTATGCCTTGGATCAATTTTAGTGATCTAAGGCATGCTTTCAATTTCATGACATAGTGGTCATCTTCACTGAGTTGGAAAAATTTTAAGATCTTTGAACTTTGGTTGTCTTGAAATCTCGGGAGAAGTTTGATGCTTCCATCCTTCATATGTGATATTTGAATACCATTTCGATTCTTCTTTGGGTACAATGTAAGTGAATTTTTTTACAATTGTTTAGGAACCTAATTAATCTATGTTCCTAAGTTGGTAATCCTATCCTAAGTTGTAATTTTTCCTAAGTTACTCAGTTATTTTATTAATGTGGAATGTTCATAAAAAAGGAAAACATAAGACTAAATTAATAAGCTTTAGCCTAAGGACCTAAGTTATTTCCTAAACTAATGTTTGAACCCAACCTAATATTTCGGATAACCTAAAGGGGATGGATGGGATGAAATGTTAAAGAAAGTTGGTGGAACCAACCTCAATGTATTAATAAGGATTTATTGGGCATTAAAACTTATTGTTTTAGCAAAATTTGGTGAGTGCGTGAAGGTTTATTGGATGGTTAGTTGGCACCTCTGCAAAGTGTTAATTGCACGAAATTTTAAATTTAGTAATGATGAAATACAAGTTAGCGTGTGGCAAGAGATGTGGAAGGAATGCTAGTCTATTTGACATTTAATATTCTTAGTAATAGAGAAACCCACCTAGGAAGAAGGGTTTTCGGTTTTGCATTATTCATTATGTTTTTGTGAGCTTTAGCTCTACATGTGGTTTTTCACTTCAAACCCTCAGTTTGAATCCTTGTATGTTTTTTCACCTTACATGACATAGATGGTTAAGGAAATATAATTGTGAAGCTATAAGAGGAAGGAGAAGAAGGTTCTAAGGAGGTTTGTTGGGTTTTTGTGGAAATAAATAGCCTTCGAATCTCTTCTCGAAGATTTAAAATGAGAAAGTGAAGAAATGAGCTCTATCAGACATGATAGGCCCTATCCCTTAAGTCTTCTTCTTTTATTTAAATGCTTCATTAGAAGAGATCTACTCTATTTTAAACCTTCTATTATGGTTATTTGTTTAGTTATTCTTTGCTTCCATGGTGTTTAGTTTGTTTCCTTTGGATGAATAATGATTTTTGTGTGATGGGTGGAAAAATAAATATGGAAGTGTTATTTAATACTTTTTTGTTAACTTACTTGTATTCAAATATTCTTGATGCTGAAACAGATATGTGTTTGTTCTCTAAATGATTGAAAACCTACGATTAAGGTTGTATAAACTTTAACAATAGCTTTATTTTGTTGAAATCCGTAGATTGTAGCTTGTATGCTCCCATTAATGTTGTCGTTGGAACTAGATTTAAAGGAGTCTTTGTTTTGGTATCACGCCATTGTTTTAGATTCAACATGTGTTTGTCATTCTAGTCTAAGTGACTCGATAATGGTAGTAGTGACCCATTATTTTGATTCAACTTGTTTTGGGACTGTATTTTATTATGGGTATACAATCATTTAGATCTAAGATTTACTTATGATTGGGTCTTTTCCCAAATGGGAACTGTTTGGAATCTTTGTGTTCTTTCTTGAATCTCCTTGTTGTTACCATTCGGGTTAGAAGTAAATGAATGCTCACCTTGAGCTTGACAATATATTATCTTCCCTCCATTGTTGAAACTTGTAAGAATTGAAGTAATTTTTTTATGGAAGTTAAATAGGGAATGAAGTCATTAGAAATCTTTTGGTTTGGTTTTGTTGTACTTCTTATTTTCATAAACCCACTGGGATTTTAAGTTCCTTATTAGATCTTTTGATCTGCGATAGTTTTCATGCATTGTTAATGGATGTTGAACTCTTGTTGATGAGAGGTTGCTCAAATGATCTATCTGCCTTATTGTTGGATGATTTTAAGTTCTTTGGAGACTATTTTCAAATTTATTCGGTTTTTTCTCCCTTCTTTTCATCATGGGTTACTTGGAACTAAAGCGAGTCGTTTGTTAATTAGATTAATCCATGTATGGAGATAATATATTTCATAGGAAGAAGAACAAATAGGTAAAAATATTAAATGTTTTGTTTTTGTGTTTTTATAGTGTTTCGTTGATTGTTACCCAATTATGGGCTATGTCAAGATATCAAGTAAGATCTTGTTGATCTTAAGTGGACTTTCCAAGTTGTTTAAACATTTGATGAGAATTACTCTTAAGGAAGTTTGTTTTTTCTTCTTTTCTTTTGTATTTGCATAAGAGTAATGATAACTCTTCCTCAAACGAAACTGGTTGGTTGAAGAAACTACAAAATCACCCCTTTCCTTTTTGTTCATGAGCTATGGAACTACATTATTTGGGAATAGTTGTTGTTCCTTATTTGGTTTGAATAAATTGTTACACTTTAACCTTTGTTTTTGGTCTTAGTGTTTATTGACCTTTAAGAAAATGGTTACGAGTTTACGATATTTCCATGAGAATGTATTGAGTCTTGAGCAGGTTTTGAACTTTAGTTCTCATGTTCCATCCTCGATTTGGGAATGGTTGGTTTAAAACTTGTGTGTAGTTTTAATGGGTAGCTTGTTTTCTTTTGGCCTATGATTGTAATAAAAATGTAGTTGTTTTGGACTACAGAGTGTTAGCTTTGATTTTTTCTTTGAGTTGAATTCAAAAATGAACTCATGTCTTTTAGAGAACTTCTACTGTGAGTTACCTTATTTGTTTCTAATTGATTAAGCCTTCCTTACCTGGAATATTGAGCTTGATATAGTTATTATTATCAAATGGAATTTAATTATGTTTTCTTTGTTTATTCCTTCATGTATTAATTAGGATGTTCACTTGAAATAACAAAATAGTATACATATTCTGAAAGGTAGATTTATATACCTTATATTACTTCTTGAAAATTTAGATTAAGTTTAATGGAGGAACTTAATTTGGAACTTGACTAGAAGATAAGATTTAGATTGGGAAATATGATTTTCTTCCTTCTTTATTATCGCTACTTAATTTCTAGCATGTTGTGATAAATTCATAAGAATGTGGAATCAAGATTAACAATGATGATTTAATTAGTCCTTGAGTATACATTACTTATTGAATCTTTAATGATCTCTCTCTCATTTTTAGGTTGTAATCTTTTAGGGAAAAGTATTTTTGTTTATCTTGTTGTGTTTTGAGAACTATGTCATAAGCAACAGGTTTCATTTTATGAAATAGTTAGATAAAAGCACAACGTTTTAAGGTTATAGTGCTTATCATGTTCATTCAAATGAAATGACTCACACTAAAAAATTTCGGTGGATTTCATAAAAGATGAAAGGAGAAAGACATATAGAAAGTTACATTTGTTTTACTAAAGAAATTTTCTCTTTATTATGATGATTATGTGGCATCATTACTTGAAATGTAATTTTGTCAAAAAGGAAAGATGTAATAACAATTAGTTTACATTGTTGTTATGAAACTTTGTAATCCCTGAACTACTTCGTAATTAGTGAATGGATCACTCCTTTTTGATGAATAAATGGTTTGATGATTGTTGAATACTACTTTATTGTAATACCTTCTTTGGCATAAATTGGGAAGTATTATTATTATGTAATATCTTTAAGGAAGGGGAAGATAGGTATTTAAGTGTTATGGGATTTAGAAACTTAATAGTTCTTATATTTATAAGACTTTTGGATTAAGGATCTATAATATTGGTTGATTCATTACTCATAAAAGAGATACAACTAATAGTTGATACTCTTGAATAGATCCTTAAATAATATAAGGGGAATATGAATGAATTATATAGGTATATAGGTATGAATTCTAATTGTATTTAAAACATATGTAATTATTTTTCATAATTGGACATCGAGTCCTTGATAAAGGAAAAGGGATATTTTCTTTGAATAAATTATAGAGACTTATCTAAGGATCGGTTAAAGTATTTGTTTATATTATGAGAATGGTTAAATGAATTCTTCCTTAGGAAGATTCTTTAATCAAAATAATGAATGCTTAAAAAGGAACTAAAGGGATTAGACTTCATCTTTATGAAGTCTAAAATTAAGGTTTTAATAAATTGTTTTAAGCTAAGGCTGAAATGAGAAAAGGATCTAATGGACACACATACGTAACATTGAGATCAATTATGTCATTAAATGATACAAGTTTCTTAATTTAAGAAAAAATTAAACATGTAATTTGAATGGTTAGGAAGAAGATTTTACCTTCTTACCTACCTCTTGTGTGATTTCAGCTTGTAACCTTATAGGTTAAATGATGCTTAGTTGAATCCTAAATCATTGTTATCATAATCTTCAAGACAATGATTAAATGGGTTAATAAACTTGTAATATTAAGTATGTTAATCTAGTTGATGAAACTTAGATAGATTTTGGTACACATCAACTACAACATAGTAACTTCGTAATGACATGAGTCATTAAGAGGATACTATGATGCGATTCTTTATGTCTCAACAACTCACTTAGTTGGTTTAACTTGATTGACATAAGTGTATGACTGGATCACTATTCTAACCTATATAGGGATAGGAACATGATCTAGTGTCGAGGTCAACCCCTATTGACTTGGGATAACTAGATACACCCTAGTCAATGTAAGTTGATTGAGTATGTCTATGTATCCTTAGTCACCACATGTATTCCTCCACATTAATGCATGTTGTTAACCTTGTCTAGTTTAAAACCTTGAATCACATTGGGACCTGAAAAAGTTAGTAAAGACCACACTAGATAATAGAACAAGTGTGGTGAGGGACATATTACTTTTGATGAGTATGCCATCTATGAATGTAAACATGATAAACATGTTTAAAAACTTTGGTCAAAGTATCGCAAGTTGTTGGTTGTATTGTCCTATGTCACCTAATCTAAGATGTAGGATTTGGATGAATATCGGTAACAAATTTTTAGATATGAATCTTAGATAGAAAACTTGGGTACCCATAAAAGGGTAAAATAAACCAATTATATGGTGTATACATTATTTATTTAGATATAACATGAAATGAGATATCGGTTTAATATCGAGTCATTTACAATTACATATGGTTTTCTTTTATAAGATGGATTGGCATTGGAATGTGTGTTCTAAATTATGTTAATTTAGAATAGAGAACTTTATGTAAGATGAAAAAAATTCCTTGTTTCTTAAGTCTTAAGATGGGAATGTTACACTTTGTAGTTACAAATATATTGGAATCAAGGGTTTGCTAGTTATATGTGTTGGAAGGAACTTTATTGCCCGGTTACTTCAATAGGAGTAGGTCAGTTGAAGCCATACTATAAATAATTCTTTTTAGTGTTTGTAATAAGGTAGATACTGCCACTTATATTATATTTCCCTTTAATGCATTTCCTTTAAATGTGTTTCATTTTCTCTTTTAATATGTTTTGTCAATTTAGTTCATTATTTTATTTTAATAAGAGAGTTTGCGTGAGAGGAGATGATTACTATCTATTGGATTCATACGTAGAGGACCACAAATACTTTTAGTATGGGGTGGATCGGAAAGAATAAATGATTGGTGACTTGATATATATCGGTGTGTATAGGAAAAAGATTACAAGTGCTTAGCGTAAAGAGATTTTTAAAGAAATATGCTCATATTGAAGACCACGTGTAGATATATGGATGTTTATTGAACGTGAGGTAGGAAGCAATATGGTAAATTACTTAGTATGAGGCATAGTGGATAGTGTAACATTCCCATTTTAAGACTTTAGAAGGGAATTTTTTTGAAACATAATGTTCTCTGTTCTAAATAAAACATCATTTAGAACACACATTCCATGCCAATCAATCTCATAACAAATAATCATATGCAAGCTATAATGACTCGATTTTACAAATTGATATCTCATGTTAACTTAAAGTATAGAATACTTAATGTATACTACATATACTTGGTTCTCCTACCCTATTGCAGGTGTTGAGTGATATATTTAAAGAACTTATCTAAATATTTGTTACCAATATTCATCGACATCATGTTTGCTTTAAACTAGGTGACATAGGACAACGCAACCAAACTTGTGATACTTTGGCCAAATATTTTCAACATACTTATTCATCTTACTATTCATAGATGGCATACTCTTCATTTCGAATACGTCCTTCAAATCACTCCTTTGTTATCTAGAATGGTCTTTACTGACTCACCGTCCATCCACTTGCCCAAGGTTTTGACCCTATCCTTGGTTAGTATCATAGTTTGTTATAGGAAGATGCTCACGATGACTTAGGGTATATGGGCACACTTGGCTAACTTAAGTCATTTGAATGTGCAAGGTACCCTGAGTCATAAAGAGCTATTACCTATCCAAAACATGCTACTAACTTGACCTAGAGGGAAATGAAGTTCAAGTCCAGATGTCCGTAGATCTAGATGAACAAATACGGAAGGGTGTTGCCACATGTCAACTGCAACAATGTATCCTTGAGAAGTCCAGGGACTTCTCGAGGGTATAGTCCTTTCGTTGGCATGTGCCAACATTTGTTATAACTGATTCATCAAGATGTATATACCCCCTTAGTGGTCATTAATCATAATTAAATTGGATTAAGATTTAGATTACAACAACTATGTCTAACCCTAGTTTTAACATTCCTTAAGTTCTTTATCCAACACTATCCACGATTAGATGTGGATAAATTCATTAATTCATGTTTGCATTGTTATTCATTAACTTGGCATAACTAGTAGTTATCCAAAAATAAGACAACAAACATCCAACATTTAATTCCTAATGCAACCTAGCTATCCAAATCAAGTGTGTCATCCACCTAGATTCAACTAGTGTTTACCTTATAAACTTAGTATAAAGATTAAATATCATAACCACTATTCCTTTTATCTTTCATTCCATGAGAGAGGAAGAGTCTTCCTCTACATGATTAGAGGTTAGGTTTAACATAACCTTTTATCATTCGCTACTTATATAGTTTAATTGTATGTCCCAAGCATATTTCATTATTAAACTATCATTATGAAGTTAGAGAATGACACCTTTACAATTTAACAAGTTCATTATAATAGGGGAGATTATACTTATCTCCTTAATCCAACTTATTATTTTATAACAACAATAGTATACAATGATATAAGGAATACTACAAAGATATCACTATTATTTCCATCATACAAGTACAAAAGTATTCACATCAAAATTGGAGTCCAACACAAAACCTTTCAATTCATGATAATAAATATACATTTACAAGACTATGCATTTCATACATTTTGCATGTCAATCAGAATTAAGATCTTAAAAGAACAACACTTTTCTTTTCCAATACAACTCAAGAATGAATCAAAATTCTTTACGAGAAGATCCGAATTAAAAAGACAATGCATCATAAAATTTTATGTCTTCTTTTATCACTTATGATGTCCATCTCGCAAAAATTGCTAGCACGGGTCAGTTGAATGATAGGCCTGAGCATGATAAGCACTAACAATTAAAGTAACGTGCATTCCACTAATTGTTCCATTAAAACAACTCTACTTTAATAAAACAATTAATATATCATACAAATAATCATAAGTAATAACATCTTAGAAAAGAAGTACATTAAAAGAGTTTGAATTTACTTTTAAGAAAATAACTTAATATAATCCGCAACATCAGAATTATATCACAAGGTTTAATTGATCTTATTAATTACTTTAAAACAATCAACATGTTTTTTCATCCAATTGTTTCATAGTTCTATAAGAATAGAAATACACATTTATCTTTACTAAGTAGATAAAAGAAGTTAATTACCACATAGATCATATTATAATGCTTCATCTTTTCATATAACAAAGGAAGAAGAATCAATACATATTATTCCCCAAACACTAATCATCTGAAAGACAATTACAGGTTTAGAACACATGAATCTGCCTCAATTCAAAGATAACAATACAAGGATTCAACATTAAAGAAAAGCATCTAACAAGAATCCCAAATCAATCCAAGTAGGGTAGAGAGTCAAAACAATCCCTCCCTAAAGTCAAAATTGACTCCCATATGTTAGAGGATATAATTCAAAGATCTGAAACCAAACGTTCCACAATAAATTTTCCATCTCTAGAAAAGATCGAAAACAGAAAATTTTAATCAAATGAACTTATCCAAACAACAAGAAAAATATCTCAAATAGAAAAGGACCCAATCTATAATTCATTTCATTTATACTATGAAATGAATTCCCATTTCTATTTCAAACTTAGAAATTCTTTATCTAGTTCCCAAAAGAGAACACAAAACCAAACACATAGTTAAAGAAACCACACTTCTAGTTTTCCTTTACAATCTTACAAACTAGTTTACCTATTTCCATTCATCAAGCACAAGTTCAAATTCAAATCTCAGAATGAAGTACATAAGTACGAGTCCCACATCATTACACTTGTCCCCAAGAAAACATGTTCCTTTCTCTATAAAACTTGGAGATTCATTCAATGAATCCATCAAGGAGTAGAAATCCTCAAACAGTAAAATATATACAAGTTCAGAAGTAATCACGAACTCAAGAATTGAAATCCCATTACAAGGATTCAACAGCTCAATACAAAGAAGTAAGTAGTTCGTGATCCAAATAAGAACAATAATACAAAACTATCTAAACAGAGATAAAATATATCCTTTCATACAAAATTTAGTGCACTAAGGTACTCAATCCATCATTTTAATAAAACCAGAAATCAATTAAAAAGAACTGAAGAGAGTAAGAGAGTCCAATAACGTTTAATTCAAGAGATGTCCCATTCTTACCTCCATCAAGGCTGAAATAGAATCACAACAAGGACTCCCGAGTTCCATTTAAAAAGATTACGACAAGGAAGGAAATTGTTTCAGACATCTATTACACAAAGGATAATGAATACAGCATTTACATAAACCCTCATAAAGCTATTATGACTATTCAAAAAACTAAAAATCAACCAAACCCACAATAATACATAGTTCCAGCCATTAATCCTATGAACAAAACATTCAAGCTTCAACAAGATGTGGGTTCACTCAGGGCAGAGAAGGAAAGATATACTTCGCATTCACTCACCCTATCCAGTTCAAAAAGGTGGTACAATCTCCAAAATAGAAGTGCCACAATAATTCCAACAAGAAGCTACAAGGAGAAGATCTCAAAGAGATTACCAGGTCTACTTCTAAACAAAACAAATCTCTCAAGACCCTTTTAAACAGACAATCCTTAAAGATTTTCAAATCCTTAAATAAGAATAAAACTTCTAGCTCAGAGTACATGTACAAAACAAAACTCATTGATTTGACTACAAGTTCAAATCATGCTAGTACTGAAAACAAGTATAGTGTCGATCACAGAGCTTCAACAAAAGTTTAGAACAATACAAGCTCCAGTACCAACTCAAATGAAACACAAGACTACACATAATAGTTCAGAATGAAAAATAAGGCAACAAGTGCCCATTCAGTCAACACCAGCCTTGTAAACAAGTTTCAGAATGAAATACAAAGCTCCCAATACAAGTTTCGCATGCATGCCACCATTACACTAACACAGAGAAATTTTCCCAAAAACTATCATTGCCAGAATGGATTTGCATTCAAAAACCACATAGATTTATAAAAACATGCAAGTAGCTAACTGGACAAATCATGTAAATATTTATCTCATGAGATCGAGTTGTTCTAATGAATCACTTAGAAGAAAGAAAGAAATATTAATGGGTAGGGCTTATCATGCCTGACGATTGCTTCAAATTCGAAGGAGACTTCCAGCTGAGCTTCCAACTCTTTTTCTTCTCCACGACAGATCAACAACCAAAAAAAAATTCTTCCAATGCCTCTTATACATTCCCTTGATCGAAAATAGACCAGAGAAACCAAAAATAGCCAAGAAGAAGAAGTCGAACTACTGGTTCAAAGAACCAGATAGCTCCATGCAGAGCAAAATTCACGAGGCATGCAAAACCAAACAACCTCCCACAAATTTTTCACCTCCCTTGTTTCCAAGATGGTTTGCACATAAAAACCGAGATCCATTAATGCCATAACTCCCAATTCTCCCACTTATCTCTCCTTGCCACCGCCTCTCAAAACTAGCGAATACCAATTCCAAATCAACATGCAATTCCATACTTAGTGAAGCCTCCACGTAAGCCCCACTAAAGTTAACTATCCCTTGCCAAAACTGGTAGTACCTCCTTGCATTAATACCCAATCAAATCAAATCAAAGCCATTGGAACCATCACCATAGTGCCATGTGACCCTAGGTCCCTTTTTAATTAGTTTAGGCTAGATTTCCCAAAACTTAGGTTAGTCTAACAATAATTTCCTTAGGTCTTATAACATTGCCAAAGGTAATACCCACTTTAGGTTAGATTAAATTACTTCCATATAGTATTAGGCATTAGGTTAATATAGTCTAGTATTACTATAGTAATCTCCCCTTCCCATATTCATTTAGCACAAGAGCTTAGGTTAGGTCACCCCCCAACACAATAGAATAAGAAGCTTAGGTTAGATTATAACCCAATTAAGTAGACGTAGCTAGGAAGTAGGCATTCTTACCTAGTTTAGGATGCCATTAGGTTAATCCTTTAGTTTTAGGATTCATATCCCCTTCATAGTCATAAGCAGACTAATTTTGTTTACACCAATAATGTCTTACAAAGATCAATCCCAAAGACCCAAGCACAAACATACAACCGAATGAAGGCACTTTCACACAAGACCATCGAATTTACAAAATACAAAAGTTCAGTCCGCTATGTCTCTCAACTAATGAATGTCAATTTTCCATTCAGTCCGTTAAGAAGATTTAAAACATTCCTTGGATCACTAAAATTGATCCAAGAATGAGTCAGTAAAGAAGATAAGTTTGCAGCTCTCAAAACCAAATTGCAACTTACCTATAAGAAGTGAAAGTGGATTATTGCAAGCCATATCATTTCATTCTAAAGAATCCAAGAGCAGAAATGATTTATCCATAACAAGCATGATTTTCAACAATCAAGGGGACACACCTCATTCAAGAAAATCACATGCCAACGCTTGAAATGCAAAGAGAAATATAACTTGATTTTCCAAGGTGTTACATACTTCCCTCCTATAAAGAATCATCGTCCGATGATTATCTCATTTTAACATTACATTAAGGATAATCAATTTATTCACTTTCTTAAAATATGTTTGCAATAATATAAGGATTTAAAGTTCCAGAAATTAGCATTCACATAGTTGTTTATTCAAAAATAAATAGTTGTCTGTCCATAACTGGTAGACTTATAGTCATGTAAAGATAAAATCACAAATTTTATCAGTCATCATAGTCAATTCTGATCAAATAAATATGGAAAAGTAGTTTTCATATCTTCCAGGTTTTCCCAGGTTGCACTTTCTTCATTAAACTGGTCCCACTGGACCTTACATTGACTTATTTCACGATTTCTTAAATGTAACTAGCGAGTTTCTAGCACTCGTATGGGTTTAACCACGATTATTCCTAGGTCTTGGACCTGCAAGGAATTATAATTTAACACATGTGATAAATTTGAAATGTATTTCTTAAGCAAAGAAATATGGAAAACATCATGCATTCGTGACAAAGCAGGAGGTAATGCTAAACGGTAAGCTACAAGGTTGATTACTTCAACTATCTCAAAGGGTCCCACATAATGAGGTGATAACTTGACAGCCTACCAAAATTTATTGAGCTCTTTTCAGTTTAACCCGAAGAAAGAATTTCTCACCAAGTTCAAATTTCCTGTCAACCCACTTTAAATCAGTATAACTCTTTTGCCTATCTATTGCTTCTTTCAAGCGCTCACGAATCATTTTAACTTGTTGTTTCATTTCAGTAAGAATTTTGGGTCTAGATACCTCTCTATCCTCAATGTTGTCCCAACTAATAGGGGTTCTGCATTTTCTTCCGTATAATGCTCCAAAAGGTGTCATCTTAAGAGAGGCATGATCTGTGTTATTATATGCAAACTCAACTAGTGGAAGGTATTTTTCCACTTATACTACCGATCCATACAATACATTCATAACATATCTTCTAGAACTTGATTAATGCTCTCATTCTATCCATCCATTTTTGGGTGATACATAGAACTGAAATTTAGCTTAGTTCCTAAAGCTGCATTAAGTGTTTTCCAAAACCTTGACATCATTCTAAGATCTCTATCGATATGATTAATTCAAGTACTCCATGTAATCTGAAAATTTTGTGTATAAATATTATATCCAATATAGGAAAATCATCCTTGATTACCAAAGAATAAAATGTGCTACCTTCGTTAGTTTATCAACAACTACCAAAATAACATCATGTTTATTTATTGACATAGGAAACCCTTACACAAAGTCCATGCTTATTACTTTCCACTTGTATTGAGGTATGTTATGAGAATACAATAAACCAACTGGGTGCATATGTTCGCCTTGACACATTGACATTCAAGGCAATGTGTCATAAATCAATAACATCCATTTTCATTCCTTTCCGAAATATTGTTGTTTAATATCGGTAAGGATCTTTGTAATACCGGGGTGTCAGAAAAAGGTGAATCATGAAATTTTGCTAACAATTTCTTTCTTAAATCATTTAGAGAAGGTATGTATAGTCTGTTTTCAAATATTAAGATTCCTTCATTATCAAAGTGAAAACCTTTATACCTCAAATCATTTGGATCTATAACAAGCGTTGTCTTTACTTACTGAAAGTAAGAATTAGATTCCATAACACTTTTACTTCATCCTTAAACTAAGTTATCAATGTCATAAGAGCAGAAATGTGCTTCTATGACTTAGAGTGTTAACCACTCTATTTTCCTTACCCTTGATATAATTGATGTCAAAATCATATTGAGATAAAAACTCTAACCATCTTCATTGTCTTGCATTTAAATTTGGTTGAGTGAAAATATACCTCAACCTAAGATGATCAGTTTTCAATTCAAAGGTTTACCAAGCGGGTAATGCATCCAAACTTGTAGTGTATGAACAATGGCAAAGCAAGCTCTAAATCATGTGGAGCATAATTCAACTCATGTAACTTTAGTTTTCTACTTTCATAAGCTATGACATGATCATTTTATAATAAAATACCTCTATACCTTGAGAAGATGCATCAATTACTACCATACGGTCTCCATTAGGATGCAGTCTTTGTTAGAATAGGTGTTGAAGTTAAGCTGTTCCTTCAAATTTCTGAATGCAGATTCACATTTCTCACTCCAAACAAACTTCTTATCCTTTTCGTAAAGAAGTTATTGGTGCAACCACCTTAGATAAATCTTTACAAATTTTCTATAATAGCCAAAGAAGCCCCATGAAGCTTCTAACTTTATGTACATTATTTGGTGCAGGCCACTCAGTTATAGCTACATTTTTAGAAGGATCTACAGCAATTTCATTCTTACTTATTACATGTCCCAAGTAGTGCACTTATGTGTCATAGAAATAACATTTAGATAGTTTACCATATAACTGTCTCTTTCTCAAAATTTCCAAAACTATCTTAAAATGCTCATGGTGTTCCTCAATACTTTTAGAATATATGAGAATGTCATCCAAGAATACGAGCACAAATTTGTCAAGTATTCTTGAAAGATATTATTCATTAAATTCATAAATGATGCAGGTGCATTTGTTAATCCAAAAGGTAAAACTATGAACTCATAATGTCCATATCTTGTTTTGAAAGCTATTTTATGAATGTCCTCATCCTTAATCCATAATTGATGATATCTAGATCAAAGATCTATCTTAGAATATCCGATTCTCCACGCATCTCGATCAAATAGATCATCTATTCTAGGAGTGCATATCTATTCTTGATTGTTGCTTTGTTTAACATTTTGTAATCAATGCACAATCTAAGTGTTCCATCTTTCTTTTTAAAAATATTATTGGTGCTCCCCAAGGTGAAACACTTGGCCTAATCAAAACTTTAGACAAAATTTCTTGCAACTAAGCCTTAAGCTCTACTAATTCTATAGTAGTCATTCGATACGAGTGCCTTAGAAATAGGCTCGGTTCCAGGCTTGATCTCAATTGTGAAGTCAAACTCCCTTTTGGATGGAAGACCTAGTAATTCTTAGAAACACGTCACTGAAGTTTTGTAATAATGGATATCATTCCATGACATCACTACTCTCTTTAGTTATTTCTGCAATCTTTACTACATATAAGGTACAACCTTTATTTTTGGCCTTTTTAAGTTGCATAGCTGACAATTTTCTAACAGAAATCTCACGTTTCACACCCTGAATCTCTGTTGTTTTTTGTAGGTCATCTAAACAACTAATGTGTTTTTCAAAATAGTCCACTTTAGCCTTATGTTCTGCTAACCAATTAACACCTATGATTACATCATAAGACCCCAAAGGTGCAACATAAAGATCAACTTTAGTGGAAAAATTAGGTAGGTCAAGGACTGCTCCAAAAAGACACATACTAATTGTATGAACAACATTATTTCCATAATGTACAGTCCATGTTTTATCCATGTTTCCAGCTTTTATTTTTAGTTTTAATGCTAATTTACTAGAAATAAAACATTCAGTAGCTCGATATATAAAAAAGTTATAGCTAAACCAAATAACTTACCCGAAACCTCTATGGGTGTGGCATGTTTCTCACCTACTGTGTACCATTTCATGCAGTGTGTATCTTGTGCTAATGATTACGATCATCTTTTTTCAAAGGGCATTAATTTGCGTAATGATCTTTTCCACAGTTATAACACCCTCCTATAGGTCCCTTTCTAGGCTCGGGTTTATTTCTAGCCTTCGGGTTATCATTCTGACCTCCATAGGACTTATGTCCATTATTATTGTTCTTGACAAATTTGTTCCGTGCATTACCAACAAACTTGTTTGTTGCTGCTTTCTTATAAGTATCAGATGAAAAATTACTTTTCATTCCAAATTTCTTCCATGGTCCTTTCTTAGGTACAAGAGATGATGAAGAGGAGTTGGGTATTTTCTTCCTTACTTCCTCCTTATGATCAGAAATTGCCTTCAACTTTTTTCCTACCTTATGGCCTTTTCAACAACCCCTTCCACTATGGTTGGGATGTGAACATCCACCTCTCCTCCTATGATGGGATTCAATCTCATGATGAATTTCCATATCTAGACTTCTCATCAATCGATCATCGAGGTACATTCTTAAGGAGTTTAGTAAACCGCTCCCAATACTCGATTACTGTTAGCTTTCCTTGAGCTAAGTTCTAGAATCTAGTCATTTCTTGATTATAGTAAAGTTGTGGTGCCAACGTTTCCTAAAGTAACTTTTAAATTGATCCTAAGCAATATTAGTTTCATCAATGTTTAACTCAGCCTTACGATTGTCCCACCATGAAGATGTCTCATGGGAAAGCTAATATGCTCCCCATATCACCTTTTTTTCTTCTGAGAAATTCCTTATTGCAAAGTATTTCTCCATTTCGCTGAGCCAATTCTCAGCTCCATCCCCTAATGTGGTGCCATCAAACTTGGGTGGACTTATCCTTTTTATATCATTAGTGAGTTTAGCTTCCAGCCTAGCCTTTTTGTTCTCAGACTAATCGGTATGTTCACATTATTATTATCAACACCTAAATTGGTGTTGTCCTCAGGAGGTGGCTGATTATTGTTACCAGCATCTTCTTCCTCCTCATTTCCCATTACTTTTTGTTCAAGTACAGCCAAACGATCTCTTGTGTCCAATAGGGTAGTAAGGATCTCATTGAGTTTTTGGGTAGTTGTTACTCCTTCCTCAGGTGGAGGATTATTTGCAACATTTCCTCTTGTTCTAACCATTTTCTATTAACAAGAAAATTTAAGTTTCATCATATTATGGACACAATAGGTCCAAGAGCTGCAACCTTCAGCTCTGATACCAAGATGTAACATTCTCATTTTAAGACTTTAGAAATAAGGGAATTTTTTTGAAACATAATGTTCTCTGTTCTAAATAAAACATCATTTAGAACACACATTCCATGCCAATAAATCTCATAATAGATAACCATATGCAGTTGTAATGACTCAATATACTACCGATCTCTCATTCCATGACTCGGTTACCAACCGATCTCTCATGTTAACTTAAAGTATAGAATAATTTATGTATACTACATATACTTGGTTCTCCTACCCTATTCCAGTATTGAGTGATCTGTTTAAAGAACCTATCTAAATATTTGTTACCAATATTCATCTGACATCACATTGCTTTAAACTAGGTGACATAGGACAACGTAACTAGCAACTTGTGATACTTTGGCCAAATATTTTCAACATACTATTCATGTTACTATTCCTAGATGACATACTCATCATTCCGAATACATCCTTCACCTCACTCCTCTGTTATCTAGAATGGTCTTTACTGACTACCATCAGTCCACTTGCCCAAGGTTTGACCCTAGCCCCGGTTAGCATCATAGTTTGTTATAGGAAGATGCTCACGATGACTTAGGGTATATGGGCATACTCGGATGACCTAAGTCATCCGAATGTGCCAAGGTACCCTGAGTCATAGAGAGCTACTACCTATCCAAAACATGCTACTAACTTGACCTAGAGGGAAACGAAGTTCAAGTCCAGATGTGCGTAGATCTAGATGAACAAATATGAAAGGGTGTTGCCACATGTCAACTGCAAGATTGTATCCTTGAGAATTCTAAGGACTTCTCGAGGGTACAGTTCTACAATTGGTGTGTGCTAACATCTCGTTAAAACTAATTCATCAAGATTTATATACCCCCTTAGTGGTCATTAATCATAATTAAATTGGATTAAGATTCATATTAAAACTATGTCTTACCCTAGTTTCAACATTCCTTAAGTTCTTTATCCAAAATAATCCTGATTAGATATGGAGAACTTCATTAATTCATGTTTTCATTGTTATTCATTAACGTGGCATAACAAGTAGTTATCCCAAAAATAGGACAACAAACATCAAATGTTTAATTCTTAATGTAACCTAGCTATCCAAATCAAGTGTGTCATCCACCTAGATTCAGCTAGTGTTTACCTTATAAACTTAGTATAAAGATTAAAGATCATAACCACTATTCCTTTTATCTTTCATTCCATGAGAGAGGAAGAGTCTTCCTCTACATGATTAGAGGTTAGGTTTAACATAACCTTTTTATTGTTTCGCTACTTATATAGTTTAATTATATGTCCCAAGCATATTTCATTATTAAACTATCATTGTGAAGTTAGAGAATGACACCTTTGCAATTTAACAAGTTCATTATAATAGGGGAGATTATACTTATCTCCTTAATCCAACTTATTATTTTATAACAACAATAGTATACAACAGATATAAGGAATACCGCAAAGATATCACTATTATTTCCATCATACAAGTACAAAAGTATTCACATCACAAATTAGAGTCCAACACAAAACCTTTTAATTCATGATAATAAATATACATTTACAAGACTATGTATTTCAGACATTTTGCATGTCAATCAAAATTAAGATCTTAAAAGAACAACACTTTTCTTTTCCAATACAACTCAAGAATGAATCAAAATTCTTTACAGAAGATCTAGAATTAAATAAGCCAATGCATCATAAAAGTTTATATCTTCTTTTATCACTTACGATGTCCATCTGCAAAAATTGCTAGCACAGGTCAGTTTAATGAACTGAGCATGATAAGCACTAAGCATTAAAGTAAAGTGCATTCCACTAATTGTTCCATTAAAACAACTATGCTTTAATGAAACAATTAATATATCATACAAATAATCATAAGTAATAACATATTAGAAAAGAAGTACATTAAAAGAGTCTGAATTTACTTTTAAGAAAAGAACTTAATATAATCCACAACATCAAAATTATATCACAAGGTTTAATTGATCCTATCAATTACTTTAAAACAATCAACAAGTCTTGTCATCCAATTGTTTCATAGTTCTATAAGAATAGAAATACACATTTATCTTTACTAAGCAACAAAAGAAGTTAATTACCACATAGATCATATTAGAATGCTTCATCTTTCCATATAACAAAGGAAGAAGAATCAATACATACTATTCCCCAAACACTAATCATCTGAAAGACAATTACAGGTTTAGAACACACGAATCTGCCTCAATTCAAAGATAACAATACAAGGATTCAACATTAAAGAAAAGCATCTAACAAGAATCCCAAATCAATCCAAGTAGGGTAGAGATTCAAAATAGTCCCTCCTTCAAGTCAAAACTGACTCCCATATGTTAGAGGATATAATTCAAAGATCTGAAACCAAACGTTCCACAATAAATTTTCCATCTCAGAAGAAGATCAAAAACAGAAAAATTTAATCAAATGAACTTATCCAAACAATGAAAAAGGATCTCAAATAGAAAAGGACCCAATCTATAATTCATTTCATTTATACTATGAAATGAATTCCCATTTCTATTTCAAACTTAGAAATTCTTTATCTAGTTCCCAAAAGAGAACACAAAACCAAATGCATAGTTAAAGAACCTCACTTCTAGTTTTCCTTTACAAATCTTACAAACTAGTTTACCTATTTCCATTCATCAAGCACAAGTTTGAATTCAAATATCAAAACAAAGTACACAAGTATAGTCCCAAATCAGTATACTGTCCCCAAGAAAACATGTTCCTTTCTCTATAAAACTTGGATATTCGTTCAATGAATCCATCAAGGAGTAGAAATCCTCAAACAAGTAAAAGATATACAAGTTAGAAGTAATCACGAACTCAAGAACTGAAATCCCATTACAAGGCTTCAACAGCTCAATACAAAGAAGTAAGTAGTTTGTGATCCAAATAAGAACAATAATACAAAACTATCTGAACAGAGATAAAATATATCCTTTCATACAAAATTTAGTGCACTAAGGTACTCAATCCATCATTTTAATAAAACCCAGAAATCAATTAAAAAGAATTGAAGAGAGTAAGAGAGTCCAATAATGTTTAAGTCAAGAGATGTCCCATTCTTACCTCCATCAAGACTGAAACAGAATCACAAGGACTCCCAAGTTCCATTTAAAAATATTACGACAAGGAAGGAAATTGTTTCAGACATCTATTACAAGAAGGAGAATGAATATTGCATTTCCATAAACCCTCTAAAACTGTTATGACTGTTCCAAATGAACTAAAAATCAACCAAACCCATAACAAGACATAGTTCTAGTCCATTAATCCTATGAACAAAATAATCAAGCTTCAACAAGATGTGGGTTCACTCAGGGAAGAGAAGGAAAGATATACTTCGCATTCACTCGCCCTATCTAGTTCAAAGAAGGTGGTATAGTCTCCAAAATAGAAGTGCCACAATAATTCCAACAAGAAGCTACAAGGAGAAGATCTCAAAGAGATTACTAGGTCTACTTCAAAACAAAAAAATCTCTCAAGACCCTTTTAAACAGACAATCCTTAAAGCTTTTCAAATCCTAAAATAAGAATAAAACTTCCAAATCGAGTACATGTATAGAACAAAACTCATTGATTCGACTACAAGTTCAAATCACGCAAGTACTGAAAATGAGTACAGTGTCGATCACAGAGCTTCAACAAAAGTTTAGAACAATACAAGCTCCAAGTACCAGCTCAAATGAAACACAAGACTACACATAATAGTTTAGAATGAAAAATAAGGCAATGAGTGCCCGTTCAGTCAACACCAACCTTGTAAACAAGTTTCAGAATGAAATACAGAGCTCCCAATACAAGTTTCACATGCATGCCACCATTACACTAACACAGAGAAAGTTTCCCAAAAACTATCATTGCCAGCAATGGATTTACATTCCAAAAACCACATAGATTCATAAAAACATGCAAGTAGCTAACCAGACAAATCATGCAAATATTTATCTCATGAGAGCAGAGTTGTTCTAATGAATCACTTAGAAGAAAGAAAGAAATCTTAATGGGTAGGGCCTATCATGCCTGATAGTGCTTCTGCAAATTCGAAGGAGACTTCTAGCCAAGCTTCCAACTCTTTTTCTTCTCCACGATAGATCAACAACCAAACAAATTTTCTTCCAATGCCTCTTATACATTCCCTTGATTGAAAATAGACTAGAGAAACCAAAAATAGCCAAGAAGAAGAAGAAGTCAAACTACTGGTTCAAAGAACCAGATAGCTCCATGCAGAGAAAAATTCGCGAGGCATGCAAAACCAAACAACCTCCCACAAATCCACCTCCCTTGTTTCCAAGATGGTTTGCACACAAAAACCGAGATCCATTAATGTCATTACTCCCAATTCTCCCACTTATCTCTCCTTTCCACCGCCTCCCAAAATTGGCGAATACCAATTCCAAATCAACATGCAATTCCATACTTAGTGAAGCCTCCACGTAAGCCCCACTAAAGTTAACTAGCCCTTGCCAAAACTAGCAGTACCTCCTTGCATTAATACCCAATCAAATCAAATCAAATAAAAGCCATTGGAACCATCACCATAGTGCCATGTGACCCTAGGTCCCTTTTTAATTAGTTTAGGCTAGATTTCCCAAAACTTAGGTTAGTCTAACAATAATTTCCTTAGGTCTTATAACATTGCCAAAGGTAATACCCACTTTAGGTTAGATTAAATTTACTTCCATATAGTATTAGGCATTAGGTTAATATAGTCTAGTATTACTATAGTAATCTCCCCTTCCCATATTCATTTAGCACAAGAGCTTAGGTTAGGTCACCCCCCCAACACAATAGAATAAGAAGCTTAGGTTAGATTACAACCTAATTAAGTAGACATAGCTAGGAAGTAGGCACTCTTACCTAGTTTAGGATGCCATTAGGTTAATCCTTTAGTTTTAGGATTCAGATCCCCTTCATAGTCATAAGCAGACTATTTTTGTTTACGCCAATAATGTCCTGCAGAGATCAATCCCAAAGACCCAAGCACAAACATACAACCAAATGAAGGTACTTTCACACAAGACCATCGAATTTGTAAAATATAAAAGTTCAGTTCACTATGTATCTCAACTAATGAATTTTAATTTTCCATTCAGTCCGTTAAGAAGATTTAAAAATTCCTTGGATCACTGAAATTGATCCAAGGATGAGTCAGTAAAGAAGATAAGTTTGCAACTCTCAAAACCAGATTACAACTTACCTATAAGAAGTGAAAGTGGATTCTTGCAAGCCATATCATTTCATTCTAAAGAATCCAAGAGCAGAAATGATTTATCCATAACAAGCATGATTTTCAACAATCAAGGGGACATACCTCATTCAAGAAAATCACATGCCAACACTTGTAATGCAAAGAGAAATATAACAGTTTTTCCAAGGTGTTATAGATAGGTACTTTGGTGCGGGGAAGCATGTGAAAAGAGGTCTATGGATGAGAAGTAGTGGGAACACTAGAAGGTTATGAATAAGGCGTAGAAGAATATGGTAAGACATGCGAGAAGAGTGAAAGAGCAGAATTAATGTCGCGTATGGTGGTAGTTGTGGAGAAATTAATGCATATTTTTTTATAGTTCTATAAAAGGAGCACATGTGACCCTATTACTTACCTTGCATGTTTTTAGTTCTCGAGCTATGGAGATCGGTTGAAAGAACAAAGTGCAAATAAAAATAGATCGAAAGCAATGAACTAGGTTATTTCAAGACACAAAATTAATAGAGTTCCACGTGGAAGGGTGTTTGAGCTAGTTAGGCATGTGAGGAAGGAAGGTTTGCAAGGTTAGGGTTTTCAAGGAGATGTATCTATATCTAGGGCACACAAGGGAATGAGGTATTTGAAAGAAATAGAGGAGATTGAAGAGTGCAAGGGTAAGGTAGTAAAACATTTGCAGTTTTTAGAGCACTTTATCATCCAAGAAAATAAAATGGCACCAAGGAGAGTTGTGGCTATAAAGAGAAATATTGTCACAGAAGAGGCACCACACGAGTGGTTTGTAGAGATGCAATACCCTAAGGAGGTGATTGAAGGAAGGTCGTGGACGTCCCAATTAATGAAATGCAAGATAAGTGACGTGAATCATCAAATAGAGAAAACCTTGGAGGACATAAGGGACAATACCATCTTGAAGACAAATAGAAGGAATAAAGATGGGAAAAGGGTTTATGATAATATGACAAACAGACTTCAGAGAGTATCAGGTGATGTAATTATACAAGTTTCCATTCTTTTGCAATCCAAAGTGACTATACCAGTGGTTTATGTCATGCGTACATGAAGATTACTTCTACTTTGCGGGTAAAAGGATGAGAATTACAACAAAATTGATTGGAAAGGTTACATGATTATGTGACTCTAGTTATAGATTGCGGGAGACCTTTTTGATGATGATGGAGTAGAGGAAATGACTGTTGCATTTAAGTATTTAAAGGGAGGTAGAGATTTAATGTAATAAACATACGTGATCGAACTACAAAAGTAGTTACATGAATGGTTAGCTATAAGTTGGGTGCCTCAGAGAGGTGGAAGGAGGTGAACAAGAGTTACACATATATCACACATGATGGCTAATAAAACCTATTATAACATTGCTAGGTACATTATAGAAAGTAGTGTGGGAGAAGCACGCATTTAAGTAGAAAAAGTGAGAAGATAACTTGGGGCGTTATCTTTCTCCTCGTTGTATTTTTGGAATTGGTGTGCCCAAAAGGCCAAAAGATAATATATGGGTGTACCCCATGGAAGACAAGTCTTCAAATAAGAAATTTGTGAATTTCACGTGTCAAGGCATGATTTTTATACTTATAAGAAGCACACATTAAAACGGTATCGAAGGATGCATGATGCATTTAAAGGAGAGTGGCGCATCCCAAGGAACTTCCCAAAGTGTCTTGGAGGAAAATCCAAGTTTGTAGCATACCAACACTTCTTTTTGGGCCAATTTTACATGAAGACCAGTGAGAAAATACCCTGGTGTAAGTTTCCCTTTTCTATTACTACACGTTACTTTAGGGATTTAGTGAACATGTTGCATAATGTGTGTGAGTTTTAGTTTTATGCGAGATATGGTAGATGCATATATTCACATTCTATGTAAAACTTATGTATACCTTAATAAGGAGGCATATGTGGAAATAATGGAATCATATGACATTGATATAAATCCGAGGTTATGACTATGGGGTAGATAGAGCCCACACACATTTATGTTTACTTGAGGCCAAGGTTCAAAGATGGGAAATACATTGCTGGCGAGGATGTATCACTTCTAATTCCTTCGAAGGGAAAACAAACTATGCGTACGAAGATAAATCTTGAAGATAAACCTTTAAGGAAAGAACATGAGGACTTAGAAAATTTCCTTGAGAGGAAGGAAGTAGAGAAAAAGACAATAATGTTCTTGATTATGGCATGGGAGAAAACTTTATAAGAAGTGCAAGAATGCAAATGAGGGTGTCGAGACCTCACATCCCGTGAGGTGGTCACTGCGCATAATGTCTATGAAGAATAGTGAAGAGGAAAAAATAGAAGGCACAAGTATGTGCCTATTAAATATAGTGATGAGGATATTTCATCATATGGGACTGCGCTAATGGAACATCAATCCCTAACTCGGTTCCTTTAAGAAGCACTATAGGTTTCTAGAAACCAATTTCCTCAACTCTACAACATGGGAATCCTATACAAGTCTAAAATGGATTAAAATAAAAAAATTTACCTAATCTCTCTTTATATGCCTTTTGATTTCCGTACCCTTCTCTTATGTTTCCTTTAATGGCTATACATCAACTAATATGTTCTCATTTCATAAAATTAACAATCAACTCTTACCTTGTCATAATTGGCTTTCACCTTCTTACAAACCTAGTAAAGTGATAATCAGTCTCGTAGCACTCTCTTACCTCTTAACTATCTTGAACCCTATAATGCATTTCAATTCATGTTAGGATTAACAATGGTTTGTTCTTGAATAACTCAACATCATTCCAGGGTTCATTTTAAGAGACCTCCTGGAAATCGGAGGTGGAGAATACCTGGCGAATATCCCTGGAGCCGGTTTCACGGGAAGGAAAAATTTTTGGGGTTGTATGAAAAATTTCACTGATTATCAAGCACTGCGAAGGTAGTGTAGACACATGACAGGAGATTTTGCTATCGCGTGTCGAAAAAAATGTAGTGACGCGCGTCAAAAGACCTTAGTGACGCGCATCAACAGACCTTAGTGACGCGCGTCAGCGGACCTTATGACGCGAGTCAATAGACCTATTGACACGCTCTCTGAGGGTGTTATGACGCGCGCAATAGGTCTTTTGACGCATTTCACTAAGGTCCTGCTGACGCGCATCACTAAGGTCTTTTGACACGCATCACTACATTTTTTTGACACACGACAACAAATCTCCCCTGTCAACTCTGCAGCCTCAACCTCTCGCTTTCTCATCAAAAATCTTACGTGTCGCGCATCAAACTCTTTATCGTGTCATCCGCTTTATCAATATCTCATTGTACCTCCTTGTCGCGCGTTAAAAAATACGGTGACACGTCAACAGCCTTAGCGACGCGCGCATCAACGAGACCTTAGTGACGCGACGCGTCACTAAGACCCCGCTGCACGTGTCATCGCATTTTTTTGACGCGCGACGGCAAATATCCTATCGCACGCCCTGCAACCTCTCGCCCTCTTTCATTGAAAAAAACTCCATGTCACTCATCAACAAAATCTTTGTCATGCATATACTATGCGTATCTTGAACCCTATCAATAACATTCTATATAATACGGGATATATCATATTGTTGAAAAATGTGAATTAATAATCTAGGTTTATATAGGAGATATTTTTGAATGAAACAAAAAAATTAAAGTGTAATTTTTCAACATGAGTCCAAAAAAATTCACCTTTTCAAAATTTTCAAAAATGGAATATTTGCCATATTACGAATATTCACCACTAAAATTTTCCCTGCATCAGTCCCTAACTCACTAGATTCAAAACCGCTTTTGATCCTTGTATAAAGTCTCTAGTCCTAGTACATAATAATTGCACTTTCACTTATTGATGAACCTTGTGATGGTATGACCCTATTCATTTATGAAATTAAAGATAGATCTTCCACAAAATAAACTTAAAGAGATTGAAAGGTTCACACTTGTTCCCTTTTCCCAAAACTATTTTGAGTTCCTTAAGACCAAGTTCTTACACAAACTAGGTTTGGAGTGATTTAGATGATCGAGGAGAAACATTTGGAACCGAGGAGAAACCAATAAGTTATAAACCTTTTAGTTTCTCCTCGAGTCATCCAAATGTGCATGCAAAATTTGGCACTTAACTCTTTATACTTTTCTTTCTTACTCGCCTTTTCTCCCTAGGCTTCATAATCATCAACTAGGTCTTACAAAGATAATTTTCATGCATAAATCTTGCTTTAGATGGTTTCAAGATTGAATGGTTATGTATATCAACACCCATTAATTCATTTGATTTTTCCAAGAAGGTTCAGGTTTGAATTCCACGGTTAAAGGTAACTTCCCTTGTAAAATAGCTCTCCAAACCGAGTTTCCTACTATGCACACATTCATATTCAAGACCGGTAAGAAGTTATCCAATTATAACCAATGAACTTAAAATTTTATTTGTGGATCACCTTGATAATTCCCTTGATATTATTTCTACAAATTTTAAAAGACAATGTAGTTGGTTGAGGATCCCAAATCCCGTGCCCTAGCACTTCTCAACCTATATATCACAAAGTACCAACCGAGAGTCTTATTTGAGATATAACTTCCATGAAACCTTGAATAAAGATTCCAAATTTTCTATGAAGGACTATTATATAACCCACTCTAGGTTAGTTCTAATAGTAAAGAGTTATTAAGCCATAATATGCAAATTCCACGTGAGATAGGTTCTCAAAAGCTTGGAGAATCATAATTTTATGACTAGAGACAGAGTACTTAAGCTTGGATTTAGTTTACCTTCATTTCAATTCTCATACACTTTATGATAGGTCTTCTTCAGGATTCTAACCAAACTCATAGTCCATACTTTTGAAAAAAGGAATATCTAATCTTTTCCTTCAACTATATCACATTGTTTCGGTTTCCTTCACCAATCATGGGTTTCATGCACATAGGAGTTAACAATTTTTACCTTATGAATTATGTCAAAAAAATAAAATCACCATACTTCATGTTCTTAACCCTGAATCACATCAATACTAACCATAAATCAATATATCTTGTGCACATTTAAGATACAAATTATCACGGTTTCATAATCTTGATTTAGTGTAACATGCAAGTTATACACAGTATAGAACCGCCAAACTCTTACTTTTGATTCTTCAATCACTAAGAGAGTGTATCATACCTCTTTCTTACATTATCATAGTCTCTACCTTGTCTATATCTCATCAATGAAACTAATATTGTCAAAATAGAGCAATACTACATTACACCAACATGAAACAACACATATAAAGGCTTATTAATAGTCAAATAATATAATTATGTGGACATTTTGGATAAGTTACCATTTTTCAGCGCATAATCAAAGGTATCTTTTAGGAAGTAAGATCAACACATACTAATACTGTAACTCACATTCAAAAATCAGTATATTTATTCCATTACAATCCTTCATACAAAAAAATATCTTATCCTTCTTCCTTCATAGTCTTCTCTCATCTTCTCCAAGAGGAAAATACCTCCACTTCCTTTCTTCCTTACTTCCCTAAAAGATAAGTGACTCCTAAATTCAAATTTTTTTCTTTTAACTCATTCGTAGTCATGTTTTCTAACCCTAACTAACTCTCCTTTTGACTCATTTTCTCCTTATTAGCTATAATAACTTTATTACATCGTATTGACATTTTCATGACTCTCATTATCACATAAGGACACCTACACACAAATTATGAATCAACTAGAACCATTCAAGACCTTATAACCCCTAAAAATCCTTATCACTTGTAGTAACACCTATTGAAGACTTAACTATCATTTTCAAGCTTAGCATCCATATGTACAAGTTTGAAATTTGAATTACATGTTTTGGAGGGAAAGTTCCCCTTTTGAAACTAAGAAATATATACCACCTAGAATCACTCTCTCTTGAATCCACTCACCTAATTTTACCTCCTTAACTTCATGATCATGGGAGTGTGCTTTCAATGAAGATGTTTAGTGATGCTCCCGCATCACATTTGCAATGATGTTTCCTCACCTAGCCTTGAAGTTTAAGAGATGAAGGGATCGGTGGTGAGAAACTATAGTTTGATGTAGAATTCCCAGTGTGAGTGTACATGATCATGACAAAAAGAGCTATGATAGAAAGGATACAAAGGAGGAATATAGTGTTGAATAGCCAATTTGGTGGACCCGAGGGTGAAATTGGAGAGGGGAATAAAGAAGGCACTGGAACACAGGAAAACATAGATGAGCATGTTAGTGAACAAAGGGAAGAAGAGATGGTGTAGACACAAGACCTTGGGTACATCAATGACCCAATGAATATCATACGTACGAGGTTCTAAAGCACTCTTGTGATGGAACAATTATATGGATGGGAGTTAATGGACCTTGAGATGGAAAATGCATGAACAAGAAAACAATTTTCATGGAGTATGTAGAATCACATGGATGAGCCGAGTTTGATGTGTGTGAGGACTCATGTGCCAACAAGATGAATGAAGAAGGATCCTCATTCCAAGCATGTGACGATAAATCCCACAGATTTCTCTCATGATCGGGCGAAATGCATTGACAAAGATAGTTGTAGAGATCACGTGTCGAATGTTGATAAATCGAGATACCTTGAGAAATTTTCTTGAGGAGAAAAAGTGCAAGGAAGAGGAATTAGAGAGCTTGAAGAAAGCAAAGGAGAGAGTAGAGAATAAAGTGGAGAATTTCCTTGAGATTGCCAAGGAGATAGGAGAGGAAATTTTTAAGGAACGACCATAGTATGAAGAAAAGGTAACTTAAAACTTTCCATCAACCCTGCATTATTTATGGACCTTAGTATATTTTTTGTTGGATGAGGGAACCAACATGCATGGTCCAAGTATAGAAGAGATAGTTAATCAAAAGGAAAAATAAGCTACCACTGAAAAGGAGAGAACCAAGAAGCAGATCGCACTCAAGATAGTTGGGTATGACTCCATACTCCAAACTTTGAAGGATGAATTAAAGAAAGAAAATTTGGCGCTAAGGATATGTGAGGATCCTGAGAAGATTATTAAGACAAGGAAGTTACAAGAAGAAAATTAAGTCCTTTTGGTAAAGAATAATGACACTTTGGGACAGGAGGAGAGGGTGGTGTTATTAACAGAGAAGCGTAATGGGATTAAGGCGATGGGGAACCTCATGATGAAATAATAAAGGAGTTGGGAAAGTTGATAGTTTGGTGAATGGACGTAATGGATGGTATGGTGTCATGGTTAAAAAATATATTATGGGAATCAAATCACAAAGGAAAGGATATGACCCTAGAAGAAATGGATGCAATACTTAGAGATATTCTTGCGAAGGTGAAGAAGGGGATCAATGACTGGAATGAGTTAGACGATGACATCAAGAATGAGTACCCTAAGCTATTTCTACCTATTGAATAATAGTGTGCTAGTTGATGAACTATTACGTATATTATTTCCTCTATTTATTTCGTAAATGCATTCTCTATTCTTTATTCTTTGGAGATACCGGTTGAGAAACTACATTACCTAGGGTGGTAATGTTATTAGTGTGGGGTAATGTTGGTTTTGTGAAATAATGAATAAGTATAAAAATCACATATGATAGTGGTGAAAAGAAGGGGGCACACAAGTAGGCGCGAGAGGGTGAAAAAATTACACCATGGGGTTTTTCACCTAGGGAGACGAAGTTCGAGGACTTAGCCGTTTTTCTTGGATTGGGATAAAAATATGATGGAGTGTCGAGCATGCATTAGATCAAGGTAGAAGAATTCAATGCTAAGAAAATGTTATTTTGGGAACAAGTAGAATATCTAGATATACATGCGAGTTATAGCTAATAGTAAGATTAGATTAGGGTTCTAATATAAGAGATAATCTATTATTAGTGAAGTTTGCATGCTTCATAGTTATCTTTGTAGTGGCGCATGGCTAATTTGAGATGAAACCTATTGTGAGAGTGCATGGGCGGTGAAGAGAAATTCCCCACCCCTATATATATGTATTGATCTGCATAGTTTAGAGTTCTCAGTTTTGGTGACCATGTCTTATAGAGTTATGTTGTAAATGCACGGTTCTAAGTGTGCATGAATCTCTAGTAATTAGTGTGATTAGCTATTGTTTTGTGATGAATCAACATAATGGATAATTCTCGGATGGATATTAGTTGTTGACATATCTGTTCATGGTACTTGAATGGTAAATATGATATTAATTCATATCTGATCATTATGCTTTCTTATTATGTGTGTTTCCAATTGAGCTCACATATCGATTATTATGAAGGATATACACTTTGATTATGGTTATTATGAAGATACATGCCAACATATTGATAATACAATACCAAAGAGGGACCTGGTAGCTTCACACGCTTCAAGTGAGAATTCAGATCTATCTAGATAAAGTCTCGGTGCACCTAGGCAATTGAGTGGGAAAATAAAGACTATAAGACCTATCACATTAAAAAAAAAAAATTAATAGAGAGAGAGGACATATATTATAATTAAGAGGAATTCTTGATTATTATGCAAATGAAACATGTTGTTGGAAAATATATAATGGAGGATAGTGTTTAGCCGAATAGTGATGCGTATGTAAGAGCAAAAGCAGATAAGGTAAGGGTAAAGAGGAATACCTGTGAGTGAAGGTGGAAGGTAGAGTGCGCACATTCTTATTTCCTAATCCAATGTTGATTTTGAGAACTTCCTTTTTGCTAGGAGGAACTACCTGTGAATACAAAACAAGACCACAAGAGGAATATTAAACAATATATGTCAGTGGACTGCCCAGAGTATTCTAGATCCCGAAAGTGTAGTACTTCCTAGATGGATGTCAATCCACCGCTTAAAACAACTCAATGCAAGTAATGATATAAACCACTAATGTCCTATTATAGTTGATATGATTTATATGTCTCATTCAAGTAAAATAAAAAAATATAATCTAACAAACTAGGTTATGATCATTTCATGAATTCAAATAGGTAGATAAAGTGGTTGGGACAGTCGGGGTCAAGTTTTAGGTGATCGAGTTGTTAGGGTGAAGGGTATGAGGTTGTTGTTATTGGAAGGTTTACTAGACATAGAGACCGATGTTGGTATGGTGTGACCGATGTCGATTAAGTGGAAACCGACGATAGTTCGGAGTTAATCAAGGCATCGATAGGGTCAAGCCGACAAAAACTTAATGAAGGTGGGTTTTGGTGATTCTCTCGGATTGCCCAGAGAATTGACAGATAATGGGAAGGTAGATGACAGTGTTGGGGGTAGTCAGAGGTGCATGGAGTCAAGTATGGGAGGTGGGGGTTGTAGGTGGTTGGGTAAAGGGATTGATAGGGAAGTGAGAGGTGATGGGATGCAAAGGAGATTAGAACTCCCAAATAGAGATGAAGAAGCTAATCTAAATAAATATGGGAAGGTGTAGATCCAAATGTACTTACTAGTGTTTGTAGACTTGGTGGTTGGATGGAGGTGATGGTTGATCCATGTAAGCTGGTATTAAGTGTCACTATTGTATTTCTCATAATATTACCATGAATGCTTGCCTTTCAGATCAGTGCTTGGTTGTTGGTTTAGGATGTTTGGATGTGTAGGAGTGCTCTGGTGCGTGCTTACATGCAGATCTCTCTTCTCCAAAACTCGAATAATTCTTCCAACCTCTCAAACAAGGTTACCAAAAACATATATGGTAACCGATGACGGTTTAGGGTGATCGACATCGGTTTAGGGTTGACCAGTGTCGGTTAAGGTAGGAAATCCTAGGTTTACTAAAAATGACAGATCTTGGGAATCTTTTTGCTAGCTCTGTCCATTCTCGTGGATCAAAACGAAATGTTGTACTTAGATAAGAGAGAATGTGGTTATAGAAAGAATGGGCATGTGATTTTAGGGTTGAACTAAGTCTTACTTAGTTAAGGTAAGTAGGACTAAGTCTTAGTTAGTTATGGTGAGAGGATATTGAGTCCTAGTAAAAGGGAAATTTGTTAAGAATAGGTTTATGATGAGGTGTCTAGGTGAGGTGGTGGGGTGAGTCTAGGTGAAGTTGAAATTAGTTTAATTAAGGTAATTAAATAATGACTATTGTGAGCATGGGAATTAATTTAATTATAGGTAATAAATTTAATATACATGTGAGGTAAAGGGGGAGTGTGACCTAAATTTTGTGTCTACTGAGATATTTTATGCTAAATTTCATTATTAATGCTGAGTAAAAGTCCCCATACCCATAAATCATCATCCATAAACATAAACAAAGTAATGGTGAGGGAAAAATTATAATATGAAATTTAATTTTAGCTTTAAATAATCATATCTCATATTCGAGTATTTATTGGGTTTATTATGTGGAAGATGTGATTGGGTTTTGAATGTGTAACTTGTCAAATTTTCGTCATTTTTCATTTCAGCCATTTTATCCCAAGATTCCCTCAAGGTCATTTTTGCATTAACAAGATTATTTTAGGACTTAGTCAAAATTTTGGGAAAACAGTCTATGGAAAATGCTTCCCAAAGTGTTCTCATGGAACAAAGGAAGCTTATTAAGGGGCGGAAATGGAGTTGGTGAAAAAAATGGTTTTTGTTTATCGGGAATTTTTTTGGATACATGGTTTTCCTTATACTCATGCTTCGATGCAAAAGTTCATTTGGAAGTATTTTTGCGAAAAGGTATTTTTAGGAAAGTTGAAGGGCACAAAGTTTCAAAGCCACCTAACACTAAAACTAGTCTTTCGTGGCATAAGGGAGGAATGTGAAGACTTTAGAGTTGGTGAAGGGACCAAAAGCCATGATACAAAGACATAGGCTTCCAAAGGTCATAAATTTTGGAGAAGGTCATGGGTAGCCCAAAGACATGTCAAACATAGTAAAAATTCATAAAGCATTTGAAAACCTGTCAAACACCTCCCAAAGCCGTGAAACATTAAAAATGGTCAAAATGTTCAAAAAATCTACAAAATATGCAAGAGAGGGTTTTTCCCATATCTTTTGATGTGCCAACCAAATTGGGAAAAGTCGGTCTTTTTAGAAAGGTCTCCTCGTCTCCGTCATTATAGGATCAAGAATTTCTCGATTTGATTAAGTTTTAGGCTCCAAAATGTTAATTTGGTTTGATATTTGCATAATTATATAACACAAATAATAAGCATTTGTATCATCATTCATCCGACAACATACATATTTACATGGAGATGATATCATATTGTTAATGAGTCCTTAACAATCTCCTATAACCATTTACAAGTATTCTTATATGAGTTGTTCAACCAACTCAACTACAAACAAGTCCCCTATTATCTCTCCAACCTTATTCACGTGATTTTTTATCACATTATAATATTTTATACTAACTTATTCAAATATTAATGGATCACCAATTTCTAACATTCACCCCCTTAGTGTTAACATGGGAAGAAAGCACATCTCAAGAACTGGAAACAAAATCGTATGTCATCGCATACTTTTAGGCTTGCATACTATCATCTAGATATTGTTGTTTGGATCTTACTACACATGACCATTTGTTTCATCACAGTGAATCCATCACTGGATGATCACACTTCCACCAATACACCTACATACGAGAACTCAACAGTTCGCTTTTACTTTTAGTGATTTCTTTTCACCGGTTAATCGATGAAGAAGTATGACATCAAATAATATAAGCATTCAAAGGATCCTTGAAGTCAAATTCCATCCTATACGATTGTTCTCAACATCCACAATGCACATGCATCTCATTTCAAACTTTGACAATGAATGAATACCTTGTTTTATTTCTGCACAAACCACTCAAAGAAAACAACTGAAATAAAATAAAAAGGTGTTATCAATGTTGTATGTAACCTTGTCATTGGTGGTGACGAGAGGTGATGATCACCCTCAATCCTCTATTCCTACGACCTCTAATAAATGTTGTTTCTTACTTAGCCAATGAAGACATGATGCTCAATGATTTTTATATTGTGTGTATTTTATCTCCCCCTCCGCATTGTGAAAACATTTATTTTCTAGGGCGTCAAAGTTACAGAAAATACATCCCTAATGAATTTTTTTATTTTCTAACATGACATTAAAGTTATGGCTAATACTACAAATTTCATAATACGAAACTAACTCACAAGGTGACTTACTTTATGATAATTTTTAGAATAATATTATGTGAAGGACTTTTTACATAAATATATTCTTTTCAATGACAAAGGACTATGATGACACTTAAAAAATTGACCTATACTAAGATGACAATAAAATTTATCAAACACTTAAAAAAATTAAACACATAGGAAAAGTAATTAAATATTACTTTCCTTTTACTAAATAACAAATCCTATCGACTAAAAATTTATGAATCTAAAAAAACTAATTTTGAGAAACGCATAAACTGAAATGACTCACAAGCTAAAGATACATATTAAAACTTAATAAAAAAATTATAGTATTATGGAACACCTTACACAAGTTTTTAAATTTAAAAAAAAAAAAACTAAATACTAAAACCTAGACAAAGAATACCATGGAATGTGGAAGATTATATGCACAATAGAAGGACAGACCTGTTATGATGTATATGAATGGAATAGTTGTGTACGGACTTCATAAATTATGTACATGAAGATATACATTCTAGATCTGTCATTCAAAGAGGAGTATTTTTTCATATTTTACTTTGTATACAGCTTCCTACTGGTTTGGAACAAACGTGGAAGGAATACAATGATATATTTGTGAATATCCAGAAAAAATTATGAGTCGTCAGGATCAAAATTGATAACAAAAAAACTTTGATTTCACAACATGATAATGTGATTTGTGGACGTCTTGCTAAGCATGTGGACTGTCAATAGATGCACGGCACATAAAATTACTCTAGGAGATACAACTAATGCACAGGTGAAACGAATTTTGTAGAGAAGAATTGATACCAAAGTTTTGTAGTCTTTGACAACCCGTTCTGTAGACCAGAATTGATACCGAAGAAATGGAAATGACACAACTGGTTGTCTTATGCACAGGTTCGTGGGTAAAAATAAATTTGAGAAGTCTACAGGAGCCGTCAATTTCAAGCCAAACAGTGAGCATACAAATGCACAAATGTTCTAAATAAAAAGACTACAATAATAAAACAAACAACTTTCAATGTCCACACTCTTAAAAATAGATCATGCACTCCTTTATCCTCACGGTCTGGGCATCTTATTCTTCCCTAATGAGTTATTTGGAACAATCTTTAGATGCATGAGCTGTGCATGGGTGATAGAACTGAGAAATCAGATCGATACAAGTTGTCTTAGAGGCATTGAAAACATAATTAACAGGTGACACTCTATAGAATCCATCACAATGAAGGATGTAAATTCCTCTGCTACCAAATGTTAATTTGCGATGACCTTTGCACAATTATATCACACTAATAATAAACCATTGTATCTTCATTCATCCGGCATGATACATATTTATAGAGAAACGATATCCTATTGTTAAGGAGTCCTTAAAAATCTCCTAAAACCACTCACACCCATTCTTATATGAGTTGTTCAACGAACTCAACCACAAACAAATCCCATATTATCTCTCCAACCTTATTCACGTGATTTGTTCTCAAATTATAATATTTTATACTAATCCATACAAATATTAATGGATCAATAAGTCCTAACACAAATTTGCAAACACGGGGTTAGGGCACAAACATTGTTTTTACACACATAACGGTCAAATCACTCTCCAAACACAAAATTGATGAGGCATGGTGCTCCTTTCTCATTTTCCAAGTTAAATTACATGTGAAAATGGTCTAGCAAAGGTACCTATGTGCATTTTCAAGTGTATTGATGACTTTCGCTCGGTGGTTGGACAAGGAAAGTCGTGTCTTCTCTCTTTCCCTCTCTTTCTTCTCCTTGGCTACAAGTTGTAAATTATTCTTAATTTTGAAAGGAGAGGGATGTTCTAAAATGTGGAGAGACCATGTCAAATTAGTTTTCAAAACAATATGAGCGAAAAACCTTGATTTTAAACCTCTACATATATGTTTTTTCCTTCTTCTTTAGCATGTTGTAGACACAAAATTTATGCACTTGGGTACATTTCTAGGTCCTAAAGCATACTAATGTATACATGATTCCTAAGCAAGAAAAATAGTGGTTGACAACTCCTCTTGGATCTTTAATTTCTTTTTCTCTTGCACTTTAATCTATTTACACATCTTATAGCTCTGTCGGCACTTGATTGATTTATCTTTTGATGACCTTGGACATTAGTGCACATCTAGGAGAAGCGCCTAGGTGCTCCTGTTCCTTCTAGTTGATCCTTTCTTTCTCTATCTTCTTCTTACCCTTTTTGGGTCCTTTTCCCTTCTTAGTCACCTTTTACTTGTAGAATTTTGTACAAATTTACGTAAAGTACAAAACAAAATAAGTTCTTCTTTATTAAATTCATTCATTAATATAGTTACATATTTATAGCTTGAACTTATCCTATAAACAAGGAGGTAGCTTTAACTATTCATCCCATAAATTTCTCCCATAACCTATCTACATGGGTTGTTATAACCCCATAAACAACCTCATTAATAATAATATAATAATCATGTGAGCACTAATCAAATGCATTCCTAGCATTCCCCCTTAGTGTAGACACCAATTTTTGGTATCATTCCTCCCCCTCACCCCGCGTTGGATCTACTTCATTGAGCTTACTCATTTGAATCCCTTTCCCCCCCTAAATTTGAATAAATCCCATTCCCACCAAAAATACACATTCCCTTAATCACTCTCAATTAGTTAATTGATCCCCTTTAATCCTTAATCCTCATTATATGTTAATGGGCTCCATGTAAACCCATTTGATAATTAATATTTTAAACTAATTCATATCACCTCACCTAATAATCAATACTCCAAAATCATTCAAATCATGCACCCCACTCATGAATTAAATAATGAAAAATAATCCACATGGGATCCACTATTGCACCCACTCATTCAAATCATGTCCCTCCCACTCACTTATTTAGGTTACTTTTGTAAACCAGGGTTACTGATAACCCCTAAATTAACCCCATTTTCAGGCTATAAATACAGGCCTTTCCCACCTCTTTCAAAACAAGTTTGAAGTCATAGGAACCTTTGATATTATAGCTCCTCATTTTCATCATATCATAATTCCATTGTGATGCCATTTGTGTCACCATAATATCATACTCATGCCTTTGTAGTTTTTTTTAGCAAGACCACCTCTTGGAAAGTTCTTTGTGGTTCTCTTAGCAAGTCCACCTCTTGGAAAGTCCTCTATGGTTCTCTTGGAAAATCCATCTCTTGTGAGTCCATCCCCAAAATTGTCTTTTTTTGGTTCTTATAAGCTTGGTTTGCTTTGATTAATTCAGTGGTTTCTTCATTCATCGGCATTTTCATGTTCACTTGAAAGATCCCAAACCCTTTTACCGAAAATATATATATATATATATATACCACTCAGTGTAGAGTGAAAGTGATAACATCAAGCAAATCCATGGAATAACATTCTCATACCGCATAAAAAAATTAAATAATGCAAACCCCACAAATCGGGTGAATTTATATAAAGGCGCCTAGGGTTTAAATGATGATTTCTTCATAAATAACACAGCCATGTATTCAATATTGATTTCTGATGATAAATGATTAGGGTAAACACATATAGAAATCTGCAGATGAAATGATAACAAATATTGTCTAAAATCCTTTGTAAATGATCCAACCCCAGTCGATTTGATATATATTTGTGGCTGAAATATACAACAATAAACTGGCATGAAAAATACCTCAAACACTGCATAAACCAACTGCAGAATAAGTCGCCCCACTCTGGAAGTTGTATAAATGCTCACTGCTGCAATTTATTCTTTTCTCTGAAGTTGCTGGAATGATAAATAACCTGTGTAAACAATGAAGATCCCTGAATGGAAACTTCTCTCATTGCTCTTGGGGTTTCCGTCCGCAAGAGGAATAATCCAGAGGGTTTTCATCCTTGGATTTTGTCTGCAAAAGCTCAGAGCTAACTGTCGGGAGAAAATAATAATAATCTATGAATGCCCTTTTCCCCAAGTCACATTTTTCCCTTATAGTCAAAAAAACCCTCCAAAGAAACAAGTCACACTTTTTCCAAATCAGCATAATTAATTTTTAATTAATTATTTCCTTTTCCAACCAAGTCGCATTTTTGGCTTATTTGACCCTTCCCCAAGGCAAGTCGCATTTTTTGCCTAGGAAAGCACATTAAATAATTTATTAATTTATTTAAATGTACTTTCCTAAGTCAAAGTCACTTAAATAGTCTATTAATTAATTATATGTGCTTTAATGATATATTATTTTATTTTGAGCACAATATAATAAAATTAATAAACCGAAGTCACCCTTGAAAACACCCTTTGGCCGTCGGGTAAACAAAACGGGACAAAGGTCTTCGACCGAACTATTCGAGAAAGAGGCACATTACACTGACATTTATTAGTTTCCACATGTTATCCATCTATCTCTTATTTATATCATTTTCTTTTATCAAACGAGGGTTGATATATATGAAAGGAAGGTAACACTTCTTGGATCTAACTTTGTCAGGAAGCCCCCGCATAAACTATCTAATCAGTTTTCTTTAGTGTCTTTAAGTTGCAGGTTTACCAAGATTGCAGCAAGGAGCTCATCACTTACTTTGTGCATATCATTCATCATCATATTCTCCCAAGGTACTAATCCTTTGCATATTTGAGGTTGTTTGGTGTTCTTTGTTATCTAGCTCACTAATTTGGAAAGGGACGAAGAAAACCCGATCAACATTCTCGCACGCGGTGGGACCCTCCCACGAGTTATTATCATTGGTTCCCAACTCGTTTCTTCATCTATCGTTTTCCTATTAGTGTTTGTTGTTTTCATTTCATTTTCATTCCATATGGTATTTGGTGGTTAACATTCACATTTTGCGAAGTATTATTTCTCTGTGTTGTCTTAGGGTATCTGTGCAAATTCTAGTATCGGTGGATATGTGCTTGCGTTGTCGTGAACTCCTAGCCTTGTAGGTTTTCTATGATTATTACGTTATACTAATACTTATTTGCGGGGTTTTGGTATCGGCTAGTTGTGGCGTTATTGTCATCATTTGATTATTTATAATGTCTTCGTTAGTTTCCTTCAAGAGGTTAGTATTTGACACTTTATAAGGGTATTAAGTTTTAATTTTTGTTATTTTTTTTTAATATTGGCAAATAGTTTTTGAAAGGGACTATACCCTTGAATACAAAATAAGGCCTAAAATCGGAATAAGAGAGAGGAGCAGAGTAGGCATAAGCTCAAAAGTTACAAAGACAAAAACAACGTAGCCGTAACATGACTACACAACGAGACTAAACAAAGCAAAACAACGGCAAAGAAACAAGAAGCGACTGACAACAAAAAAAAATAATAAAGAGCAAGTGAGAAGTATCCAGGACTACTTCTTGGCCGCTTGATCAATACTGATCTTCACTTTTTTCCAAGCATGAAACATGCCCAACGCTGTCATCTGAGCAGCATCCGTCTTATCGAGCTCCTCTCTGGTTCTTTTGCTCTCTTTATCATTGCCCCAAAGTGCTGCCGGGACACCGCTTAGATTTGAAACACTCTTGGCATGACCCTCGATGAACTCCTCGATGGCCCTGAAGGCGGCAATATTGTAATCATGCCTAGTCTTCGCCTTCCCAAGGCGGGAGTCTAAGGAGGTCAGTTTTTTGTATATATCATCAATCTGGCTATTGCCAATGCTCCCTTCCCCTTCAATGCTTTTTTTGCCTTTTTGCTTAGCAAGGTTTTTGACCTCATCCTTCAGCAATTTAAGCTCTGCCTCTAAGGCCTCCAATCTCATAGAAGGGTTATCCATGGGTGTCACCCGGGGACTGGCACTACTAATGTTCAGCAGATCACGAGCAATGTCAAGCTCCAAAGGTTCATCCCCAACAGCAGTAGCCTCAAGGTTGAGTCTCCTAGAAGCCCTGGTGACTCGTTTAGAGGTAGAGGCAAGGTGGGTGGCGTGGGGCATGCGGGAGGAATAGAAGGAGAAGCATGAGCAGCAAGATGGGGTAAGCGGCACACAATGACGAGGGCGGCAGAGGGACAAAGCGGGGAGATTCGGCAGCAGCGGAGCCCATCAAAGGGGGAGCCGGGCTGGGAGAGGAAGGGAGACCGGGGAATTTAACAAGGCAGTGCTTGTGAATAAGCAAAATAAGCCCTTGATGCAAGGGAACCGCCGGGTATGCTTCTGGAACTCCAAAATGGAGCGCTCAAGAGAGTTTAACAGATAGTGAGGGAAGCAAACCAACCTATTCCTACGAAAGTGGTTTAAAAAGACAAGGTGCTTGGCAGGGACAGTAACAAACCTGCCTTCCAAGGATATGAAGCGAATCATCATGCGGGTGACTTCATCATACGGTGATGGAATAGAGTTTACAAGCAGACCCGCTGTGCTGAAAATAAGCTTCTCCTCCTCCTCCACAAATCTTCTCTCTTCAACCTCTTTGATAACCCTCTTGTTGAAGAATCGGTACCCTTCCAAGTGAGACCCGATCATTATGAGCTCTTCATTAATAAGAATTTTCTGCCCCCCATAGTCGACAGTCCTCTCATTCCACTCCTTGGCAAAGCGAACAGAGATGCTTTGATCATGCCCTTGCACCCTTTCCACAAAGTTGGTGAAGCCGCCGATGCTTAGAATGTTCCAGAGCTCAGTGTTTTCTTTCCAGTCAGGGTCCGCGCACGGCTCAATTTGGCAGGGAGGCCCTCCCATCTTCACTGTGATGTGCTGGTTACAACAATTTCCAGAATACCTTTGGGTGTTAAGAGTAGTTCGTTTCTCACTGTTGAGGGTCGCATAAAAATGGGAACTGTAGCCGTTGGTCCTCCCACGAACTCTGTATGATTGCCGATCTGAGCCTGCGTGGAGTCGCGCGTGAAAACCCTTTCCCTGTCAGCTTTCACATTGTAGTTATCATCGGTTTTCGTGGAGCTTGGCATCCGAATATCAACAGCTATTGTACCTCCCGCGTGCGCTGTTTTTAAATTCAGATATCTCCACTTGAAGTTCCTTAACAAAATCTTGCTATTATTTGAAATAGATATCATTTGCCACGCCAAATATATTAAAGCAGCACGTGTGGAAGAATTTATGGATTTGATTTTCCTCCAAAGATTAAGGCATATCTCTAGAGATTGTTTGCATGTGAAGGTCCGCATGTATGCTGTTGTGAAGCTGATTAGGGATACTATCATTATCCCATATAGTGAAATTTATATTAATGCCATAATTGGCCAGTGCATCCATGACTTGTTTCCCTCCCGTAAGTATGTATGATTCGACATCTGTGAAGGTATGGTGATCTTATGGATTCAAAGATAAAATCTTTGATATTAAATTGGGAGATGAGGATTTGATTAAGAAGTTTAATAATATTATGGAGTCCCTTCAACAATAAGATTCGAATATTTTGGGCCCGTGCAACTCTCAATCCCAGAGAGAGATAAAGCTTAAAGTAAAATGATTGGTTTGATTCCCATTTTTGGCATACGCCTTGAATCAAATTACCTTTGTGGTCCCGTATTGCTCCTCCTCCTGCTGCTGTTCCAGGGTTTCCCTTAGAGGCTCCATCAAAGTTCAGCTTGAACCAATTGGATTCAGGAGGATGCCATTTAATCAAAGATCTATCCACACTATTCCCGGGGTTGCTCCAATAACCGATCTGCCAATTGGATAAGATGTGCTTTTCATTCTCAGGATAACAATTGTTCTTGGGAGGTTTGAATCTGGTCATGTCCTCTTTGATGCCTTGGGAAATTTTGCCAATACTGAATTTAAAATTCTGCTTCTTATTTCTGAAAACGATATTATTTCTATCCTTCCAGATCCTCCAAATTAAATGTGGGATGGCTAATTTCCAGATTCTTTTGATAGCACAATGTCTGAATGGTGGGTTCCATTGATTCCATAGCTGAATAAGATCCTCCGGCATCACCCAAAGAGCTTCGAATTTGGAAAGGACAAAGTTCCAAATTCTAAAGGCATAATCACAATGTATGAACAGATGGCTAATGTCTTCATAGTTATTCCTACAAAGGTGGCACCAATTGGGAATGATAAATCCTCTTCTCATCAAATTGTCAGTGGTGAGAATTTTACCTCTGATGGCCAGCCAAAGAAAAAAATTTATTTTGGGGGTTAACTCAGGCATCCAGATCAAGTTCCAGTTAAAATCAGATTGGTCACTGTGGAAAAGAGTGGTATAACCAGATTTGACTGAGTATTTACCATCTTGTGAATTGCTCCAGACCAGCTCATCCTTGGAATCCAACTGACACAAAGGGAAGAGATCTAAAAGGTTTTAATTTTTGTTATTATTATTATTATTATTTTATAATATTAATAATAGATAAATATAATATATCAAAAAATAAATAAAATCAAAAAAATCAAAAACAGTATTTATTATCTTAAAACTACCCCTATCCTCTTGGTGTGAGTTATCCTATGTGTCCTCCTCACATATTGGAGGGTCATCTCACATGGGTTAGGTTTAGGGTTAGGTTTAGGGTTTGTTATTGAGTCATGCACTAGGGTTACTCAGCACCCTATATGTACCCTTTCACTATTCATTTATGAGTATGCCAAGACACTCTATTGTCTTTTCTCTACATGTGTAAGCTTTGTTCTGTTATGCAAGATTGTTCAGTTATTGATTGATTCTTCTTGTGATTACATTGGAGCCATTATGATTCAACCAGAGTGCAACTTGATCATGGTGCTGGTGCACGATTTTCTCGATTAAAATCGACTCTTTCATGGTATCAAAGCTACACGAATTGCCATCACACCAAAATCTCGGCGATAGTGGAGAGGATCTCATTGTGTTAAACAATTGCTATGCCAACACCCTCCCGCACGATGGAGCCGGGTATACACCCAATCAGGCCCAACAACATTAAGAGCGGTGTGACACTAGGAATTTCTCGGGAGGTCACCATCCCAGAACTAATCTGGGGTTGGGCGCACTTAATCTGCTTGGTATTAGAGCTGCACGACTTACCGTCACACCAAAAATTCAACTGATGGTGGAGATGGATCTCATCGTGTTAAAAATATGCTATGCATGCCAACACCCTCCCGCTTTTACGATGGAGTCAAGTATACACTCAATCGGGCCCAACAACATTAGGAGGTAGTGACACTGGGAATTTCCTGGGAGGTCACCCATCCTAGTACTACTCCAGTGCTTAAGCGCCTAGATCGATGCAAACAATTTTCCGTCACACCAAAGCTCGAACTAATAGTGCGCTCAAGTGTGCAGTGACACTCTGAGCACCTCTTTGTCTTCCGCGTGCCTTTCTAGAATTCTAAAGATCATCTGGACTCATCTTGAGTTCATCAAAAATTATATTTTACCCTTATTATTGCTTGCGACTAGTGAGCACGTCCACCACAGTCTGTAGCAAGGGGTACTCTTTGCGACGTGAGATGCTTTTCTCACAACCAGGATTTGCTTTCACCTCCTTCCTTGTCTTTTGCTTTGTGCTTGTTTACGGTGTCCTTTTTTGCTGCGCTCCACGAAACACTGTTGTGGTCTCCTCTCTTGCACATTATTACGCTGATTGCAAGTCGAGTTACCAAGTGTTTCCAACCACACACATGGACCCAATTGTAATCAATGCACTAAACTATAAAGTGCCAAAAGTAGGGGGTTATTATATTGTCCTGGGTGGTTGTGTTTCTTTTCTACATTTCTTCTCTCTCTCTTCACTATGGATGCACTTTCAATTCCTTTGCTTACGTCATTCAACTTCTTCGAATGGAGATCGAAAATGATTATGAAACTAAGGGGTAAAGGGTTATATCGCATCACCATGGGAACTGAGACTAAACCAGATGACGATCCTGAAAAATCTAAGTGGTTAAACCGTAGTGATGAAGCTTTAGGTCTTCTTTGCATGTCTGTTTCTCCTGACTTGCTCTTCCACATTGAGGCATCCGAAACACCTAAATTTACGTGGAAAACGCTAGATGTGATGTTTGGACAACAAGATGACATGAGAGCGCATGAGTTGGAAAACGAACTACTAGGGTTAAATCCTAGTGAATTTGAAAACCTACAAGCTTTCTTCTCAAAATTTGTCCACATTAGATTGTTGTTAAAGGGATGTCAAGTAGAGAAGAAAGATTCTCAACTGATCTTGTCGATTCTCTCTAAGCTAGGTCCCGAATATTCTATCTTCGTGTCAACTTTCTACGCTACAAAAGATGCTTTGGGTGATGCTTGGACTATGCCCTCCTTTGACTGTTTTTCATCCCAACTCATTCGAGAATAGGACAAACTCATTCAAATGGGGTCTCTCAAGTCCAAGTCACATGCCCTTGTAGCAAGTACTAGAAAGGGAAAGAAGAAAGAAACAAAGGATCAACCTAAGAAAGAAACCAAGACCAAACCTAAAAATGACACAAACACTTCGACTTCTGAGCCTAAGGCACAGAAAAGCAAGTTTTGTGTTCGTATTGCAAGAAGTTTGGTCACGCTGAGCACCGCTATTTTCAAAAAGCAGATTGATTACTTATCTCATTTACTTAAGAAGAATAAAATAAGTGTTCTTGAATCCATAAAACAAAGTGCTCCGAAGGCCGAGTATTTTGTTGCAAAAGGTTGTAAAAATGATAAGAAGAAAGGAAAATCCCTTGTACATAGATTTGCTCCTTCATCGACGTGGATTATAGATTTTGGTGCCTTGCACCACATGGGTTCTTCACATGTTGAGTTCTCTAACATCGAACCTTGTGGAATGTCCCAAATCACAATGGGTAATGACACGATAGTGTCGGTTTCGGTAGTGGATTGGTAGAGATGGATGGGGAACATTCAACCAAGTGTTGAGTGTTCTTAATCTCTCTACCAATATCCTATCGGTTTACCAAATTACTCACCTTGGTGAAGGAATGCGAGTGGAATTTGGTCCTAACTCGATGATTATTCATGAGCTTAATGATGACACTATAGTGGCTGAGGGAAAGGTTGATCACCATTCATGGTTATATACCTTTTCCCACTTTACTTCTGATTCTATGCCCACTACCTTGCTCACTCATGCAAATGAGGTTAGTAAGCTATGGCATGAGCATTTTGGACATCTAAATTATCACTACCTTGAACAATTGAGCCAAAACGAAATGGTCAACGGGTTACCCCACGTCAAGTTTTCTAAGGGTCTTTATGAGGGTTGTACCCTTGGAAAGCATCCTAAAAAGAACTTTGACAAAGGAAAATCCTAGAGAGCTACTCATCCCTTGGATCTTGTTCACAAGTGATATTTCTGGTCCATTTCCTTCTCCTTCGTTTACTAGAGCTCTTTATGTGTTAACCTTCATTGATGACTTTTCGTGATATACTTGGGTATATTTTCTTAAGCTTAAGTCTAAAGTCTTTGAACATTTTCAAGACTTTAAGGCTCTTGTTGAGAAACAAGTGGAACTGCCTATCAAGGTTCTTCAAACCGACAATGGAGTTGAATATGTAAACAATAGATTCATGGATTTATGTACTTACAGAAGGATCTCTTTGCAACATATAGTTTCTTATAGCCCTTCACAAAATGGAGTCATGAGAAAGAAAGAACCATACTCTGAAGGAGATGACCACTTGTATGATTCACTCAAAGTCTCTTCCTCTACAGTATTGGGTGAAAGCGTGAATTGTGCAAATTACATTCAGAACCATGTTCCACACAAGGCAGTAAGAGGGATGACACCCTTTGAAGCCTGGTTTGGACGCAAGCCTGATGTTGAGCACTTTTGAGTCTTCAGATCCAAGGCTATGGCTCGGATTCCCAAAAAGAAATGCAAGGCTTTGGAACCACAATCCAAACCTTGTATTTTTGTAGGGTATCTTGATGGCGTGAAGGGGTATCGATTGATGAATCCTACTTCTCATGAGCTATATATTGAGAGAAGTGTTAAGTTTGATGAGTCTTCTTCGACTTCTACTTCTCCACCTATTGAGGTTCTTTAACTCGCTAATTCAGATTCTGACTCATCAGATGATGATGTTGTTGAGCGTGCTCCTCTTCTTGATCCTCCCGACCATCAGACCTCTGAGTATTCTGATTCGACAAAGTAGTGATGATGAGGACTATGTCCCTTCTCACTCAAGTGAAGAATCTTCTAACTCTAAGCCTGATCCTCCTAGTCCTCTTTGGGCTAGGAAAACTTTACAAAGTGCTAGAGATTTAGTTGGAGATACTTCGGATATGAGACGTACTCACTCAGATTTCATTGGACCCCACTCTTTCTTCACCTCTGCTTCTAATCCACAGTCTTTCTCGGGAGGCTTCTAGTATTCTGAGTGGGATTCTGCCATGGATGAGGAGTATTCCTCTCTCATGAAGAACGATACTTGGGATCTCACCCCTCTTCCGAAAGGAATAAAAATCGTTCGGTGTAAGTGGGTGTTAGAAAAAGTATGGAGTAGATGGAGACATTGAAAATTTTAAAGCGTGATTAGTAGCTAAGGGTTTCTCCCAGATAGTTGGGGTTGATTATACTGAAACCTTTGCTCTGGTTATGAAGATGACTTCTATTTGGTGACCAAGTCACACATCGAGGAAACCAAGTCACGCGTCGGAGGAAACTAAGTCACACGTCGGAGGAAAGTGAGTTGTGTGTCGAGAAAAACAAGTCACGCGTCACAGGAAACTGAGTCACGTGTCAACGAATTCACTAAGTTACATCTACAATACCTCCTTGTTGCATGTCGAGAAAATTTAATGAGTCACGCATCAACAAATATTCTGTCACACGTCAACATACAACCCCTTTGTCACGCATCAACAAATTATATGAGTTGTGTGTCTTGAAAACGGTGTTAGTAAGTACTTGTGGTAATAGGTGCCTAGTGGTAGTATACTACCTAGCGAATCACCTGAAGATGACCCCAAAAATATCTATATACTTTGTAAATTTTAAGTGAACAAGACATGGACCTGATCTGAAAAAATCACCTTTTCAAATTTTTCTAAAATGAAATTTTTGCCATATTACGAATATTCGCCACTAAAATTATCTATGATTTACAAATTCTGGTTTTTATCCTCTTGGAGGGGGCACATTTTCTCCCCATTTTCCCCTTCCTTTGTGATGGAAAAATATAGAAAAAAATCCCTAGCCTTATGATGACAAGTGTTGATCATTGGTCGCATGATGGAGAGGGCTAAAAACTAGGAAAAAGGGCTTACAGAGTCTTCCCAGGGTCATGTGATGGGTATATGGGCTTAATCTGGGCATAGGGCACACTTTTGTGTTCTCATTTTCCCCTTAGGATGGGACATAAGGGATAGAAAATTGTGCCTCAGCCTCATGTTGTCATGTGGCACTTGAGAAATGGCTAAATATGGAAGCTTACCTTAGGGAGGACCTTGAAGATGAAGTTTTGGATCTTCAAGAGGACTTTTTGATGAACCCTTATATTATTTTGACTTCCAAGATCCTTATGAATACAATGGTATGGGTTTTAAGGTCTAATTATGCCTTAAAATCCCTCAAAAATATCCTTCTTTTCAATATCGTAGGGTGTGCTTATCAAGAATGAGTTGTGGAAAGACATGTTTGGATCTTGTGATAAATCTAAAAGTACCATAATTTAGAGGATTGAATCAGATTTTAAAATTCATTTTTTTGTCCTCTAATGCATTATTCATCTCCCTATATCATCTTCTAAAGCTTGGGTACTTTTTTGAATTGCTTCCTCCTTCACCCTCAAAACCCGCTTTCATTGAACTTGTTCCTAAACCTTCAAATATTCCCTAAACTTTCCTAAATCATTTTAAATATTTTATTGGCTCCTTAATACCATTTCCTGATAAATTTTGGCTTTCAACTCTACTCCTTAGGATGCACACCCGCCTTAGAAAGGATAAAAATAGCCATTTCTAAGTTTATTAAAAATCTGCTTTGTGCAGCCTTTGTCTCGAGAAGAACTTCATGAACTTGTTTTCATATTTCAAACACATGGGAAAGGTTATCACAACACATATGATATTTTGGAGGATGGGGATAAGCATGGCACATAGGTAAATCTACTGGGAAGTGCATGAGGGTTTACTGACAAAAATTTTGACACTAGGGTAAAGTTGTCATGTTTTCAACATTGAATTTTTCCTTGCAAAAACACATGACAACACATCACTACACAAACTTCATTCTTGGTTGCTAAACCTATACCTAATGGAGTATTATATTTAGGTCTCCCTTGGCTATGTGCTCTTAGGGTTGTTCCATCCATTTTCATCAATGTATCAAGTTTATTAGTCATCAACACATTGTCACTATTCAAGGTATTCCTTTTCAGGATTTCTTTCCTAACATATTGTGTCCTTATATAACTTTTAGTGCATCTATATACATTCACATTTTTTCATATACCACTTCACATAGCACTAATCATCCCATTCATATTTTGATTGCACATTTGGATTCACATGATTCTAAGCATACTAATAGGCCTTTAGTTGCACATATTTCACCACATAGTTCTCGAGACCCCTAGGTCTTCTCCTTGAACTTCTTTCTCACACATTATCTCTAATGTTCACACTCTCATGGAATTTTACACGAGATCTTCTAGCTTTCCATCTTACCCCATAGCTTCTTCTCGGTCTTCTAGGAGACCACATTCTTCTAGTCCATTCCACAAATATGAAACATTTCATTCTACTCAGTGCTCTATTATTTCTAGTTCTCATTGGCCTTTTGTGGCACATATCACCATCATGGTTCCAATTGCAATAGAGTCATATTTTATTCCACATTTAAGGCTTAACCCTTCATCATCTTCGGTGGTTGCTTCCCCTCCTCATAGGATTTTATTGGGATAGTTCTCTTATTATTACCCCTTTGTTTCCCGATGATGAACTCTATTTATAGGTTCAACTTGACTATTGAGGGAGCGATTCTACACTCAAACCTCACTTTGTGCACACAAGTGTGGGCACGTGTGTGCATGCATGCACACACTTGCGCGCGTGCACACACGCACGCACACACACACACACACACGCGCACACACACACACACACACACACACACACACACACACACACACACACACACACACACACACACACACACACACACACACACACACACACACACACACACACACACATTGGAGGAAATCTTTCTTACCATTATTTAGTTACATTATTTCTATCTATTCCCTTCCATGGGGACATTATTGGATCACCCTTCCTTCTCTTTGGAGAATAGTTTTTCATTTATGCCCTCATGGAGGGCATAAAACACAAAAACATTTCAATATTTTCAAAACTAAAAAATTAGAGGACCTATTTTTATAACAATTTATTTTTGTAATATACATTATACGTGATGTTTATTCCATTGGTTTGATAAATAACATTTCTTCTTTACAAGCATGTGTTCATGTGGTATATTGAGCATGATGTAGGACATACATAGAGTGGTACACAATAATAGGTGTTGGCCTACCCTTTACCTAGATTGTTAACCTCTGGGGGCATCTTCCTTTTGCATACTACATCCAAGTGCTATATTTTCATTAAAGATCATTTATATCCTCATTAGGCTTATATATATATATATATATATATATATATATATATATATATATATAATGTGTATTTCTATCTTTCGGACTAACACATGTGTCTTTTGTAACACTTACGGTGATTGCTATATCTTTCAAATATCACATATCATATGTTTTTCAACACATCTTTCTATGTATATCCATGTTTGTTAATTGTGTGTGTGAATTCTTGTCTTCTTCTCTAATTGTGGCCTAAGAGCCTTGATTGTCTTATGACAGTGTGGGTATCCCATGTTTATGGCATAATTCTTTGTGTGTGGTTGTGCATCTTTTATTTGCTATCCTCAAGGCCTGGTTGTATTTTGACACCATGGGTGCCCCATGTTTGTAAGCATTGTTTCCTTTTGTGTGTCATTTTTGTTAAGTTTACACTTATCTTCTACATTTTAAGCACTTGCTTTCTACTAGCATATGGTTTTCTATTATCATTATCATTATTTGGTTGCACTAACATTGTTAGGATTATCATGACTTTTCTTGTTGTTTTTCTTATTTTGTGTCACTATTTCTACCATACACATTCTCTTTTACAAATACTGACTTCTTCTTGGTAACCACCACATCAACTTCTCATAGGTTATCTACAAGATCTCAACATCCTAGTTTTTATATTCCTCTCTTCTTTTGATTCACGTCATCTGAAAATCTTCATCACATGTGTCTCAAAAGTGGGGGAAATCATCAAAGGTTTATTCTACATTTCTAACAGTGCAGGAGTAGACTTTTGGGCAAATACATGAAAAATTACTTAGAATTTGGATTCAAGTATAAAAATTGTCAAAACCATGCATGGTCAAGAATGTATAGTCTTGTTAGGACCGTCTACAAATGGTTCGAGCTCTATCATATGGTTTTTCCCATGGGTAATTTCTCCATATTTTTCAGCATTATTAGGTTTATCATCATTATTACAACATTCTTATATGGTTTCATACCAAGATTGACTCATATGAGTATAGATTCATGGGTCATGAAGTTTTTCATTCTATCTTCTCCATGATACTCGGTTTTACTTTTAATTTGGACACATTAGGGGCATGGGTCTCCTTTCTTCACTCAAAGTTTGGCATACTATTGGTTCTACTAAATTTCTATTTACTTGTACGGTGTATGGGAATAATATGGGAGAACTTATTTATCTTCTCTATTGTGTGTCTCAAGTTATAAAATTGGGCTTATATCCGTATGTATCGGTATGGTTCATGGGGTTATGGAAGGTAGTGAAACAACTAAGTTCTTCATGGGCATACTTTCTTATCCTCTTTGCACTTAAGGGGAAGATATCAGAGTTGTTGAATGGATTTTATACACAATCTTCCTCCTTGGAAGGGGTGTTTTAGATCCTCTTTTTTGTTCTTCTCTTCAGCATTTGTGTGTTGGGTTGTACACCTAGCACATCAACCTCTCCTTGGCACAATTGGGGACTGATCACCCCCAATTCTTCATCAAAATTCAGAAAATCTAGAATCTCCAAAGCATAAGAATGGGAGCACATTCCTCCGTAAAACAAACATGTGTATTCCTTTCATGTTTTGCATCTCTTTAGAATTTCTTGTTGCACATTTCTTTATAGTAATTTCATTACATTTTGAGTTAAATTTTAGTTTCCTATCTTGGGCATTGACTACACTTTGTGTTGTATGTTTCATTTTGGAGCATGTCAACACCAACACAACAAGATATTGCAAAACAAATTTATTGTGAGTAAAGACAAATTGTATCTACACACTCAATTATATTTTCCTTTTAAGCATGTAATTTTCATTTCATACTTAAAGGGAGGTAAATGTAGAAACTTAAATTTGAAATGTATCCTTTGACAATGTTGATCTTGACATTGCATGCTTGCATGCACAAATACACTCTCCTCACTCTTGTTTTACACACCTTGATATTTCTTTGGTTACTTTCTTATTTTGGACACCTCTCCATCATTATCTTTTGAATTTTATCTACATAAAACACATCTAGAAACATTCATCGTCTAAGCCAAAAACTCAAAATATGTTTTTAATGTCTAGTCTAAAACTGTAGGTTCTAGTTGATATTAACACATGTCAATCCTAACCCTATTATACGGTTTTGACTGACATGTTTTGGGCCCAAACTCTCAATTTCATCATCTTCATATGGACTAATATTCCCTCTTGGTCATAATTTGACATAATAACCATTAGAATCCTATATAAGAAATTCAATCATACCTCATTTAGGGTCCTAACACTTTATGTTCTCCTCATGTTAAAATAAGCACAAAAGACACTTTCTATTCCTATACGGTGAAGTAATTGATGCAAATCCATTAGAACATCACCCTCTATAGGTATGAAGTCTCCTCCCAATATAGGAGTCTCCATCTTCTTTCCACAAGCAAGAAAAGTGGTCCCTCCCAAGTATTTAAGAAACTGTGAAACTCATTAAAAGCATTGTCAAAGCATGGTTGTCAAGTTTTGATTGCATTATAGTAAATATCACATGTTAGGAGAATAATGTGCGGTTTGATCCCTTTTAGAGTAGTGGAGATGTCAGCAGTGTACAGGAGTGCCCACAACCCACCTAACTTTGTTTTACTAGAAATATTTCGTACACTACAAGGGTATGAGGGTTTTGAGAAAAATTTCTGATTCATTCGAAGGTGAGAATAGAAGACCGACACATAGTGACAGTCATTTCTAGGAAAGAAAAGAACTCAAGAAGTTCTGAGACCAAAATTCCAAGTAGTTCTAAGATTTTCCAATAGGGTCAAAATTGTATGGATGGTCTTCATCCATTTCTACGGCTTTTCCCAAATCCAGTTTCAGTGTCGATTCCAAGAATGAAACATTTTTAGCCTCAGATCATCTTATTTATGCATTTAAATCACTCAAACTCCTCCAAACCCACACAGAATTGGCTAAGTGTAATTTCTCCTTTGTGTTTTGATAGTTGTTAAGTTAACAATCACTTTTTGAAGCGTTATTCTAATTTGTGCAATTAATTTTGGAAGTTAATTAAAGCATAATATCCACCTATAACAATAATTCATCCTTTTTATGCATGTTAATTAGGAACATTCTAAAAGCTTAAAAGGTTGAGATTAATCACTTAAAAATTGAAATCATCTCTATAATGCACCTGGAGGATGGACAAAAAGGACATGCAAGAGTGTTTTGTGAGAGATTTTGGAAAAGAGAGATGATTGCCTTGACCTAGTTTTGAGCTTTAGACTTGATGTGAGTGTTTCCTTATGACTGTAGATATGCAATTTCGATATTTAGGGAGCTTAGGATGCCTTTTGCAAGTGTAAGAAGTGAGTGCTTTAGTGCATTTCCTTAGGAATTCTCAATTAGCAAATGAGGTAGTGTTTACTTTCTTATATAGGGTTCTTAGATGATTTATCTAAGAAAGGATGACCCAAAGGAAGTATAAGACCCAAAGAAAGATTTAATTTTGAAAGTGTTGTTGGAAGACATGTCGGTCCAAGACCATACAAAAAGGTTAGGACCATATAGTATGGTCCTAACCAGATTATCTGATCATTGCCATGGGCAGGAATATTCCAAATGAGGTTTAGAGATGATGAGTTAACGTTTGTATATGGATTTTATGCATTGGATTATCAATATGTCTCGATGTTTCAATGTGCAATGATGAATAAGGTAAATAATACAACGCGGGAAATGATAAGTGGGAAAGGAGAAGTTTTGTTTGTCATAGCAAGAGTGTATAGTCAAGTCAAGGTTTCCAAAGTGCAAATTACCAAATTTGAGTGTCTACAAGTAGCATGAGGTGAATTACTTGCGGAAAGAGTTTTCTAGGTATAGATTTCCCCTTGTTGGTTTTGTGTTTCTTATGGGTTGGAAGGTTTAGGAGTTCAAAGTCACCTTCGAATGAATTTGATCTTGTGATGATTTTTCTAGTTTTCAATTTAAAGATTTAATATTTATCTCTCCTTGTGTCAAAAATGTTGATCTCCATGAGTGTCACACATCCATATCCCTCTTTAGCACCAATGATGTTAAGGATTCAAGAGACAAAGGGTGCACACCAATTGAGAAAACCTAAACAGAGTTAGGAACAAAAATGCTTATCTTGAAAGGATGGGAAAGCATGATAGATGGTTGTCTGCAATGGATTGCATGTACACAGGATCTCCCCAAGGTTAACTCTCACCAAGTCTTGGTTCCTGTAAATTTATTGGGAATAGCTCAATATGGTCAATGTTAGTCGTTTATTTTGAGGTAATTTTTGGTTCGGACCTAATATGTAAACCATGGCTTAAGGAAACACTCATAGGGATCAATTTAAGGATTATACAAGAAAAAAATATTAGAATATGCTTTCATAGCCTATTAATGCATAAATCCACGAGATAAATCTTCAACTATGAATTTCAATCACAATCACTTAATTTAAACATGATAAACAAATTATAAGATTTAGTCCTATACTAATATATTCTAACAAGGGTTACAAAAATGCAAAAGATGAAAAAGGTAGGGAGAGAAGATAAATAAGTTTATGAACACAATGCGAGATCCAATCCATTGGAACTATAAGATATGGTAACCATTCTCACACTCATACCAAGTATGTACTCGATAAAGACACATGCAGTGAAAATTATGAGGAATTGACTATAAAACCAAGAGGTGAGCACAACACCATCGGACACGCAGAAGTACACTCTAACTCTTCTAATCACCTGAATCAAAAGATATTGCAAGTAATAAATAAAAGGGGATCCTATAACATTTAGTTGGATTAAAAAAATTATAATTGTTAACTTAGGCCAAAAATTGGAAACCAAAGTGAACCAACGTACATTTAGGGCCAACATAGCATAAAGAAGTGTATCAATTATAATGGATGGGATCTTAGAAGAGACAATGGAAGCCTTTTTTAGAGCGGTAGATATAAACTCAAGCATGTTAATTTGTTTTAAATTCATAATAGGTGTAGCACTACAGAGGGTAATATGGTTTTCCCCAAAGATGTGAGCATCGTAGAGTAAAGATCATCTAAGATGTGAGAACTTATTGGTGGAGTGCATGAAGATAAATTAATATGATTCATTGAAGACAATGTACTTAATTGAGGTGAAGTAGTAAGATCAAGTTTAAAAGGATTAGAATCGGTTGTGATGGTAAAAGCAATACTTCGGGAAGAAAACTTGAGACAATTATGAAGGACAAAAGGTACCATGTACATAGCATAAATCCAATGGTTTCCTAAGAAAAAATTGTAATTAGAATCATTGGGCATAACATGGCACAAGGTGAGGAGGTTGAGGGATCCTAAAGTGATGTGCAACATGATTTGGTCAAGGGGTTGACATGGTACATTATCAAAGCCACGAATACTAATAAGAGAAGGGGATAACTCATTGGTAGGAATGCCCAAATGACGTAAAAAGGAAATATTGTAAATGTTGAGGCCAAAACCATTATCAATGAGAACATGTTTGATCAAAGTATTATGGATAATGACTTGCACATAAAGCGAGAGACCATTGTCAATGATATCTTAGGAAGAAACTTGTCGAGAGGTGAAAGAATCCATGAAGATAATCAAAATAAAGCACAAACCAAGGATAATGATTATATATTGAGAAACCCTTAGTCAACTAATAAAAATCCATAGCCACACAAAAAATAAGGGACACTCCTAGAAACAAGACACACATGCCCTAAGAAATACCTAGGGTTTTGAGATCAGCAAGCCTAATACATCGGGAACTAAGAAGATTCTAGATTAAGTGAAGAGTTCGATCAAAAGTAGGTTCACCACAATATTTAACCACGAAGTAAATCTCTAGGCTGATTTGATTAGGTGTATAATATATTAGAGTTGATTACTGATATAAAAAAGATGATACAATACAAATAATGAAACATATTTTGAAACTCGGATCGAGATAAGAAATATTGCAACACACCACTTAACATGCAATTGAAAACACACATAAGAGGTATAGAGGCACTTAACTTACCGCAACTAATTTCTAGAAATATCCGGGATTGTGTAATAGAGAAACCGAGATAATTGAACCTAGGAAACCCTCATAAATTAGACTAGAATTAGAAATTTTCCGGGTCACGATCAGACAACATATCCACGATCAGTATCGTATGGTCTAGGACTTTTTTACGTCTTACACCTACTCTAAGATGGCTCCTACAATTTTCGGGGTTGTTCACTTTCTTGAATTTTTGTGTTGCTTTAGAACCCTAGTTATCGCATATGCTGATAAACATCATCTCAAACCCTATCCATGGATGAAGAGTCTTGTAAAAAATATTAAAAGGGTTATGGGCACCTTCATGCATCGCCAATGTTTCACTACTTGAAGAGGCCTCAAATCACATAGCATTCTCCACCTAGCATGTGATATCTAGATAGATCAATCATATTCGGAAATGTCTTTGACCATGTTTTCTTTGACTTGGATCTTGTCATAACACTTGGAGAGATGATGTTTGTGCTTTTGGAAAAGAGAGATGGATTCCTTGACCTATTTTTGAGCTTCATATTTTGTGTGAGTGTTTCCCTAATGACTTTAGATATGCAATTTTAAGATTTAGGGAGCTTAGGATGCATTTTGTAAGTGTAAGAAGTGAGTGCCTTAGTGCATTGTGTTAGGAGTTCCTAGTTAGTAAATGAGGTAGTGTTTACTTACTTATATAGGGTTCTTAGATGCTTTATCTAAGAAAGGATTACCCAAAGTAAGTAAAATACCCAAAGAAATATTTAATTTTGAAAGTGTCGTTGGAAGACATATCGGTCCAAGATGCAAAGGTCAAGATCATATAGTATGATCCTAGCCATACTATATAGTCCTTGCCATGGGCAGGGAATATGCCAAATGAGGTTTAGAGTTGATGAGTTAATGTTTGTATATGGATTTTATGCATTGGATTATTGGGATGTCTTGACCTTCCAATGTGTAAGGATGAATAAGGTAAACAATACAACTCAGAAATGCTAAGCGGGAAAGGAGAAGTTTTTTTTTTTTCATAGCAAGAATGTATGGTCAAGTCAAGGTTATCAAAGTGAAAATTACTAAATTTGAGTGTCTACAGTAGCATGAGGTGAAATACTAGAATAAATAGTTTTTATAGGTCTAGATTTCCCCTTGGTTTTGTGTTTCCTATGGGTTGGAAGGTTTAGGCGTTCAAAGTCACGTTCAAATGACTTTGATCTTGTGATCATTTTTCTAGTTTTCAGTTTAAATATTTATTGTTTAGCCCTCCTAGTGCCAAAAATGTTGATCTTTATAAGATTCGCACATCCATATCCCTCTCTAGTGCCAATGATGTTGAGGCTTTAAGAGAGAAAGGGGCACACACCAATGAGAGTAACCTAAACATAGTTAGGAAAGACAATGTCTATATTGAAAGGATGGACATGCACGATATATGGTTGTGCAATGGATTACATGCATAGGATCTCCCAAGGTTAACTCTCACCATGTCTTGGTGGCGTAAAATTTACTAGGAATAGCTCAAGGTGGTTGATGCTAGTTGTTTTCTTTTAGGAAATTTTTTTTTGGACCTAATGTGGAAACCATGGCTTAAGGAAACACTCATAGGGATCAATTTAAGGATTCTACAAGAAAAAAAAATTGATAAGAATATGTTTTCATAGCCTATTGATTCATAAATCCATAGACAAATATTTAAATATGAATTTCACTCACAATCACTAAAGTTAAACTTGATAAAAAAATAGTAAGATTTAATCCTATACTAATCTACTCTAACAAGGGTTATAACAAAGTGTAAATGATGAGGAAGGTAAGGAGAGAAGAGAAATTAGTTTATGACCACAATGTGAGATGCAATCCATTTAAACACCTAGGTCTGAAACATGCTCGCACTCAGCACCAATATGCACTCAATTAAGACACATGAAGGTGAAAAAGTATGAGGGAATTGACTATGAAGCCAAGAGGTGAACACAAAACCATCATACATGTGGGAAGTGCGCTCTAACTCCTCTAATCATTAAATCAAAAGATATTGCACACAATAAATAAAAGGGGTCCTCTAAGTGTTGTAGAATGAAGATAATTTTTGTAAAACCAAGGGCCCATGGAAGAATCTTGCAATGTATTTTGCAAGTCGCGGGAGTGAATAAAACATCATGCAAGACTAAGAATATATGTGAGACACATAATGTATCAGTGCAGCCATAGTGCGAAGGAATACTAAGTGGGGCAAAAGAATGCATTTGTGAAGGGTGCAAATATTGAGATAGAAAAAGGAGTGCAAGAAAAAAAAATTAAATGTCAATGTTCATAAACAAATATTTGTGAGAGAGTTGGAAATTAATTTTGCACGTAAATTCATATTACCTTGAAAAAGGCCATGGGGTTCCATGATTTCAATTGTGAAGTTAGGGGCGTGTTGTGGACACAACAACACTTTCCTTCATAGAATATTTTCCATTGGCTCCGTTGTAAGACATAATGGTTTCATTATGTTAAAAATCAAATTGTAATGTTGGATTACATGTCTTTAATCCAACCATCAATAATACCGATTTTGGGATTAAATTAGAGATTATGGCTAATTGAGAAATGACATCTTCAACCTTGAAACAACCCTCATTAGTTACCAATAAAGAGCTAGCATGTTAAGTATGCTTAAGAAGATAATGATTACAATATTCCGATAAGCTAATGATTTTAATGACATTACAGGAGGATGAGGAATAAAGGTGGCACAAAATAAAAATTATATAGACAAAGCCTACCCAGAAACCATGGGAAGACAAGTGATTAGACACAATCCAATGAAAAGAGAGTTTAAGATCCAACAAAATCATAACAAATATGGGAGTGCATTTAACAATAAACCCCAATCAAGGTATATAAATTAAAAACCAAAATTTGAGCTTAAATAGACTTATCCTCTCTCCCCAATTGGACAATGGAATTAGGAAGGTTTTGAACTTCAAACTCGACTCGAAGCCCATTATTAGCAAACCATTCCACCACTTTATTCCCTTCTTTATGAACATGACTTGTAGTGACATTTTCAAATGAATGTGATAAATCCAAGGTATTTAAAAATCATAGTCCTAATAGACCATATCTAGCTTCAAATTGAAAATGGTAGTGAAACCTAATATCAAGCTAAAATATCTAATGAGATCCACCAATGGCATTCGTAAGCTTTCGACTCTTCAACGAAAAGGTCTTAGTTGGCAAAGATGAGCTAGATGAAGCGAGATGGCTTGTTAGTTCAAGTGAAAGAAACAATGACGCAATCCCACTTTAGGATAAAGAACAACATCCCTATGAATGGCTTTAGCTCGACATGAGGCTTCCTCTCTCCCAAATCCACCATCGTTTAAGTCTCAGAAGAAAATAAATTTTTGATTCGTATGCGTTAGCAGAGGCTTCTTCCTCCTTGTTATGGAAGCTTGTCATATAAGGCGCCAAACTCCATTGGAGGAGACTGCGACCCAAAAAATCCACTTGTATGTGTGTTGAAGGGCGGGATGGAAAGGAACTAGCTAAGACTAGAATGAGCGACGGTGGTTGGCAATGACCAACGAAGAATTTAAAAATTAACTTGTGGTTAGCTTTAAGGTTACATGTTGTAAACCATGGAAATTACAATAAATGAGGAAAATCAATACAAAAATAAATGCAAACCTTCCTTGTAAATCCCAAAGCAACCTCGGATTAGATCTGACTGAAAGAGCAAGGTTTAGTGATGTTCTTTGTTGGATTTGTTTGATTTGTGAGCATTTGTTGATTTGTGGATGCTCCAAGATACTCCGAATGGATGATGGATCAAGCTATGCATGAAGATGATTGATTTGACATTATGTGGGAAGCATAATAGTATGAAAGATTGATTTGATTCACCAAGAAAATGCACAAAATGACATCATGAACTCTAGATCTTTTTGGTGGATGATTTGCAAAGGAAGGATCATTGATTTATAGCTAAGGAAAGTGAATCCACAAGATAAGTTTAGATTGAGTTGATTTGGAGATAACTAAACATGACTGAATTATTTAGTTGAGTTTCTAGATTGATTGAAGAGTTAGATTGTTGTTCTATATTTGTATGAATGAGTCATTATTGAGTTAACAAGGGGTTGCACATGTTTTGGCTTTTAATTTCATATCTTTTACTTTATTCACCCAAAAGTGTCATGAATGGTTGGATTTTGGAAGAATGTGAATTGATTTTGGATTTCCATGACTTGGGAGATATCTTCAGTTAACTCAAATACATTATTTGATTCAATTTGAACACATCCTCTTGATTATAATAATGATTTTTACCTTTAGTCAACTTGAGTTGAGGTGAGTTGGATTTGAGGATATTTAATTTATTTAAATATGAAAGTGGGCATGTGTTAAATTTTTAATTAATTTGATATTAAATTAGCTAATAAAATTAGCTAAGGGGGTGATAGGGTGCAAATAGAATTAATTAAATTAATTCTAGAGAGGAACAATGTGTTTAATAAGATTTTGAACATTTACAATGCATAGTGGTTATTTTGGGGTGTCTACATTTTCCCCTCTTTAAAGTGTTATTATGGAGTAATAGCGCTTTAAAGATAGTAGACATGTAAAATATGGTGAGCAAGTGATTAAGAAGTATGATGGACTTCCTTGGATTTACCCTTTGTGAAGCATTTGGATGCCCCAATGAGTATAGATTATGCTAAGGGATTTCCCCCTCAAGCGGGTGGGTGACATGGGAAAGCGGTGGAAAGCCACTTGATAGGAAGAATAAGAATACTTATTTTTCAAGAGGGATTAGAAAGGATATGTTGTTAAGTGAATGATAATGTTAGGAAAATGATGAGAATTATGATGACTTTTTTGTGTTTTGAATGAGATGCATGAATGAATGTAATGGTGAGATGATCAATCATTGCTCGTAGCTTGAAGCTTCCATTCAAATTTTTCTTTTAAGAGAAACCTATTTTGTTATTGCACATTAGAGTTAGCACCATGATTATTGAAAAACCATGATGAACAAACCCATATGCGTGTAGAAAACACACACATAGAGAAAAGAGTAAAACAAAGCTAATATACATACACAAGTAAGATGATATACGCCATGGTTATATAAAGAAACTAAGATGTTGACCAAAATTATTGTAATTGGTCAAAAGCAAAGATAAAAATGCAAAACAAACCCAATACACAATAATATGATTACACCAAAGTTATATATGAACTAAGATGTTAACAACATACTTGCAATTGGTCCACAATGAAGACAAAAATGTAAAACAAACCCAATATAAGTAGTTGATATACACCATGGCTATGAATAAATGAAGATGATAAAAAAATACTTGTAATTATTCCATAATGAAGACAAAGAATGAATGAAAAGTAAACCTAATATACATGGTAATTAAGACGGATACAGAAAAGTTATATACAAACCAAGATGTTAACACAACGCATAATTTGTCAAAGTAATAGAAATAATGCAACACAACTTTAAATAAAGAGATCCAACTATTCCCCTAATGTGTTCCCCAATGAAGATTAAGCACATGTGAAAGCTTCCAAGAAAGGATACATGCAAGGGGATTGGATCATATTAAAGAGTAGAGTTGAAAGCAACTCCTAATGACACTCTTGTTGGATCCACGTTGAAGAATGAATTGAGATTGATTGGGTTAGCACTTCCAAGAAAGGAATCATATAACAAAGGAAATGAGAGCCTAGATTTCCCCAAAGTGATAATACACGCAAGGATAAGATGATTGGTTGATAATCATAAAATATTTTGAAACGATCACTAGGATAGTAGTTGAAAGTTTGATATTTTGATGTTTTGATAATTGATTGAGATTTTTGAAGATTTTTTTTAATGTTTTTGGATTTTGAATGTTTTGATTTTTTTGGTTTTGATTGAGGTTTTAATTTTTTTGGGATTTTTTAAATTTTTGATTTATTTGGATTTTGAATGCTTTGATTTTTTTGGAGTTTTACTCGGTAAAGGGTGTATTGTTTAAACTCATGTTCAAACAATTGTAAACATTTCATTCCATTGGAAGAATGTAGATGATATAGTGATATGGATGTTTGACTCCACCCTTGACTCCACATGCAACTAGTAAGATGTGAGGGCTCACCACCGAAAGCCAAAAAAGGATGTAAGAAAAATGAGATAATGATGTGCAAATGAAGATGATGGATACAAAGACACAAGGTTAACAATGGTCCATTTGGGAAAATGTGACTCATATCCAATTAAGATTATTTGACTGATTCTAAGATGATTTCACTTTATAGGTCTTGACTAGACTTAGATCCATTAATGGCCTATTGATTGGAAAGATCAGGTGTAAGGGATGGTTGTCTCTCTTAACATGAGCAATTAAATTGATTCTTTGGTATTTTGTATGATTAAGCACTTTGGATTTGGAAGGCTTTCATTTTTTGTATTTTTAAAATGACCCCCTACATTTTGTCCCATACCACTAGTAAGAGGTAAGGGTTCAACATCAAAGACAAGACATAGGCGAGTAAGGGTACCTTTCTCTTTTCCCAGTCTCATGCTACTAGTAAGAAGCGTGGGTTCAACACTAAAGACTGTGAAGGATGAAAGGTGTAACAATTTTGATAAAAAGTATTGTATTTTTATTGATTTTTCCTTGTTTGTGTATTGTTCTTATTTTGGAAAGATAGTTTTCCCCAAATATCATCCCCACGTGACTAGTAGGACATAAGGGCTCATCACCTTAGACTAAGATGGGAAGATAAAATATCTAGGTAAATAATTTTAGTGTTTCTATTAAGGAGAGAGCTTCTTCGAAAGGAGGATTTTCCATCAATAAGATTCTAGACAAGACTATAGGTAAAAACATCCAAAATGGTAGAAACCAGAAAAGGATGAGATACACAATACCCTATAGGAACAAGATTAACTTGCATCTTATAGGTGAAGAGTGTGAAAATATGATAATGAAATGATAGAGATATCTACCAATGGATGAAACAATTAAAATTGTTTGTATAAGTGGCCTTTTTGCTATTGCATTTTTTGATTTTTAAATAGGGTTGTGATAAGGGGTTTGATATAGAAGATCTTTGTTCTCATTTTTCACTTTTTGAATTTTTTGATTTTCATGGATTAGGGTTTGCAATGGACTCGACATTTTGGAAGAGGTCCATGTTTATGAATTATGATTCGTCTTGATTTATGGGACTTTGGCAAACGAGATCCAAGTCCACGAAGTAAATAGAAGGATTTTCAATGAAACTATGGTTTGATGTGTCTTGATTTATGAGACTTAGGCGGACGAGGTCCAAGCCAATGGAGTAAATAGAAATATTTTCAATAAATAGGTTTGATTGGTCTTGATCTATGAGACTTGGGAAAATGAGGTCCAAGTCAATGGGTATGTGATTTGATTGGTCTTGACTTACGAGACTTAGGTGGATGAGGTTCAAGTCAACAGATATGTGATTGGATAAGTTTTTGATGAGATCAAAAACCTATGTGAGGATAGAGGTAATTTGTCAATGTGGAGAATATGTTAAAATTCATATTCTCCAATACCTTTGTTAATGATTTCTAATGTATTAGATGGTTGGAGTTTTAAAAGGTTCTTTGTATCAATGCAATTTTCATCTATGAATGGAATGATGTGAGGAGCAAAGGATTGATCTATAGATGGGAATCTAAGGCATATTTTAGGCTTTATAAAGAAAATATTCAATGTTTGCTCCTTTGTCTATAAACATTCATTGGATTTTATGATTAGTGATGAATGCTTCAATGTGTAATAATTTAGTGTTTGTGATGTTGATATCCAAAAGGTCATGAGGACCAAATGATAGGACTAGATTGTTTGATGATAAATTTGATTAAAGCTTGAAATGGTTGTGTGATGATACCCCTAGGAACACACCTCATGGAGTGCAGGTAATAAGGATGTCTTGGAGAAATCTAGTCAATAGCCATGGAATGATTATTTAATAATGTCTTTGAGAATCCTCTAAAGACTTTGCATCGTATATAAATTTTGAAACATTAATAATTTCAAGATTGATCATTTGAGGTATTATGGACATGGAAGGTTGTGTTGTTGCAAGTGTCCAAACTTTTTTTGTGCATCGTTACAACACAACTAGGGATGTTAGGCGTAAGATTAGGAGATGAAATGATAGAATAAAAATCATTGTGTGATGATTGACCCTTGTCTTTAGATTATTCATTTGTACCATGAGTTAAAAAGGGATCGTGAAACTCTTTCAAGTTCTCATTTGATGTTTGAATATAGTTTCGAAACACTTTCAATTTTGATTGAACTAATGGAAGATTATCTAGAGGAGAATTTGATAGGTTTTGGTTTGTATTCCTTGGCCCTTGTTGGCTCGATGTCATTGAGTTTCATCATGTAAAGAGTCTTGGAAAATGTTCAACTCTTCATTGGAAGTTATGTAGTTGATGTGTTTTCTATTTCGATAGCTCGTTGTCGATTAAGTCTTAGACATAATGGTGGAGATTTGAACAATGATCCATAGAGTGACCTTTGATGTGGTGGTATTCACAATATTTTGATTCTTTATACCACTTGGGTTTTGGTTTCCCTTTTGTGAAGGGTATCGTGATTGGATATTTTATCATATTAGCACTTGCTAATTGATGAAATACACTAGAGAGACTTTCTTTGAGAGGTGTAAATTGTCATTTGACTTTACGCGGAGTAGTTTTCTTCTAGGGAGTATGATTGGTTGTTGGGTTGATTTCTCATTGACTTGGGAAGCCATATGAGAGATTTGTTTTGACATCTCATGAATTTTTTTAATAATTCTTTGTTTGATGTGTTGTGAGCCTACCATTGTACTAAAGGTAAAGACCTAAAGTGAAGAGGTGGTTTGTGAATTGGTTTGGAATTTGGGTTTTAGAGTTTGGATAAAGTGAATATGATGTTTTTAATACTTTTTAAAAAGGTGAATGTTACTTAAATTCAAAGACAAAGTGAATGTCTAAAAGATATGGCTTTAATTGATAAGATATGATATGCTTAAAATTTGGACAAAGTGAATGTTCAAAAGAAGGATTTGGTGTTAAATTTGACATTTACAAGTTTGCTTAACTTGGATAAAATGAATACCCAAAGTTAAGACTTGTGACTAGATTTTGATTTTGCTTAAACTCGATAAAATGAATATTGAAGTATAAGACTTAGATCGGTTAAGAGTGTCAAAATATAAGACGTAGACGTTGAGAATGATTTGGCTTAAACTTGATAAAGTGAATATCAAAGTATAAGACTTAGACATGAAGAGTGATTGTGCTTAAACTTGATAAAGTGAATATCAAAATGTAAGACTTGATGAGAAGAGTGATTGTGCTTAACTTTGATAAAGTGAATATCAAAGTATAAGACTTAGAAGAGAAGATTGATTGTGCTTAAACTTGATAAGGTGAATATCAAAATATAAGACTTAGATAAGAATTGATTTGCTTAAATTTTGACAAAGTGAATGTCAAAATATAAGACTTAGAAATGGAAGAGATTGCTTAAATTTGACAAAGTGAATGTCAAAATATAAGACTTAGAAATGGAAGAGATTGCTTAAATATAAGACTTAAATGAAGAAAAATATAAGACTTAGAATTGGAAAAGATATTGCTTCAAATTTTTACAAAGTGAATGTCAAAATATAAGACTTAGAAATGGAAGAGAATGCTTAAATTTTAACAAAGTGAATGTCAAAATATAAGGCTTAGAGATTGAAAATGATTTTTTAATTTGAATAGGAATCCAAAATTCAAGACTTACACTTAACTCATGGATTTGCTTAAGCTTGGATAAAGTAAATACCCAAAGCAAAGACTTGTGATTGAAATTTTGATTTTGCTTAACCTTGATAAAGTGAATACCAAAGGATAAGACTTGGATTGAAATGGATTTCTTAAATTAGGATAAGGGTATCCAAAACTTAAGACTTAGACTTCGATTTGAATTGAATGATGTGCTTAAACTTTGGAAAGTGAATCCAAAGAGTAAGACTTAGACGTGATAAATTCAATTTGGAATGGGTGTCTAAAAGGAAAAATTTGTTTTGGAAAAGAATATGATGTTGATAAGAAAATAATTTTATTTTGATGAGAAGAATGTGGAACACAAACTAATGATTCAATAATTTGGATGAAAATAATGGTGGTAGGGAGAAATTTCAAAGAACTTGGTTTGGTTAGTCAAACTTCCTATATATTGGATCTCTCTCTAAATACCAAGTGTTATCCGAATGAGCACAATACACTAGAAAATTTCTAGTCGTTGGCTTTACTTTAACCCCCTTGATTAATAAAGATGGATTTTACTTCACTCGATCAATCAAACCGGATGTCACTAAGGATAACATTGGCTCTAAATCTCATGGGTGTACTAGTCAAGTAGGTAGGGGTACCCATTTCATTGGCCAATTCCCTCAAGGTGCCAAATACTTTGGGGTTCCTATGGTACTCCTCACAATGAATTTTAGGACCTTGTCCAAGCACTTCCCACAATTAAAGAGGAAATGGGAATAAACCTTATCCGAACCTACAATACAAGTTTATAAAATTAAAAAAAAGTAAAGTTTGTTTTTTTCGATCAAGGCAACCGCATATAATGAATTAGTAGTTTGGTTGAGTTTTCAAGGTAATTTTCGTATGATGTGAACTTATTCTCGCAAATAATGAGTTAGTAGTTTTCAATAAAGCGAAAACACGATATATATAAAAACAACAAACTTCACCCATTTTGATTTTAAGATCACCCAAAAGGGTGTGAGAGATGAGCATACATGATTGGTTTAATAAGATTAGATTATATAAAGATTAAATAAAAGTAATTGTTTAGATGTAGATTTATAAAAACCTAAGAAAAAGGTTGAGAAAAAACATTACTAAAATAGTTATTAGAAATGATTTAAAATGCTGGAAAATAAAGAAAATAGTAAAAAGACATACACGGAACACTAGCGCATGCAATGGTGTGCACTAGAATAACCGTTATGTAGCACACTCAAGTAGGTGCACTAGGGTAAGTGTATTGCAATTAGCGTGCTCAAGTACATGTATTTATATACAAAGACTTTTTTTTGCTAACAATGATTGGTTACGGTAGTGCGTATAAAGATATGTAGGCATGTGCACATGAAAATGAACAAAAATTAGTGTTACGGAAACGCGTGTAAAAAGACTATGCTAGCGCATGCAATTGTGACAATAAGAAACACTTTCGGTTTACATACGCTAACTCATACTACATTGTGATTCGCTAGCACAATCATGTGTAACACTAGTACATGCAACCTTTAGATAGACAAAAATGAAAAAACAATGACAAGATTGTATATTTTATTTTCTCCTTGTTTGTTGCACCAAAAACTCTAAAATTTTAACAGTTAGTCTTAAACAACACAACCAACACAAAGAAAGAGTTAGATTAGTGAAAAAAATCTAAAAATGATAAAAACATGTGTGGGAGTCCCATTGGGTGTGCCAAAATGTAGACCATGGAAACTACAATAAATGAAGAAAATTAATACAAAAACAAATACAAGCCTTCTTTTGTGATCCCAAAGCAACCTCAGATTAGATATGACTGAAAGAAAAAGGTTTAGTGATGCTCTTTGTTGGATCCATTTGATTTGTGGCTTTTGTTGATTTGTGGATGCTCAAGATACTTGAATGGATGATGGATTAAGATATGAGCATGGGGGTGATTGATTTGACATTATGTGGGCAGCATAACAATATGAAATACTAATTTGATTCACCAAACAAATGCACAAAATGACAACATGAACTCTCAAGCTTTTTGGTGGATGATTTGCAAAGGAAAGACCATTGATTTATAGTTGAGGAAAGTGAATCCACAAGCTAAGTTTAGATTGAGTTGATTTGGAGATAACTAAACATGATTGAGCTATTTAGTTGAGTTTCCATATTGATTAAAGAGTTAGATTGTGTTCTAGATTTGCATGGATGAGTCATTGTTGAGTTAGCAAGGGGTTGCACATGTTTTTGGCTTTTAATTTCATATCTTTTATTTTATTCACCCAAAAAGTGTCATGAATAGTTGGCTTTTGGAAGAATGTGAATTGATTTTGGATTGTCATGACTTGGGAGATATCTTCAGTTAACTCAAATGCATGATTTGAGTCAATTTGAACACATCCTCTTGATTATAATAATGATTTTTAGCTTTAGTCATGAATTTAGTCAACTTGAGTTGAGGAGGTGGATAGGATTTGAGAATATTTAATTTATTTAAATATGAAAGTGGACATGTGTGAATTTATTTAATTAATTTGATATTAAATTAGCTAATAAAATTAGCTAAGGGGGTGATAAGGTGCAAATAATTACTTATATTAATTCTAAGGAGGAACAACGCATTTAATAAGATTTGAACATTTACAATGCATAGTGGTTATTATGGGGTGTCTACACATGCATTATTCGACATGAATGCTATAAAAGTCAACTAGATTGTGTGCTTTATATCCACTACTACCTTGATCGGAGCTACGTTTAGTGAACCCTTTCATGTTCTAGAGCCATTAGAAATGGAGACGCACCAATAGATCTATTGCGATTGTTTCCCACTAGAATAGGGAGGGGTCTATAACCTATGGTGCCCATGATCTAAATCCTCTTCCCCATGGCTAGAGAATTCACAAAGAAATGTCAAATAAAGGTAAAACTTTCAAGGGTTGCAAAAATGCTACAAACTAATTCCACAAGTGTCGACTTCTTCATATCACTCTTGACCCACAAGGTTGTTGATGTCAATGATGTTGAACATGAATCTCCTAAGGACGCCCTAAGCTTAGGGATGTTTTGGTGTCCTTTTAGAGTAGACCCCTTAAGTGGATATCCTAGAAGCACTTATTAGGAACATGACATCAAATATTGGATGTGGGACCCTATTTGGAAAATGCATAGGGTTATTTTTAGCAATGGAATAACTCTTTAAGTGGGTGGCATATGCTTGGAGTTCAATCAAGCCTCCATCCTTCATCCCTCTCGGATTTGGTTTCTTGTAGGTAACTTTCAACAACTCTAGTGATTGTGATTTCATGGGGAATGGTGGTCCCCGATTTCATCATAAATTGGGCTTTTTCTTTTGCACATGGTCACCTTTCTTTGACCCTAAGAAGGTGTTAATCACAAGCGCCCACTTTGGTTGAGACTTTACAATATTTTGCTTGTCCTGTAACTAGGACCATATCAAGTTGATAAAAAAATGGATTTTTATTAAGATAGATTTCAACTCAATTGAAGGCAAGTTTGTTAGAGTCCAGTGTGCTCATCAAACTATCCAAACCTCTATTTCATTCGATCAAATTAACTTCACCTCATGGATCATGGATCCAATACATCAACTACGAAGGGATGCCCTTCGATGTTTCGTTGTGATCTCGTCAAACATAGGGTCAGGGTTGTATCATGCTACAAGAAACAAAGGCAAGTTTTATAGAAAAAGATGGTCCCCTAAATCCAGAATTCACTTGGAGAAACCATGGTAAGTTTTATAAGAGTAATGACTCTCTGGTTAATCTCTACATTGCAAATATATTGAAATAAATGATGAGTTTCTTCCCATCACCTTAAGGGGAATGTGCCAAATTACCCTCTTGGTTGAGGAGGATTTTCATAGTGCAAAGGTTGGTGAGTTTGGGGAGAGACCTCAACGTAAAGGTAAAATCTCGTGGTCAAGCCGAAACCAATAACGTAACAAGTTGAATTCACCACCAAGGGTAAAGGGAGCATATTTACAACTGAAACAAGGAAATTGGAAACAGAGAAAATGACCAATGCAAGATCACAAAGAACGTTGCGTGACAGCTTGGCTCACTTTGGGAAAACCACAAGAGAATGGCCACCCTTTGGGTTGCTCGTGGTTGCACTATTGATGACTAACTTGGTTAGTTTCTTGCCCTTTGGCATGTCTTTGTTCTTGTTGTTGGTAAGTTTTTTTCTCTTTTGTTGGCGGTTGTTTAGATCCATTTCTTTTTGTTATTCGAGACTAGAACCATACCATGTTTGTGTCACACGTTTGTTCATAACTTAGGTTAAAAGCTGTTTACCTCGTAATACACTAAAATATTCATAGTGCACCAACATGGGAGATTTTCCTTATCGAGGCAATTTATAATGTTGACATAATTCCCCTAAACAAAGAGAGATTTAAAACCCATTTCACCGTCTACTTTAAGTAGCTTTAACTTCCACATAGTAACTAGCATACACTCCACAATGACGGGCATAGGGTGCTATTAAATTCCCTTCATTATCTCTTAGGATACCCCCTCCACCATGGTTAGTTGGAGTGCCTAATAAGCTGAACCCACTATGGTTAGGATTCCCTACAGCATCTCTTAGGATACTCTAAACCCACTTTCCGTATCTTAAAAACAAAGCCCAAAACAAATGGTGGGGCCGTCATCTAGAATAAATTTAGAAGTGACTTCGGCATCTCTCACTTTAAACCTTTGACAAGGTGTGGGGAGTGTAATGATGAAGGGGACTTCTTGTACATTTGCTACACTTGCTCTTTATTCTTTTGTTTGCAGGTAAGCAGCTCATGATAAGTTACGAAAAAAACTCCATGCACTAACATAGAAAATTCTCATTTCAATGAACTCGTGCATAGTACGTCAAAGTAAACCAACTTGTAGTACGCGCACTTCTTGAGGGGAGAATCTTTTTCTATGATGGAAAGACGCGTGACCAGTTCAATCACTATAGACGACCAAAAAAAAGGGAAAAATGAAAAAAATTGAGTATTTCAATCACAGAGAAAAAAAAGTGACCATTTCAGCCACTATTTATAGACAAGGAAAAACATAAGAGAAGCCTGTACATCTTCAAACACTGACTTTACTGCTGCAGCGAAAGCCACACCCCTTCCCACCCCGAGATCCTCCTTTTTTTTCTTTTCTTCTGCTGTTTCTCTGTACTTATTTGGCGTGGGAGGTGTCTGCCTTCATTATAACACCATGGGGAGTAATTGTGCATTGGGTATTTTGATGGCATTACTCATTTGCTTTTGCTTCAATATTGTGGATGTCAATGGTGGGCATCGTGAATTGAAGTTGAAGGAGAAGGTGACGCATTTGCAGTTTTATATGCATGACATAGTATGGGGGAGAATGCCACGGCTGTTCAAGTGGCACCAGAACAGAGGCCTATGAACTTTTCTGCTGGGGCTTCATTTTTGGTCCAGTGTACGTGATTGATGACCCTCTAACTGAGACTCCCGACCCCAAATCAAGGGTGTTGGGGAGAGCACAGGGGATGTATGCCATGTCATCACAGGGAGAATTCAGTCTGCTCATGGCTCTCACTTACTCCATAGACAGTGGGAAGTACAAGGGCAGCGCATTGAGTGTTGTGGGGAAGAACATGGCATTGAGAGAGCAGAGGAGCTGCCAGTTGTGGGAGGAAGTGGGCACTCGCATGGCCAGAGGGTATGCCTTTGCCCGCACCTATTCCATTCAAGGCCCAAATGCTGTTATTGGATACAATGTCACTGTCTTCCACTATGGACCTTAGCATGCCCTAAACCATTTCTTATAATTTCAGTGCTTATATAGCTTTTCAAGATTGCAAGCTGAAAGTTGTGAACAAAGATGTGTTGTGCTGTGGTCTCGTTATTAGGTCGGGGTATTGCCACCGGGCAGTCAAGATTCACACCCCAACAGTCTTATAGCCTCTCTGTATGTTGTTGTCTTGGACACTTCCAATATAAATATAAAAGAGCTCAAATGTCTATACTGTCCTTGAATTCTGATGTTACGGTCGACCACCTCTAGCTTTTGGTGGTTATCATATAATATGATACAAGTTTTTACTTACACTTTACAAACCAGCTTTTGGTTGTTGGTTCCATTATAATACTGTAAATTTTTTTGTTTTTTGGTGGCATAAATAGATCTTCTTCTGTTTTTCTGATGAAGTAAGTTCAGAATTACATAGATCTCCTCATCTCTACTCATGTTTTGGATTATATATAGTAGATTGTAATTGTTAAGTAAGCATATATCTAAATCAAAGTTTTCCTTGACTAAACAGCCAAGACCAGGGGAAGTTCAACCTAGTTAAAGTCAATGGGGGAATGATCCTCACCCTATGAATTTGACTCTCTATCAAGTGAGCAACTTTTATATTAAATGTTTTATACTGTGTACCCAAAATTTTAAATATGGAGAGAAAAACCACTCCATTCAAAAATATGATAATCACTGAAAAAATACAGTAAATAACATTTTTTAATTTTATTTTTTTTGGGAAGAAATAGAGCTATATTATTTTATAGAAATAATACACACTGTTAACAAAAAAGTAAGCGGAGGCCACAGAGACAACACCAGGCAGCTAAAAAAGAGCCCAGTAAATAAAAACAAACACCAATACACCAACCGGCAGCAAATTGGGTTGGTCAAACACCAAACCTGCTTATTGTTTTTCAGAAGAGTGGGCAACATGCCTATCTTCTTCTCTTGTTCTCACCATAGACTGGAAAGGATAATAGTCATCAAAACCTGCAAATGCAAACGGAACAGAATTATACATATCACCTACGGTGCCAGGATATGCCCAGCCCCTCCACGAATCCCCCTAATATGGATATGTGCTGATACGGATAAGGATACGTACAGGATACGTACAGAAACCTCCGGATACATCGCAGATATGTGGGCACGTATCCATGACATATTCGGAGGTTTTCATACGTATCCCGTACATATCCCTCACCAAAAACATCTTTTTAAAGTGTTAATTCATTTTTATTTTATTTTTGACTTTTCTATTCCCTAAAACCGAACCCTAAAAATTAAATGAATAAAATAATACACCCTCACTCATTTTGTATGTTTTGAAAATTTGAACACGGATCCTAGTATATTTTTCAAATTTCAAGTTTTGTTTGTATTCATGTTGACATGATATTCGTATATCATATGTCCTGGTAGCCACATGATCAATCAAAATGCAAAGTCTTAAGTATATTGAATGTTTTAAACATTGATTCAAGTTTTGTATTACTATTTCAGTTTTTATGGACTAAAAAAAAAATGAGTGATAAATGATATTATATATATATATATATATATATATATACACACACACACATATATATATATATACGTATCCAAAACGTATCATATCCAAGGGTTTTTAAATTGACGTATACGCATATCATACTGCACCGATACTTGTACCCGCATCCCGGCAACGTAGCATATCACCCCACAACACTATGGGGTTTTTAGCAGAGTCTCAACCGATCCATTCCGACAAAACTAGTGATCCACTCAAAAATATTTTGTTTTTTAAAACCAACATGATATAGAAATTAAAGTTCTTGAAAAAAATTATCAATGAGATCACAATTTACATTTTTATACAATAGACTGAAAAATACAAAAAAATTATGGTAGATTTATATGAAACCATCGTATTTGGTAACTATGATTTGAATATGATCAAAAGAGACGATGTTTTTATATGTTCAAAAAGCGACTTATGGTAATACTGAGACATACTTTATTTTAGGAATTTCACAACCTCATTTTATTCTTGTAACCTTGCACTACAAATCAAAATAACTTCTAATGAGAAACTTGAGTTGTTACAAAGGAGAGTAGATTCATTACAAGTTAATATGGCTCTTTTATTGGGAAGATCTTAAGCAGCAGTGTGTTGGTGATCACCGACCTTAACGCATGGGTTGTTTAGCACTTGTTGGGTGTTTTTGAGATTTAAAGCTAGTGTGTTCAACACCCCTTTGTTTACGTGAGGCCCTCTTATTGCTCCCATACGAATATATACCATGTGTTCAAACTTAGGTGTATTTTGATGATATATTTTATGATTAGCCATTAGGATGAAATTTTACTACTCTGCGGTCATGCCCTGGTCTTATCTTAAATGTTGCACCTCCTGTCTTGTTCTGTTCTCTTGTCACGAGATATGACGGTCATTTGTAATTCCTTTTATTTTTACACTTCAAACATTTTTTAAAAAAATTAAAAATTTGCAAGTTGATATGTGGAGGTAAGAGAATGTCTCTATATTTCACACCAATGGAAAATTCCATTTATTGTCATTGTTTTCTCTAATTCGATTCAATATAAAAATAGACATTCAGATTCCCCTCTTATTTGTTCCTTGAGCTCTTGCAGTTATATTGCTAATCGAACTACCACTACAATGTTCTTTCTACAAGTTTGCTGTCCATGGACTTTTTGTTTACAAAGCCTTGTTTGTTTGGTCACATCATTACTAGATTGGAAGATTCTTAATCATTTCTTGTTCAATTCTCTATATCCAATTCTTAGCAACATCAAATGTTATGCTAATATTTTACTGTCCAAAACATTTCCTTTATATTGGGGGGCTTGGTCCAAGTTTTTCTATAATGTTCTATGCTCATCAATAATTGTGGATATATTTTGTAACCCCGGGCTTTACAGAAGTTCATGCAATCTAATACCCTCGTCATTGGAATAGCCAACAGTCGGTGTGTTCATTGTTGACTATTAGAACATACCAAATGTTTAACACTTTTGCGTGTGATTGATATAAATCACTGGTGCGTTCAACCTAACACACTAGTCGTTTACATGAGAGTCTCATCATTAGTGGGAGCGTTATATTTCTAACACCCAAACTCTTTTCTAATTGGTTTGACAAAGACTTGCAGACCATCTCTTCCAACCCAAACGAAGCAATAAAGTGGGTGAATGACAATATTGTAGCCTACCCTGCCACCAATATCAAATACATCGCTGTGGGAAACCAAGTCTTGGGAAAGACGGATATGGGCCGATTTTTGGTTGGCGCAATGAACAACATACAGATGGCACTTCATAAATTTTATTCTGCAGAATAAAATCAAGGTCTCCACAGCCCACACGGGCACGGACATTATTGGACCATTTGCTGAGAAGGTGAAGAACGATATGAGTTCTGTTCTTGAATTCCTTGCTGCTCAGGGCTCTCCCTTCATGGCCAATCTCTATCCAAATATTACCTACGACAGCAATAGGCATTCCTACGACTTAGATCACGCCTTGTTTAAATCCACAGCCTAGCCTATTACCGACGGAACTCGGATCTACAGCAACTTGTTATACAGAAGTCTGTACACTACGAAAAGCCTAACCAGTATTTACAATTTAATCTCTTGTAAATGGCTGCGAAGCCATGTTATAAATGGTGTGCAATTGAGGGGTCTCGAATCATCGAGGTAACTGCTTTTGTTTCCTGCACAAGCTTCTGGACAACAAATTATTGCAGCTGCGACGTGTGCTCAATGGGGATCACAACGTTGATGATGTGGTTTTCTTTCTTGTCAGTTTTTCCTTCTTGTTGGTCTTCATCTACCATCTCCACCTGTAGGTGTCACGAATGCCATATGAGGTGAGTATTTTCAATGTTCCTTCTTCTCATGACACGTGCTAGAGGGAGGTAAAAATAAAAAAATAAAATCCAGAATGACAACTTGTGCTCCCAGACTTTAGTAGTTGATAATGGGATCCAACACCTACCGAGGAAGTGTTAAAAGGCTCCTGCATGCCATTTACAACTTCTAGAAAACTTCAAGGAGGTGATACACCAGATTAGAACGATCTGATTCCTTTATTGGATTGCTACACAGCTACTAGAAAACCTACAAGATCTGTAATTTATTGGCACAATATAATCAAACAGAATAAAAGGGTAAGATGCAAAGTGAATTCAGAAATGAGGTTAGATATCTATGGTAACAAAAGAAGAAAAGTGTTAATCACAACAACTTTTATTGATCATGGAGGAACAAATACACAAGTATCTTTTGTATTAATGAAAAGACGCTGAACAATATTTGCATAAGATAGAAATTAAGGATAGACTACTGTAAAACAAAACAGGGTTCGAAGTAGATCCGAAGAATTGAAGATGCTTTGCTCAACATGAGCTTATTGTACTCATAGAAATGTGAAAAGAGAAGCAGTGAGCGATTATGCCACATGCACTGGTTACTGCTCTCAACTAAACTAAAACTAAACAAATTGCATTGTGAAGACAATCAATTTTGCATGATGCCATTCTTATCTCAAATTTGCGGTTACAACTCTATTTGGTCATAATTTTTATTTCTATTGTGTGAATTATGACTTAATGGATTATATCTATCATAACAAAAATATTTTGAGAGGGCTCTTCTATGCAACAACATATATAGGTAATAGAAGTTTTATGAATATCACATAACTAAATCTAAAATACCATTTGAATATCAATGTAAATCTTGTCTTGGCTTTGTTTTCTGTGTGTATCAAACAATATCGTGTGATGTAAGTTATTTTGTAGACAAGAAGACAACTACATACATGTTAGATCATACAAGATTGATTTTTAAAGTTATCACAATCTATGGGTTTAATTAAAAATACATTGTCACCACTTTGTTTTGTAGAAGTCTATTTCTTGCAATTCCTATTAGGATTGCAACTATGGTGTATAGAATAAACTATCATAATAATTACTTTCATTATTGGCAGTTGTTTTCATGACACTACAACACTTTTTGGTTATGCATACATCCACCATCATGCCCACATATCAGCGTTTCCATTGCACACTTTGGTGCAATTGCTAGTCAAAGGGCTGTCAAACAAGTTTGGTGTTAGATTGATGCCTTCGATATATTCACATCCACGTGTTAATAACAACTTTAAAAATGCAAATAATAAACATGTTTGGTGTTAGATTGATGCCTCTAATATCCATTCACCTCATCAATGTCAATTTCCATGATTATGATAATAACATGGAATAATAATAAGGGAATTGACATCACCCTTTAATGACATCATTTTATGTTTATCAATTTACTTTGGTCCGATAGCTAAAATTGATGAGATGGATTCACATATCTTAGTGGTTTGTTAAGTACATAATAACCGATACACCCGCTATGATAGGAGATAAGATGGTTGATGAAATTCTTCCAAGCAATGAAGTGGTCTAATTGTAGTTTGTTGATTCCTCAAGACCAATAAAGGAAATAGGCTGTGCTTGATTTTCGTGGATGTAGCCCAAATTGGGTGAATCCACCGTTAAATCTTGGGTTTATCTTGCTTTTGAGAATCGCCATGGATAAAAATACATTATCTTATTTACAGGGTTTATGTTTATCTTATTTTTATGTCTTATTTATAAGCATGTTATATTTTTGGTTGAAACAAACTTTTGCCACAAGTTATATATATCATGAATTTACTCTTTAGAATATGAAAAGAGATAAAATTGTATTATATTCCTCAAGACCGAATAAAGGAGAAGGTTGGCTTTCTAGTGGATGTAGATATTTCATTTTAATTCCGTTTTATTGCTCATCGTGTTTCGATCCTAACAACTAGTATCAGAAAGGATTTTGTTTTTGCATGCTTATAAAAAAAAAGCTTGAGGGTTTCTTGTTTGAGTGGGAGCAATGATAAAAGATAGCAAGTTCAGGGTTGAGAAGTTTAACGGCCAGAACTTTCAGCTATGGAAGATGCAAGTGGAGGACTACCTATATCAAAAGGATCTTTATCTACCATTGAAAGGGAAAGCTTTAAAGTCATCCAACTATGAAAGATGAAGAATGGGATGTTCTTGATCGGAAGGCACTGGGAACGATACGGAGTGCCTAGACAACTATGGTAGCTTTCAATATTTCTATGAAAAAGACAACGGTAGATCTAATGGAAAAATTGGGTAAATTGTATGAAAAACCCTCAGCCTCCAATAAGGTATATCTCATGAAAAGTTTGTTTAATATGAAGATGTCAGATGGTGATTCAGTAAATGATCATTTGAATGAATTCAACATGGTTACTAATCAATTAAACTCTGTAGGAGTAAGTTTTGATGATGAAGTTAGGGCTCTTTTGATTTTGTGCTCATTGCCTAAAAGTTGGAATACTTTGGTTATGGTTATGAGTAATTTTATTTCTGGTTCAAACACTTTAAAGTTTGATGATGTTATTGGTGTGATTCTTAGTGAAGAGATGAGAGAAGAAAAGCACATGTGAGTCATCTAGTAATGCTTTGAGTGTAGAGAACAGGGGAAGACAGAAGGAAAAAATAAAAGGTCTGACACCGTGGAAGGTCTAAGAAGGGAAGATCTAAATCTAGAAGCAGATGGTATGTTGGAATTGTGGAAAAGCGGGACATGCAAAGAAAGATTGTTGGTCTTTAAAATCGGGAAAGATCAACAAGAAGGGAGCAAAGAGGCAAACATAATAGGTGATGTGTTACAAGATGCTCTTATTCTTTCTTTAGATAGTAAATTAGAATCTTGGGTTTTAGATTTTGGTGCTTCATTTCATGCAACTCCTCATAGACAATATTTTCAAGATTATGTTCAAGGGAATTTTGGGCAGGTATATCTTGGTGATGATGAGCCATGTAACATTGTTGGAAAAGGTAGTGTTCATGTTAAATTGTAGAATGGTAACACTTGGGTGTTGAAGAATGTCAAGCATGTTCCTAGCTTGAGGAGGAATCTAATTTTTGTAGGGCAATTAGGAGATGATGGTTGTATGGTTATATTTACAAAGTAGATTCTTGGAAAGTTACCAAGGGTTCTCTTGTGGTAGTAAGAGGTAAGAAAGTAGGTACTTTGTATTTATCCACTGTTAGTACTAATCCATCTTCTATTTTAGCTACTACATGTATAGACACAACTCTATGGCATCATAGACTTGGCCATATGAGTGAGAAGGGGATGAAGATTTTACATTCATAGGGAAAGTTGTCAGATTTGAAAAACATAGACCTAGACTTTTGTGAGCATTGTGTGTATGGGAAACAAAAGCGTGTGAGATTTCTCAAGGTTGGATCAACCAAGAAGGAGCACAAGTTAGAGCTTGTTCATACGGATGTGTGGGGGCCGGCTCAGGTATCTTCTCTTGGTGGTTCACGGTATTATGTTACTTTTATTGATGATGCTACTAGGAAGGTTTGGGTTTACTGTATAAAGAAGAAATCTGATGTATTTAATACTTTCAAGAAGTGGAAAGCTTTGGTTGAGAATGAAACAAGTTTGAAGTTGAAGTGTCTCAGATCAGATAATGGTGGAGAGTACTGCAACAATGAATTTAATAACTATTGTTCACATAATGGAATCCGTAGGGTGAAGACAATTCCTAGAACACCACAACAAAATGGTGTGTCAGAAAGAATGAACATGACTATCATGGAGCGTGCAAGGAGCATGAGATTGCATGTTGGATTGCCCTTATAGTTTTGGGCGGATGTTGTAGATATTGTTGTTTACTTGATAAACAAGAGGACCTTCAAGTGCTTTGGAAGGTGGAGTACCCGAGGAGGCTTGGACCGGTAAGGAGGTAAACTATTCTTTTCTGAAAGTTTTTGGTTGTGAAGCATTTGTGCACATTGATAAAGAGAATAGGACCAAGCTAGAAGCTAAGTCAAAGAAATGTACTTTCATTGGATATGGCACTAATGATTTTGGATTCCGGTTGTGGAGTTTGGATGAGAAGAAAATCATTAGGAGTAGGGATATTATTTTCAATGAAAGGGTTATGTACAAGGAACAACTACATGATAAGAAGTTGGAAAAGTCTTGAGTATGTAGCACTTGATGAGATAAAAGATAGAGAAGTGCTCAAAGGATTGGAAAATCAACAAGTTGGCATCAATCCTTGGCACATTGGTGTTGATTTTGTAGATCAAAATCAACAAGAACAACAAGAGCCTCAAAATCCAAAAAATCTTGTAAGACGTTCTACTAGGGTAAGTAAACCTCCTGCACGATTATCTTCATATGAGCTTTACTATTGTTTATTGACAAGATGGTGGAGAACCAGAAAGTTTTGAAGAAGCAATGCAGGTAGAAACATGGAAAAAGTGGGAGCAGGGTATGGATGAGGAGATGGACTCCTTGGATCACAACCAAACTTGGGATTTGGTTCAGTTTCCTGCGTAAGAAAGAGAGCATTGCAGAACAAGTGGGTTTACAAGTTGAAGGAAGAAGAAGGTGACAAAAAGAGGTACAAGGCAAGACTTGTTGTGAAGGGATTTGCACAGAAAAAGGTATAGACTTTGATGAAATTTTCTCTCATGTTGTTAAAATGACTTCCATTAGAACTGTTTTAAGTTTGGTAGCTATGGAAGATTTGCATCTTGAACAATTAGATGTAAAGACTACTTTTCTTCATGGTGATTTAGAGGAAGAAATATATATGGAGCAGCCACATGTATGGACCCAAATACATAGGATATGAAAGTCGGGGGAAGGAGAATTTGGTGTGCAGATTGAAGAAGAGTCTTGTATGGCCTTAAGCAAGCTCCAAGGCAAAGTGGTATTTGAGATTTGACAAGTTCATGATAGAACAAGGTTACTCTAGATGTCATTCTGATCACTATGTTTATTTTAAGAGACTAGATAATGGCACCTATATTATCTTGTTGTTGTATGTGGATGACATGCTTGTGGTAGGGTCAAACATGCAGATATAAATGAGCTAAAGAGACAATTAGCCAATACATTTTCCATGAAGGATTTAGGTGCAACAAAGAAAATTCTTGGCATGAGAATCAATAGAGACATAAAGAGTAAAATATTGACTTTGTCTCAAGAAGAGTATGTGAACAAGGTGTTGGACATGTTTAGGATGCAAGATGCAAAACCAATAAGTACACCATTGGCAAGGCACTTCAAGTTGAGTAAAGAACAATGTCCTAAAACATATGAAGAGATTGAATATATGTCTAGAGTTCCATATGCTTCAACAATTGGAAGTTTGATGTATGTTATGGTATGCACAAGACCAGACATTGCCCATGCAATGGGAGTTGTCAGTAGATACATGAGTAATCCAGGAAAGGAGCACTGGAATGCAGTCCAATGGATTCTCAGATACTTGAGAGAGGGACCAAGAAGCGAGAATTGTGTTATGGAGGGTCAGAGGTTTCTTTACATGGATATGTTGATGCAGACATGGCTGGAGATTTGGATGGTAGGAGGAGCACCACATGTTATGTATTCATTGTTGGTGGCATGACAATTAGTTGGATTTCTAAACTGCAGAAGATTGTTGCCTTGTCTACTACAAAGGTAGAGTATGTTACTACTATAGAAGCAAGCAAGGAGATGATATGGATGCAACAAGTGGTTCATGGAAGAGTTGGGAAAGAAGCAAGGAGGATTACAGGTTATTCAATGATAGCCAGAGTGCAATTCATCTTGCCAAGAACTCAACATTCCATTCGAGAACCAAACATATACAACTCAGGTATCACTTCATTAGATCATTTTGGAGGATGGACAATTGATGTTGGAGAAGATCCATACAAGTCAGAATCTGTTGATATGTTGACAAAGGTGGTGAAAAAGAGAAGTTGGAAGGTTGTTCGAGCTTTGATAGGTCTTCAAGATTGATCTTGAAGAAGAGAAACAAGTTAGAGAAGAGTTCGAGGATGAGTCATTGTTGTAATAGTGGGTTCAGCAAAATTAGTCTCCAAGTGGGAGATTGTTGAAGATGTGGAGTCTAACTACAAGATGAAGTGGCAATTTGGTTTTTTTTCCTTGACTTTTGGGAGGAAAGCATGGCCATGGATAAAAATAGCATTGTTTTATTAATAGACGAGGAGTTGTTATTTTTATGTTTATCTTATTTATATGCATGTCTTATTTATAAGCATGTTATATTTAGGTTATTTGTGGTTGAAGCAAACTTTTACAAAGAGGTGCACAAGTTATATATATGTGCATGGATTTACTTTAGAATATGAAAAAAAAAGATAATTGTATTGTATTCTTCATATTTTGAATAAAAGAGAAGGTTGTTAACTTGTTTCTAGTGATGTAAGCCCACATTGGGTGAACCATGTTAAATCTTATTTAATTTTGTTTTATTGTTCATCTATGTTTCGATCTCCAAGTGAAAAGAGATGATTAACCCTCTTCATCTGCAAGTGCACATATATAGGCATTACTTGCTTATCTTTGGGTCTATTTATAGTGTTAAGTCTTAATATCTTGGTGCTATATTATGCTAGCATTCTCCCAAAGGACTATAACCATGGTCAAGAAACTTCCACATTGTGCTGTGTGTGAAAACTAATTGCTCCCCTTATTTAATTATCTCTAACCATGTGTAGGCTTCGATCATTTGTGTTTGCAATTATTTACATAGGAGTAAATGATGATATAGGAAAATCTTGGGGCACATCACAATTCATTCTGTCTAGCGCCATTATGAGTGTTTGTGATGCCATCCTGTCATTTCATGCTCTTTTCCTCGTTTCTTTCTTCACTCAAACTTCTCAAGGGTTAAATTTGACAGCCAATTGTTTAGACTTTTGTGTGATTTTAATTGTAAAATACTTGCAGATTATTGAAATAATTGTCACACACGACTTACATATTTAAAATGTAACCGTCATTTTTAGTATATATTTATACGTAAATTATATTAATATATAATACATATAGTTAAATAAATATAGAATGTTCTTTTATATATTTTACTAATATGGTATAAATAACATTTTTTTGTATTTTTGATGGGGCAATATTACAAATTTGCCGTCATGGAAAAATTGTTTGACAGGCCTAGGTGGCCGTCAAATTTAACCCCAGTCTTACTCAATCCAAGAAACCCAAGTAAGAAAGACAACAAACACTCTGGAATTTGACATTGGGTCTAGTGTTAGCAAGAATCAAGTTAGTAGGAGAGTTTTATTGGCGTTGTTCCCCATTTACTATGTTAGTCTTGATGACATAGTTGTGGTGCATGGTAATTTTTGTTTCTTGCACATACATGCTTCTGATATACTAATCTTTGATTGGGCACACGTTCATCCTATAGGGATGTGTTCAAAGGAGGCTTAGGAAGCTCCCCGCCTATGAAGTCCATCAATCAAGATATAGACGCTGAAGTGATTTGACAAATCTGAGTAATTCCAACAAATTCTAATCCTTATCACACATCCATTTTGAAAAATATATCCAATAAAGCTTTGGTGATTCCAAGCACAAGCCATGTTACCCAAATAGTTGATAAAAGGCCGAGTATAGAGAGTGAACCCAATAAGTATCTAAGCTTTTTCTCCTCAGAAATTGGTCCTAATGCCTTCTTCCTACCTAGATGTTAATGGTTGTAGCAAATTTCAAGATAAGAATTGTTACATTAAAATTAGCTGATAAATCTGTCAGGTTGAAGCTCGGGTGGGTTCTCATTGTATCCACCGTTAACAGTGACAAGAGTATGAAATTATGAAACATTTGTGTGCCAAAAACAATAATGTGAGAATACATGAATCATGGTGTACTTCATTTCTTCAAAATTTGTAGTGGGTCTGCAATGAGAAGTTGATAACAGCAGTAGAGGTATGCAGGAAGAAATAATGAGTTACATCTTTGACAAGGCAAGTTCATCAATGCCTCCGAGAATCCTCCGGACTTCATTTGCTAGCTCAATGACTTCATCATCTACATGGCCTGTAGTTTAACATAGTCAAAACAAAGGGTATTGAATTCATTGTAAGACCATATAAATGCCCTAACAAAAATGCATATACAAGTATGAAATATGTGCATTCAAGTTTACTTACCAATGTCGTACAAGGTTTTTTCCAACTAAAAAAAAGATAATCACGGTTGTTCCCACATGGACCAACAGCTTTTGCATTTATTATTCAAATTAACGAAGAGCAAGGAGGAGTCAATTGCCTGAAGAAAACATGTTTTGTAAGAAAGATTACTAACCTCCAAATTCAATGCTGAGACACCAAAACACATCTTTATTTTTTGCATCAAAACTAAAAACCATGACATGTCCTTTATCAAATAACTAGTATAAAAAATACAGAGCATAAGTAATTGCAGAAGGCCCAGATACACACACAGAAACCAAAGAGAACTCAAAAACAACCTACAAATTGTCAAGAAAAAATGTAGCTATAAACTCCATATTTTTCAATTATTTACAAATTAACGTGGATAGTCACAGCCAAATCCCAAATTTAGAATAAAAGTATAAGTGTATTAAATCAAGCAGTAGCTACAAATGAAAATTTGTTAGACACCCTTCCATTTCTTCCAATGGAGCCAGACCTAGAAAGTACTTTTTTGAGATTTTGTCAGGAGTAGAAGTGAAACTGCAAAAGTAACAAGTTTGAGATTTTGTGAGAAGTAGAAGTGAAAGTGCAAAAGTAACAAGACCAATATAACTCGGTTATTTTTATCTAGGATGCAAAACATGAAGCATAGTATGTGGAATAACTTTGTTTCTAGTTTAGATCATTACTAACTATGTCCCTGTATTGAAACTATGATAAGATTTAGCTCTGACATCAAAGTTGCCAAACAAAATTACTGTAGATTAGGTACGTACACTAAAACTCCAGTCAGAAATGGGGTTTCAGGGTCTGCCTCCTGCAAATATCAAATAAGATAGAATTTAGAATTTATTTATTTTTACAATAATATTGGGCAGTTCTCATAATAGCTATTTTTGTATGTCAAATTAAAATGCCAGAGCAGTAGTGGCAGCATATTGTTTGTCAGTCACCATAACTTTTACTTTTACTCAGCATGTATTTCAAATCTATCTATCATATCTCCAAATCTGATTTCGCAATTGCAAGTAGACTTGTTTACATATAGTTGTCTATTGATATAAATTGAATTCAAGACTTCCACACATTCTAAGATAAAAAAGAAAAAGAAAGCACCATCCAACTTAGTTTTTCATATAAGAGGAAAAAGTCTAACTTGATAGAAATCTACATAGGCCTGAATGTCATATTCGCACTCCCTCCTCTCCAAATACTGATTGACATTACAAAGTCGGGTGTTATTAGTACATGAATATGGTATTTCTCATGAATTAACAAAGAGAAGAAAAATATGGTGTTTCTCATATATTTATAACAACAAAAGAAAAATATGGTATTTCTCATATATTAACAAAGACAAAAGGAAAACTCCAGTGCTTATTTGAGCATTCACCTCTAAAGCCAATTTTTCCTTCTCAGGACCTCCATTGACACAGAAGGCTGTACCCCACTGAAAAAAACAATGAAAACAGAGTTGGTACATTTGAAAAAATGATTAAATGCACAAAATTTAGTCTCCACCTAAAAAAACAAAAACGGAATCCAGAGACCATTAACCTAATTTATGTAACCCACTGCCAGATGATTATTCTTTGCAATATAAACAACTAAAAACATTCACAGTTTATAAACATGAAAATGAAATTATAACCTCATATAGATTACCGCGCTTGATTTCAAAATGCAATTACCTTGCCTGTCTACTATATCTATATTTCTATTTCTCTGCAATGCAAACAAGTAAAAAGGCAATAGTATACACAGGGTACAATACTTACACAAATTTCTCCTTCTTGGGATTCCAATGTGCAAGTTCGAGCTGGGAAATCAGGAGTTCCACGGTGATCAATACAAGCTGCAACGTCCAGAAATAGATTGCATTAAATTACATAAAACACATTCACCTACGGTATTAATGCACATTCTACCCAACCATGTCAGATTTTTTTATTTGGTGATATAAACCTCTGCTCACCTAGATCAAAAACTCTTTTGTATCCCTTGATGAAGCCAAATAATTTTTCATCATATTCAAAGTTTGGTTTCCACACTAATGAACCATATCCAAACACCCATATAACCATCTCACCAAATCTGTCAATGCACTAATTCAACTAAATCTACATAACCCAAAAAGGACACCCAATTGAAAAAAAAAAACTCTCAAGATTTCGATTACAACCCACATCAAGAAATATATACCCACATCCATATACATTGTAAAATCCCCAAAATAAAAATGTATTCCCATAGGAACAGAGAAAACCATACATTGTAATAAACCTTGCAGCCCTACCTTTGTATATGACTGCCCCCTCTTTATGACTGCAAATCAATTGATTCCGCTGTTCTGTGATAAGATTTGGCAAGTCTGGCCTTAAAAAAACCAAAGAATATGGTAGAATGTCTCCAAAGATGGGGAAACCAGGAGGCCGCGGAAAAAAACTCAGAGCAACCCCACCCAGATGGCGAAACGGCCTCAACCAAAAACAAATTATGATAGGGCAGAAGGGCACCAAATTGATCCTACAGAACAAAAACCTGGCAAAACCAATGTGACCCAACACAGAAAAACAATCCAAACCAAGGAGCCTCTGCAGCCCAAGTGACAGAGAATGTATCAACCTACACCTGAGCACCTGATATATATCTCTTGCAAAATGTATACACTGTATATATAGAGAGATATTTCCCAGAGGCTCCTCCTGATTTGAATTGAGCTGAATTGGTCCTCAAGGATCTTATTCCGACAGTACAAATTCTTCCTCCTACTATCAAAACCTCCGGACTTTTTAATTCCTCGGATAGCTCGTGGTTTATACTACATCATGCCATGGTATGCAATGGCATCGCATGATGATGAAATACTCTGTCAGAATTTAATTCCTGGATATTGTGGTATGTATGCATGTTATTTAACGAGGCATGGATGCCGAATCCAGATGGTAAGCGTGTCGTTGAGGATGTGGGAGGGGGCACATCATTTAAACGGCTCGGCAGGTTCATCCCCCTAGACTCGATTGTGTTTCCCGCGCCGTGGAGATTAAGCTTTCAAAGGTCAAAAGTTATTAATGTTAGTCGGTAAACATTCATTGAATGTGGACATATTGCGGGTATACCGGTGAAGAGGCTGCCGTAAAAACGGATCCAAGCGTTTTCCTTAGGGTAAACTACTAGTCCGTTGATTGATCTGCCTCTACGCGGTCTAATTTCTGTCCACGTTTTTTGAGGCATGTATATACCATTAATTTTATTTGCGGATATGTGGACAATGTCTAACACACTTTCTTAGAAGCTTGATCCACACACGAGAATCCACACGCTATCATATAGGATATTCACTAATGGGAAAATATCTTCGATTACTTTACTCATGCTCCCTCCTCTTAGGGTTTCCAAGAATTGGAACTGGCTATCCTGGCGACATGATCGTTGGACCCCGCACTAATGACCATAAGATGTCATATCGATGGCATGTATGCATAGTTGTCTTCGGGACTCGCATCCTCTCTGTGGCATCTAGTCCTCAACGTAGTTAGCAATCTCCGAAAAGCTTCATCATGCAACTCGATTCACGAGGCCAATGCAAAAGCGCTAATACGAGTAGACTAATGGGATGAGAAAGTACGTAAGAAGTTGGCAACATTTAATGCAATATTTACATGCGCCAAATGATCAAACAAGGAATAAAACAAAGAACTTTGGTGCCAAACCCGCGAACTGCAACTTCATTCACAGGACCGAGACGCGACCTTCCACTACGCTTTGTGCAGTTTTATTAATGCCTTACGAATTCAAGAGAAGTTTGAGTTATTTAAAGAACATCCGGAAAATGAGTTATGCATAAACACATACTTAATAGACATTTTAAATTAGTTCACACGATAGAAATTTTGTATTATTAATCAATCGTATAGATTTGTGAAGTTTTTTTATGCTTAAACACTTAATAACAATATACACATTGTGTGTATACCACAAAAGAAAGATAAAAATACACAAGCAATATACACACTATGGTATTTTGGATTGTGATATACACATTGTGTGTATACCACAAGAGAGATAAAAATACACAAGCAATATACACACTGTGATATGTGTATAGTATCAATATACTTATAGTATCAATAACAAGATACACATTGAGTGTGGTATTTTGGATTGTGATATACACACTTGTTTGTGTGATTTTTTTCTTAATTTTTATGTTTTGTAGAGCAATCTTCTGCGAAGTATATATAATTTCTTGTCTAGTTTTGGGATTCTGATTTTTAAATTGTAGATGAGTGATATGTATGCGTGGAAGATATATTTTAGCAGTTGTTGAAGTTCCATAGAAACTTAGGAGTCGTTTTGAGTTTAGTTTGTGCTTGATCAAGCTCTTCCTTGATTTTTTCAACCACATCCTCTGTCATCTTATTAAATGACTTGATTACATAAATGGGATCAACCACTACCCCAATACCTTCCAAGTGTGGTTTAGTTTTGTCCCTCTTTCTGTTTTTACTATATAAGGAGATGATGTTTTCGTCATTTTGTAAGAGGGTAGTGTGTCTACCATGTTGTAATTTTTTCATAGTTACCTTCCTTAGGCTCCTATATGCTTTGTTAAATCTAAAATTGACCTCAAGAGGAGCATACACTGATTACTACACCTTTTCCAATTGCATGATGATCCATCCTTATCTGGTCATAGTGGAAGTGTTCTATGTAGATGTTATGATAGCCAGTGATTGTGATGTTCCCATTGAAGTCACTGTTCCAACGAGAGGAAACAATGGTAGAAGAAGGGGGGTGTCGAAGATGACACAATGGTGGCCACAAAGGTGGAAACAATGGGAGAAGAAGAAGAAATGGCGATATATGGAGGAACAATTATGGAAGATGGAGGAACAATTTTGGAAGCACCAACATATGCACTATCTAACTTTGGGGGTTCTAAAGGTGAAGCATTAGATGTGAAAGGAGACCAATCCAAAGAAGTAATTGGTGGAATATTGACACCAATGGTTTGGACCTTAAATACTATAATTTTTTCTCTTAAATGTTTCCCTTGTTGCACTAAATAGATCTTGAAAGTAATTTCTCCCTGTTCTAGATCACTAGCATTTATAATTGTGGCCATGGAAGGTGGTCGAATGGAGAAGATGAGATTGAGAGATATGGGTGAAATGGGAGGTGATGAAGTTGGTGGATCATGGATTCTCCCAAACTTAGTTGATGGAACCTTAATAGAAGGTGTAGGAGATGGAATTGAAGTGGAAGGCCCAACTATTATCACATGTCGAATTCGTAGGGATTGTGCATTCATACTAGGGAAAAATGTGATAGTGGTGTAAACAAGGTTGACTATAAATGTGTCAGGATTAATCACTACTATACATAGTGCAAAAATATCTCAATTTATGTCGATTTTGTGTCGTTTCCCATTTCAATTTTTTTCATTTTGGGAAGAAAAAATGACACAATTGTGATGTCATAAAAGGCTACCTCCCATGAGATATGTATTTGTAGAGAAACATTGACCCTTAAAAGGCTAACACACTATACACACATTTGTGTATACCACACTATGTGTGCATACCACAAACCTAAAAAAACTAATGCATGAAAAATGTGTAAACCACACACAAACATTAGCTTTGTGGTATACAGACATAGTGTGGTATACACACATTAGCTTTTTAGGATTGCTTTAGGATTGTAGTATACACAAATGTTTAGGTTTGGGGTTTACACACATAGTGTGGTATACACAAATGTGTGTATACCACAAACCTAAGAAAAACTATGTGTGTATAGCCACGGTTGTTTCTTATTACGTTGTTTGCGTCATTTGTCGCATACGTGCAAACGTGAAACCCTTTGTATACCACAGATTTCAAATACTTGTATCATATGACGTTGTTATTCCACAATTTTTCACTCCTAGTATCCTATGCAATAAAAGCATCAATTTAGCAGTTTATATATGAGACTTTATTCATGGTTTTAATTTTTGCTAAATATTGTCATTTTAGCTACACATTCAGTTATATTATTCTTGCTCCAAACTACTAACCCTTTGTTTTGTAGGATGATCATCCAAGACATTTGGGTTTATAAATCAAATTACTAAGCTTTGTTTTGCAGGGCCTCCTCTTGAAGACCCAATCACAAAATCTTTATCATTGAATTTTATTATATTGCATCATCTTTGTTGTGTGTTTTTTTATCGTTGTTCATTTATCCCAAAACGCTTATTTCACTAAATTGGGACATATTCCAATGAATTGAGACTTCAGTATTTCAAGTATTGGAAGAAATTCATCTCCCTTTTTGGGTATATTGGATTCCATTAGTAGCAATATCGGATTCCAATATTGTCATTATCGAACTTATTCAAGTTCTAATTTCTCTATTATTGGAATCCAATATCACTATTATTGGATTCCAATATCGCTATTATTGGATTCCAATTTGGCTAATATTGGATTCCAATAGTGCTATTATTGGATTCCAAGTTCACCACTATTGTAATCCAATTTATAAATCTTGATTTTTGGATTTTAGTTTCACTATTTTAGGATTTCTATTTTGTTATTATTTGAATCCCCCACATAAGCCAAGCGGTCGTTATCTTACATAAGCCAGCGTGAGCCGCTATCTTACATAAGCCAAGTGACTACTATCTTACATAAGCCAAGAACCACTATCTTACATAAGCCTCACACCGCTATCTTCAATAAGCCTAGTGGTTGCTAACTTACATGATGAAAGCGCATGCTAGGTGAAATCAGCCTAGTGGGGTCAAAGTTACATCTTTTTATTGGTTGATTTGTACATGTGACTTGATTTTACTTGTGTTATTTGGCTACCTTTTTCTAAATTTTTAGTATAAAATTCATAAATGTTGACTTCAATTTTTACAACTAGTGGTACTATACTACACATTACCACTCACAATCATTGGCTTATGCACAGTCATTGGCTTCTTTCCCCTATGGCTTTCAAAATTTGTATAGCCTAGTGGCCGTTGTGACATATTTTTTTTTCTTACACGCTAAAATTCAAATATTGACTCCAATAGGAGGCCGAAGTGGGTGATTGCACTTTAATGTGTGAACGAGCACAATTTCAAGTTCGAAAAATCACACTTGGAAGGGACAATGCTAGTTCATCATAGTGCAAGAGAGTCATGGCCTCATACATCTACAAAGTGTGATTCATCGCACAACGAAGTATGATCCATCACACGAAGAAGTGTGATCCCTCTCGCATCAAAGTGTGATCCTCGCACGTCAAAGTGGGATACCTTGCAGAAGTCGAAGTGCGATACCTCGCATGACAAAATATGTGCATTTTCAAAACGAAGTGTGAATTCACACTTGGAATAGTGATCACTCGCATATTGAAGTGTGATCCCTCGTATAGTGACGTGTGATACCTCGAATGACAAAGTACGATCATTTTCAAGATGAAGTGCGAGCATTCACAATTGGAATAGTGGGAATAGGGAATAGATTTCGGGAATAGGTTTACATGGACTAAATCCTATCCAATTTATTATAACCACTATTGTAATCCAATTTATAAATTCAGATTTTTGGATTTTAGTTTCACTATTTTAGGATTTCTAGTTTGTTATTATTTAATCCCCCATATAAGCCAAGCAACCACTATCTTACATAAGCCTCGCAGTTGCTAAATTACATGATGAAAGCACATGCTAGGTGAAATCAACCTAGCGGGTTCAAAGTTACATATGCTTTGTGGCCATTAAGTTACATTTGCCTTGTGACCACTAAGTTACATAAGCCTTACGACCTCTAAGTTACATAATACCACGATAAGCCTAGTGGCCGCTATCTTACATAAGCGTATAGGTTGTTAACTTACATAAGCCTAGCGGTCATTGTCTTACATAAGCGTATATGTTGTTAACTTACATAATCCTAGTGGCCGCTAATTTACACAAGAGTAGATTCATCTAGGTGAAATAATCCTAGTGGCTGGAAAGTTACACCAGCCTACCGGTAACAAGTTTCATAAGCCCACCAACCGCTAAGCTACATAAAACTAGTGGCCGCTAAGTTACATAAGCCTAGGCACCACAAAGTTACATCAGCCCAAGGGTTAAATTTGATGGCCTTTTATACCTATCAAGCAATTTTTAGATGATGGTAATTTTACAATATTTCCCTTTAAAAAGTACAAAACAATAGTTATTGAAATACTTCAAATTTATATTTATTTAATATTTTATGTATATTATATATTGATATAATTTTTATATAAATCTATATAAAAAGATCATGATATTGTAAATATGCAAGTTGTGTGTGATAAAGTCAACTACTTTTATGATTTTCCATTTTGTAAATCATAAAGAACAACAAAGAGTTAAGAATTACATTAAACAAGTTGTTTTGAGGAAATGGATTTGAAAATGTATTTCCATAGGCAATCAATCCTTCGAGAAAATTACATAAGCATTGATCCCTCACAAGGGTATTAATTATTGTTCTTGAATTTGTGCAAGGTATTGTTGGATAGATTCATGACCCCATCTCGGTATTTCAATTTGAACTCCTTTCCATGTATTGCTTGGACTCCATGCCCAGATGACACTGTCTATATCAATATCTGATGTGTCCCTTGATTTTCGCCACCATTACTTTTTCAACAAGCATTCCTCATATGTTTCTTTGTATGTATTTCCTTTTTCTATGGGTTCCCACCAATGTACCCTTATCTTTTGAGTGTTTTGTGAACATCTTATATTAGTTTTAGTTTTGCCTTGCCCATCCATATAGTTACATTATCATCAGTCGGTCTTACTGGTATCATCTTCCCCACATTCACATCCACTACTAGGTTGAATTTCTCTCAAGGTCTATCACAAATAGGTCCAACATATATATCCTTATTTGAAAGGACATTTTGACAATAGTAGCTATCCATGTTAAGACGTGGCGCACCCACTATCTGATCATACATTGTGTTATCCTGAATTATTTTTGGCCAAAAACAATCTCTTCTCGTCATGTTACAATTGACAAAGGGATTCTCTAGGGCATGTAGAACATTTTTCCAATATGTAATCTTTGGAACATAGTATGCTTCTCCACCATCTATTGAACTCTTTTTCCCAGCGTGTGATGTATTCCTAAATGCCTCTCTGCATGTTTTCCATCTCTTTGGGTTTTTGAAGGGTGCCAATAGAGGATATCCTTCAAGAAAGAAAGGTTTCCCATCCATTGTTTTCCAGATCTCAATTGAGTGTGACGAGACAGCTCCAAGATTGATGCTTTGAACTCCATGATGGACTTGTTGTCTTTGACATAGAATTTAAAAATATTTGGTTTATGATACCCACGATTATGTGGCTACCATCTAGCAAGTGTGGTTTAACAAAGGCCTTAAATTCGTAGAATTAAGGTAAAAGTCAATGTGTCTTTGGAATCCTCTTGGCATGTTTTGTAAGTGTCCATTATTTGTAGAAGAAAGAGAATGTATCTAGTTTGCAGGTGTTGTTGCTAATCGACCGAATGTCCCATCTATGCCTTGATGTATGTGACCCATGGAAGGAAACTCACACATACATTGTGTTGAAAACCCTTCTAGATGTCAATATGGATGCAAACGTAAACAATGTACGATTTTTTGTCACTTGCAACATTATCTAGTTGCAAGTAAAGAGTTGGTGGTTGTTTTCTAAATGAACTTGAACAACTGCTTATAGTATTAGTTGTATGAGCATCCTCATTTTTCTTCTTTTATTCCTTGCACTTGTCATATGAATCATTTTTCAACAGTGCATAATTTAATGGGTGTTTTGACGTCCCATTACTATATAACAAATCACCATATTGATTTATAAGTGGTTCTTCTAGCTTCCAGATACATAGTGCCAATGATGTTATTGTGAAGTTTGATCCTCACTCAACAAAAGGGAGACCAAAGTGCCCAAAACCCCGTTTTGTGCCCATGTGTCAACATACCATTCAAGGTGATGGGGAGATTAATAACATTTCTTATTGATTTTTCTTTTTGCCCATCCTTGGTATTGTAGTTTTCATCTTGTCCATTTTGTCATGCACAATGCTCAAATAACTATTATGATTTTGTTGTGATTGCACTCTACGAGCATAATAAGTTACATGAAAACTTTGAATGTAATCATTGTGCCATTTCTGGCATTGATCTATTGTGCTAGTGTTTTTTAGACATGAGGTCGTTACACGTTTGTCCTTAAGCTCTGTGTTTCACCATTTTCTTTAAGTTTTTAGACGAAATAGATAAGGGTATGGGTTAAGGAGGAATACTTGTTGTGATGGTTAGTTGGAGGTCGTTGCGCGCATTCTGACTTCTTGATCCAATGCTGACTATGAGAGCTTCCTTTTGGCTAGGAGGAACTACCTGAAATACAAAACAAGACCACAAGAAAGAGTTAAACAATATATGTTAGTGGGCTGCCTAGCATATGCTAGATCCTAGGAAGTGTGATACTTCCTCGGTGGCAGTCAACCCACTGTTTAATACAATTTAATACAAGAAATGACATAAATAAACAAGGTTCTATTATAGTTGATATGATTTAGGTATGTCATCCAAATACAATAAGCAAATCTAACATAACAAGTTAGGCTATGATCAAATCTGAAAATAAGGTAAATAATCAAGGTGTTGGAACAGGTCAGGGTCAAGTTTTGGGTCACTTGGGTCACTTGGGAAAAGGTTATTGGGATCTGCTATTAGTAGGATTGCCAAATACAGAGACCGACGTCAGTCTGGTATGACCGATGACGGTTTAGTAAGAACCGATGACGGTTAAGGCAAGATGATAATAACTCAATAGTTCATGGTTTTGGGGATTTTTTGAGGCTGAATTAGAGATGGTAAGGAGTTGGTTTAGGTCTGTGGAGGTGTTGGGAATATTCAGAGGTACTCAAGAATGGACAAAGGTGATTAAAATGGTTATGAGTGATGGGAATGGTCGGGTTCACAGGAAGGCAATAGTGGTGAGGTAAAAATATAAATGGTGGTTGATAAACAAAGGTGAAGAACCCTTATAAACTAAATAGAAATGAAATGGTGCAGGTTAGAAACACACTTACTGTTGTGCAGGTTCAATGGTTGGGTGGTGGTGATGGTTGATCGGTGAAATGGTGGTCAGTGCCACGGAAGTGCTTCCCAGAATGCTACCGTGAATGCAAATACCTTCTGATCAATGGTTGTGTTGGCTATGGCTATCTGGATGTGTGAAAGAGCTCTAGTTCTTGCTTACATGCAAATATCCTTTGCTCCCAAAACTCAAGAATGTGGCCAACCTCTGAAATAAGGTTACCAAAATGGTTATATGGTAACCGACGATGGTTTAGGGTGACCGGCGTCGATTTCAAGTTGACCAATGTCGGTTAAGGTGGGATATCCTAGGTTGCCTAAAATAGTAGATCTTGGCAATCTTTTTCTAGCTTTGCTAGTTGGTGTCAGTCTAAATGAAACATTACCTAGACACGGGAATGTGGTTAGAGGAAGAATAGGCATGTGATTTTAGGGTTATACTAAGTCTTAGTTCATTAAGGTAAGTAGGGCTAAGTCTTAGTTAGTTATGGAAACATGCTATGAATAGGTCTATGGTGAGGTGTCTAGGTGAGGTGGCTAGGTGAGGTGTGCATCCATTTAATTAAAGTAATTAAATTAATAAATGGAGTGAGGGTGAGTATTGATTTAATTGTGGATAGTTAAATTAATGTTAATATGGGGTGAAAGGGGGCTAATGTTAGGTGAGTATGTTTAAGTTAGTTATTCGAAAGGGGACCAAGGGGAGTGTGACCCAATTTTGGTGTCTACATTTTGCCCATTTTTGTTGCGTAGCTTGTATTGGTAAGTAACACTGACAAAAATAGGAAGTGATTGCCCCATTTGTGGGTGAAGGTGATCCCCCTCAAACCAAGCACTGACGAGGTGAAATACGAAATCGGTGAGTGGTTTGATAAATGTGTAGGTGGGGAAGGGTTTGAGTATTAAGGGAAAGGGTGATGATCAACTCGAGTAATGGGTAGTAGGCCATGGTCAAAATCAGGGCATGGGTAATGGCAATCAAAGGCACGCACTCATATAGATTTCAACACGGTACCAAGTTCAAGAGCTTCAAACTCTACATTGTCCATACAATAGTTGCAACAATGTTTGGGATTTTTGTTTTGTTTTCTTGTATTTACATTTACTGCCCTCCTTTCTCTATTAATCCAAGATTCTATGTATCTATAATAGGTACTTTTTCACGATTCCATGACATCTGTACCATGCATTCTAACATACATCCCTTCCACATAACTTCAATTTATCTATACTATGTTCTAAAGTTTGACCTTGATCACAATTGATAGCATTTGTGGTGAATGTATTAAGTACAAAGTTTTGATGGCATGTTCATTCATATCCTGGAGTAAATTCCAAGTGTGATTGAAAGCACTCGAGAGATAAATTGGAGAGACATCCTTCCTGTAAAAAGGTTTTTCTCAACTTGAGGAAAAAAATTCTTCTCTTGATTTTTCATCATTTTCCATTGCCTTTGATGTACCAGATGGAGTAGGATTTACCTTTTGGCTTTTGTAGGCGTTGTAAGGTTTTTTTATCAAGTTTTAATTACTACTACATATGGAGGATTCATATGAATTTGGGTATGCCGGTTGAGGCAATGGATCTTCAAATGCACTCAACCTTTCTAGCGGAAACTCTTCTAGAATTTCTTTTAGCCTTACTTCTTGAACGGAACCATCTTGATGGGCCAATTGGTACAGTAGGCCATTAGATGAGAGATCCTTCTGATATGGAGAAACCCTTGCAAAAAGGCATAGATAATTTATCAACATGCACCCCAAATGTATTGCCATCTATTTTTTTAAAGTGCACCATGTCTCCTTCACAAACATTTGTAATTGTTGCTTCTGCGAAAAATTGTGTTCTTTTGAACAAAAATGTATCAACTTGGCATTAACCCCCTTGGACTTGAAATTGAAGTCATTGTTTGATGTGGTGGTTGTTTCTGGAGTTTAGAATTCTATTCACATGAAGTGTAGTTCTTATTTCTAGATAAACGAAGTTTTTGATTGGCAGAAACTTCACAAATTGCGTTGTAGACTTAGATAGCAATCATTACATGTAGTTATAATATTCTCCACAAAAACATCAAAATGTGTGGGTCTATGTTCAATAAAGATAAGGACAAATGTTTGTAATGTCTATGTTCATGAAAGTGTCTATTGAGGAAGCAATCAAGGTAGTAGGAAAGAGGTATTACACTAACAAAGGCATTAAACTAACCACAACACATTGCATTCAAATTTAATTAGTGAATTCATATCTAAATATATGAAAGATGTTATCTATACCATATAAAGATGTACAAAAATTATTATGTAATTGGGAGTTAGAGGCATGAAAATGTTGAAATATATGAATCTTGACGTCATTAGTGACAATATGTGAAAATTAAATCCAAAAGGAACAACAAACGAATCTTGGACAAACTAGACCATAAAACCATGTCACCCATTTTCATGAAGTTTCACCCATTCATAGGATATAAAAATGGAAGGGATTCTAATAAAATGGATTTATATATGCTAATATAAATATGAATCAATGAATGCATTCTTTGTGGCCTAATCTATAAAATTTTGTCTTAGTTTATTTGGATTAATCATGAAACAATGGGAAATTGAGATCCTTCTTTGAAACCCGAATATGCATTCAACTCTTTGCAGACTTAAAAATAGGAGATGTAAATAGGGTCCTATGTTATCCTTTCATTATTGTTAGGGCCCTCATAATTTGAAAAATCATAAGTAACACTAAGTGTAAGCTAAAGTTTAATCGGATGTATGCAATAGTCTTAACCCTTATCTTTACAATATGTGCATCCATTAGTATAGGCTAGAATAAATCTATAAATGTGTGCATTCAATTTTGGGCATATTGATGCTTTAGAAATGGAATATGCTCTTACAAGTGCCTTATAACTTCTTTGTCACTCTTACAGATGATTTTTCATCACTCATACATTATTGTAAATGTACTTCGTATTCATATACTTGAATTTGAATTAGGACCATATTGGTGCACAAGTTGACACCTAACAGGTGGAAAATGTCAACAAAAAGGGCACCTAAATCAAGGAAACCAAGTTCGGGGTCTAAAGGGTGCCAACAATTGAATTAACACGTTTGTAGAGATGTAAATATTTTCACAGAGTATGAAAATGACATCTCCATGAATTAGGAACAATGTTTTCAAGGCTGGAGGGTTATACAATGGAAAATAAATGGTTGTTTTGGATGTTCTGAGTGTTTTGAGTTGATTGGTGATATTTTCAAGAAACATCATTTGCAGAAAGAGAGGATTTATAAATGACTAGTGAGGAGCATGAAACATGGTGAAATAGAACTAGATGTGGTCAAACAGAGAAGAATAAATAGTCTACAACCAAAGGATAAAGTCATAAGGGACAATGCAATGTACAAAGGGTCAAACATTGTACACAACACAAAGGGAACATGTCAAAATTCTTACAACATGAGAGTTATGTGTCAATAAGAGCCTAATTTGGACCAACAATCAATAAACACATAAATGCACTAGCATCGAGTAATTAATTAGTCATATACCATAGTTGATTGTCTCTGCGTAGGTAAAGAGAGTTTTTAATGATGCATCTAAATTAATAGTAGCATGTGACATGTTGGACCCCAAAATATTGGCTAAGTACAAGAAGGCATGTGGGCGTGTGTGACCTATTTGAAGAAGGGCATGCTTTGGTTGAAGGTGCGCAGGGAAGGGTTCTAGCAGGGTTTTGCAGAACACACAACACACGTGCAAGGCAAGACATGTTTTGGGACTTAGCCATATTCGACATTCTAGGTAGGAAACAAGAAAAGTGTGACCCATCTAGAATTTATGATGGATAAGGTGCCAACCTAGCAGCTATAGGATCAAAAATAGATTATTCCATGCATGTGATGTGTTGGTATCCAATTTTTTTCTCCTTTTCGGTTTGAGCACCACCATAGATATGTCATGGAGCTTAAGGAAATATTAGACCATGTTGTATGTCATTGGTAGTGGGATATGGTCTAGCTGGCACTCGTGTTTGTGGAGAAATGGATAGCACTCAATAGGACTTGATCTTGTCCTAGTTGTTTTAGGTCGTGCCTTGCAACCAAGGTAAGATGACCTATTTTATAACCTTGTGATGGTGAAGGAGATGAAGATGTCCTTCTCTTTTCTCAAAATTCTATGATGGAGACCTTGATGAAAACATGATCAACACCCCAGATCTAAACTCTCATGAGTTGTCACTTCTCAAAACATGGGTATGTTCTCAAAACAAGGCAAAGGTTACTAGAGACATTGGAAATCCTGATCTGTTATGCATACTTTTACAAATGGAATTTGATCTTCTATGGGTATACAAATGCAAATCATGGATAGTACATGATATGATCTTTGTTGTTTGGATGAATTTTGGCGGGGATTGACAAGATAAACTGGGATAGATCAGATCTTTGACAATCTCTACAATATTTGAACAACTATCAGAAGAAATGCCTCAGATAATCAAAATGTTCCTTCAACCTAGAAGAGGCACAAATGGAAGCCCAAGTTGCACTCTTCACACAATCTTTGAGAACTCACCACAAAAGCTTGAAGTAAATAACTCAATTAAACACAAAAATCCTTGATCAAACCATGCCTAAGGTGCCCCCAAAGGCTTACAGCAATCTCTACAATGGGGAAGGTAAAGTGATTTTAAATTTGTCTATCTCCTTATCGATTAAGGCTCTTTTGAACATGAGATTGCAAATTCCACTAAACTATCAACAAGAAATGGAGATTCTATGTGATTTCTAAAGAATTTCAATGCAAGATTGCAACAAGAACAATGAAAACTATCCACAAGCATTTAAAAATGATAACATACACCATATTGCCCAAAGAAAACACAGATTTAATTCAAAACTTGTTAGATTCAATAAGCAGGGGAGAGTTACATGAACAATCTCAGAGCTGTGTGATGGCTATACACTTGTAACCAACTCACATACATGAATTTCCAACATATGAGACATTAACCTGGTTCTTTGGTGGATTTCTCAGAAAATGAGCTTTCTCTCATAATTTTTCTCATGATTTTCAACTCCCTCCCCTTTTACATTTCTCCAAAATGCATTATATACTTCATGCCACATTGGAGCCTTCTTTTCCAAGCAAAGAATATGCTATGGGATCAATTATGTTACAAAAACTCTTCATGATTTGCAGAAAGGGACATCAAACAAAAAAACGTTCGATGAATGCCAGGTGTGCCAAAAGTTTAAATCATTACAAAATTTGGATCATTATCCATCCTGGAGGCACATTTTTCATCATTGAGGCATGCAAACACCTTTTCACTCATCATTTTACCTTTTACCTTTCCAAATTCGCTTATGTAATTTCCAGATCTGACTTTTACATTTTTTCATGGGCCTGAGCAAAAATTATATCAAAAACAGTCTAGATCAAGGAATCAAGCCATGAAAATGATGCCAATGATCCCAGAAGGCCAAGATGACACAAAATCATATAAAACTTGATGAAATTTGATGCAAAAACATGATTTCCAAGCTTCTTGGAGCTCCCATGGTGGCCAAAACAAATGGATGCATAGTAACCGTTGATCTCATCCACCTTTTAATATCATCCCTCCACGTGGAAGATGCAATCCAAAAAATAAGCTTGAGTTTACATTTTTAATCTTTGGATAAGGCAGACACATGTCAAAAAATGATTAGAAATTAATTGACATTCATTTTTGACCATTTTGACATTTTTGAAAAAATAGAAAAATTTGACTTTTTCCTCCGCCCCTCCGCCTTTGAATTTTGGAGCTGACACGTGGCATATGGTGGGCCCCATTGGGATCGCGCTTCAATTCTGTGCATTTTGACCCTTTTTGGAATTTGGGAAAATTTTCACCTTTTCCCCCGGGCCCGCACCTCCAATTTTCCCTTGCCACGTGTCTCCTTATGATTCGCTAGTGGGCCAACGCTTCAAATTTTGATTTTGAACCCCTTTGTGAAAAAGGAAAAAATCCCCTTCTACCTCCGTTGGCCCGCCGACTTCGCCTTGCTCTGTTGGACACGTGTCCACCTGTGATTTGCACGGGGCCATTCTTCATTTTTACTTTTAGACAAAGACAAAAGTTATAAAAATTTCCTTCGGCCCCTTCCTTTGCCTTTTTCCCTTTTGGACACACGTCCTTTCCTGATTCGTTGTGGAGATTCGGCCCAAAATTTCAATTTAGCTCCCCTTTTTGCTAAGGAAAAATTTCAAATTTTCATCCACTAGGCCGCCGACCCGCCTAAAACTGATGCCACATGTCCTCCTCTGATTGGAGTGGGGAGAAAACTGATTTTGAAACTTTATAAATTTAGAGCCAAAAAATTCTAAGTCCCCGCGGCCCGAACTTCCATTTTGAAACTTCTAGGACATGTGTCCTCTTGCGATTGGTTGTGGGGTTTCGGGCCAAAATTTCACTTTATCACTTTGAGCCATAAAACATTAAAATTCTCCAAGTCCCTCTACCACCCGCATGCCCTCTGACCAAAGTATATGCCACGTGTCTTCCTCTGATTGGAGCGGGGATAAAAGTGATTTTTCAATTTTAGCAAAATAGAGCTAAAAAACTCTAAGTCCTCCATCGCCCCTTTCTCCCTTTTTGATTTTTAGGACATGTGTCCTCTCCCCATTGGCTGCGGGGTATCGGGCCAAATGTTGATTTTGAAAATTTTGCAAAATGAAATCAAAATTTCCTAAGGAAAGTCCGCCACCCGCCAATCCCCTAGCCAATCAAAACATGCCACGTAGGCACCTCTTGCAGAAGGCGGAGCCATGAATCAAAATTTTCCCATTTTGCCAAAATTTCAAAAAATGATAAGTTAGAAATATTTCCGACACCCCTAGCCAATAGGAAACTGCCACGTTACCATTACCTTCCGATGATGAATTTGACGGGAAAATGACACCCGTATGACCGTCAAAACGTAAAAATTTCAAAGGATGCCCTAGAATTCAAAATTTTCAACAAGGATGGCAAATTTCTTGATTTTAAATCAATTGAAGCATGATTTGACATTATTTTTGACCTTGGGAATGTGTCTTCAATTGCAAACAATTAAAATTTGATCAATTTCGACCTTTTGCACGATCTGGTAAAGGGAAAACGACACGGCCCAAAAATTGGAAAAACCTAGGGCACGAATAAGAACACACATGGATTTTTCTTTTAAACCAAGGCAAAACAACAAGTTTATGGGCATTTTTGAAACATTCAACTGGAGGGGATGAACTGCAGATCACCAATTTTGAGAGATGAAATGTTTCGAGCAAAATTGGATATGAAAAATCGGGGCACATTATGCAGCTCGAAATGGCACCAACACGATGGAAGGTTCGAGAAGAACATCATTACACAGAGTGGAGAGCTCGGATCAAAGGAGACATGATCCATTGGAGGACCACTTGGATACTTAGAAATTAATATTTTACCTCGAAGGTATGGGAAATGAAGGCAAAAAGCTACAAATAGAGGTGTCAAGATAGCAGAAAGAGGGACAAATATACATGGGATCATCCTGAGAGAGCAGAGGTGGTGGGAAAGAGGTGAAGCTCTGCAGAAATATCATGGAGGATTCTATTGGTTGGGATTAGAGAAAACATAGGAGAAATAACATATTTAGAGGGATGGGTCTGTATTTATCCTTGTAATGTGAAGGACATAGTTTGGTTCCTCGTGCATGACCTTGCTTTGCATTATTATATTGGTCTGTTATGGCCTCAGTGAATGTAATGTGGTTACTGAACATATGAATATAAGGATTTGTTCTAAAGTATATCTATGTTCATAAGCATAATGCCTTTCCTTGGTGTTATGAATCATTTATATGTTGTCTGTTAATTCTCTTTTTTGGATGCATTGATGTGGTACTCATCCTAGGTTATTAGAATGAATGCATGGTTCTTTTCCATTATTTTGCACTTATGTATCTGTTATAGATGATGTATTCTCACAAGACTCACATAAAGGAGAGGCTCGCACCCACGCATGCCTCGAGTGAGCGCCCGGTGCCCTCTTTGGGTGATAGCCGACACGGATGGGATTAGACCGTTGTTAAGGGTATTAAAATTCACTACATATTGGTTCCATTTAGAGACCTCTTTTCGAAGTTGTTATGAGAAATGGCATATGTTCGGTCCCTGTGATGCATGATGATAGAACATCTGACCTTAGAAAGTGTTGAAACAAAGTTTAAGAGCACGGAGGATTAAATTTCTCAAAGATTTAGCACTGGACATGAGTTTGATGCATGTAGATGGGTAGAAGAGAACCTATACCATGAGTTATACGAGACATTCTTCTATTGTTTTCCAATAGAATTATATGAATGGATTTCAACATATGCATCCAGATTGAGTAGTACTACAGATTGCATGTATGGACCCAAGATGATTATCAGAGGCTGTTGGATGAAGATTTGACTTGGATGCGTGTTGTTGATCATTGGTGGAAAGGAGTGTTGACTGGTTATACTCTAGAATACGCCATTTCTACATATTCTTGCCTAGAATTTGTTGAGTTCAAGTTTCTGAGGGAGCCTAGAGGATCATTTTTGAGTGTTATTCCATTGGCTATGAAGATCTTGGTCATTACCCTAAGTTTAAAGGCATTTCCCATGGCCGGCTAAGCTTCTCTAAGTGTTGGGCGAGGAAGCTAGGGTGGAGGAAGATGGCATACATTGTGGCTGAAAAGGAAAGGGAAGAGAAAAATCAAGTATAGTGAATCTCATCAAAGGGAGATGACTAGATAACATGAGGTTGTAAGTGTGATGGATATGTGGAGGCAGACGTTGTGGGAAGGAGTTGAGGTTCACGTAGAGGACATGAAACATGAGCGATCTGTGCTACCCCATCTTAAGCAAGCGCAAGAGAGAATCCCCTTCGCCTTCCGATGAGAGTTCGTCACATGGAAAAAGGATAGCCATTTGCGTGCATCTGAATCCACTTGGTGACCAACCCCTAGCACTTGGTTTCCCAAATCAAGGGAGAAATATTGTTAACCCAGTTGGTATCGGTGGGAGTAAATGATATGTGCCTAGGAGATATAATTTCTCGTTCGGAACATCCATGGTTGCGTAAACCATTCCAGTATTTGGAGGAATTTTTTGATAAGGTGTAAGTATGCAAGGTTTGGGTATCACGTCTGGGAGTGGCACGGGACACACAACTGGAAGTGGGACAATATCACAAACCCTCGGTGTGCGATTTAGTGGAATGTGGGAACACTAGGCGTGACCACTTCCGGCCATTTTTCGGTTGTAGGAGGTAGATCTAATGGTAGAGGGTGGAGGACCTGGTGGACCTAGTAGATCTAGAGGATCTAGTGGGTCAGGAGGAATGGGACCTGGTGGATCCAGTGGATCTAGTGGAGGAGAAAAATGGAGGGAACCAAGGCTCTGGATCAAGAGGACAAGGGCCTCAACCACCTCCAAAAGTATTCTTTGAGATGTCTTTGCACTTACCAGACTACAGGGGTATTGAAGATGCTACAAAGCATGTGCACAAGTGTGAATTACTATGGTGTGTGAAAGGGATCACTACCCGGAGCAGAAGGCAAGTCAATTTGTAACGACATTACAAGGGTGATTGCATAGTTGGTATCGAAAGTATGACCCCCATAAAACAATGGTAGATTACACTGCATTGAAGAACACCTTCCTAGCATAATTCCATATCCTTGAATTTGAGCAGAAGAGCATCAATGCTCTGAAGGATATCCAACAAGGAATGATAGAGAGTATGTGGGAGTATGGCACGCATTTCAAGACTCTCTTCAAAAACTATCCTATGACATCCACCCTTCTCAACATGCTCAATGGTTTTTTAGAGGATTGATAACATTGTTTAGAAGGGATCTATCACACAAGACTTTCACATACCCACGCGAGGCATTGGAAGCTTCCTTGCGCGTTGAGGCTATTGGGAGCGTTGATACTGGTGTTAGTCCTTTTCTAGAGGCTCAAATTGCTGCAATGGCCAAGCAGTTGGAGAAGTTTTCTGCAAACTCAACGCATGAGGTTTGTAGTGGGCTTTGGTGTACAAAATGTGAAGTGGAAGGGCATGCAAAGGATAGTTTCCCTCGGAAGTTGGTATGCGCTATAATGGTAGACTATGATATTTTCCATGGGGATCATGATGCAAGTAGGTTCCCTCTACTACAACATGTAATCCACAAGAATGTTTCCTTGCTATTGTAATATCTATACCTCTACGACCCATGATACCAAGGATTGTAGACGATTGATCAGATCCATGATGTTATTGATCTTGGTGTGTGCAGACTAGTCTTGCAAGTAGTTCCAAGGATGATGATCATTGCATTATGAAGGGCACGTAGATGGAAGAATGTGTGGAAGAGGTTTTCATAGAGGATTTCATGGTCGTAGTTAACATGGTAGAGGACAAAGTAAATTCCGTGAGGAACCTGTTATAACTATGGATCTACAGAGCATTACAAACATGAATGTATTGATCTTTTATAATGCTTGTGGTGCAGAAAGAAACATAAGTACGAAGAGTGTCCAGAGATTTATGAGCATATGAACCAAAGCATCACTAGAAAGACAAAGGTGTTGGGATGGTGAGCAATAAGAAATCTGATTCATAGTGGATGCCAAGAGTGACACGTGAGTCAGGACTAGAACATGTATTGGTGATGATGCGAGCAGAGGCCACACATGGCAAGGAAATGCCAAGACAAAGGACATTGGTTTCAAGAGAGGAAGTAGTACATGGAAAGTATCCAGACCCTTCTCATCAGAAGGAGGTGTATTAAGAGACTATGGATGTGATTTGGAGTTTGCGTAAAGGGAGATCTAATGTCTAAAGGAGTAGTTAAAGCAGATGGAGCAAAGGAAGAATGCCGAGGATCCAAAGGAATACCCTGGATGAGGTCAAGGAAGTATGTAGGATGTTAAGGCAAGAGAATATTTTTCCCTTGCTAGGAGAATGGATGAGGGAGAAGGTACCACGTGGCTTTGGAGCAAAGCGTGAAAGAACAGTTTTCCATAAAAACTTTGCTCCTCACAACATTGACTATGATAAGGAAATTACATTGAATCCGTTATTGATGGATGGTTTTCGGGTAATATCCTCATTAACACGGGACCAAAGGTCAATGTTCTTACCTTGGATGCTTGACATCAAATGGGAAGGCCCACATTACAACCATCTTCGAATGTGTTGTATATGGAAAACAAGACAAATTCAACGCTCATTGGGGTCTTGAAGGATGTGGTTATCACTGTTCAAGGGGCTAAGTTCACTAGGGAATTTTAATTATTGGCGCTACGAGGAAGACAACTTTCCAACATTACTTGGGCGTCCATGGTGTTATAAGAACAATGCCGACCTATGGTTTAACAAAGGGTATATTAGCTTTGAGAACAAGGAAGAAAGGGTGATTATCCCTATAACATATGGGAAATCAACACCCTATACTGAGCCCTTAGGAGAGGAAGTCCTCAACAAAATCTATGTGCGCTCCATCAAAATCCTAAGATAATTCATCTCACGGAGGAGTTATCCAATTTGAAGATGCTTAATCCTTGAGTGATTGTTATCCCTATAAAATCGCGAGGGAAATTTTATAGGTAACCATACCAAAATTTTGTTCTGGTCCCTCATCGGGATCCCCTCTGCGTTCGGAATGTTGCAAAGTCCCTTTCCAGGAAATCCAGTTCTCGAACTTAGTCATTTTGGCCCTCTTTTGGAAGGGCGCACCTTTTGTCTGTGTAACACAGGTTAAACCTGCGCCCTCTTCATTTCCTTTGGCGCACCCTTTGAGGTGTTGACACAACAATTGATGTGCCTCCATGTCAACAAAAATTGTTGCGCCGTGTTTTGGTGCGCCAAAGGGCACAAGGAATGAAGTGTTGACAGTCTTAAAATTGTGCCAAGGGTGCAAGTATCCCCATGTTGACACGCATTTTTCCATGCCAAAGGGTGCACCATTTTACGTGTCGACACATGTTTTGGTGCGCCTCTTGAAAAAGTGGTTGGCACATTTATTGCACCTTTGCCTATATATAGGCACATCCGCCCTGTCACTTTCACCAGTCAGAAAACACGTGATAGCTTTATTCCTCTGCACCTGTCAGCACGCCTGTCATCCTCGTGTCACATTCGTGGACCCCGCTTCATCTCTCACATTCTATATATTCCGGGTAAGTGGTCCTTATTACTCTCGTATTTTGGTTTTTGCGTTGTTGGTTGTTGAAGGAGGGATGAATGAATATAAGCAGCCCATAAACCCCTCCTATTGTTTTTCCTCCCAAGCTTTCTCTACCCTCTTTCCAGATCTGCTGTCAAATTGGGCTCTACCTCAAAACCAACCTGGATCTCTTCACTGCGCCCCCTTCACCCTCTGAATCCCTGAAGAAAAAGGCTTAAAACACATGCAAACCCATCAGGGAAAGAAAGAAAACTTGGAAGTTCGTATTAGACTGCATTTTCCTCTTGGCGCATTCGCCATTCCTGCTGCATAAAATACAGTCGCGCCAAGAAGGTGCACTTTTCTTGCTTGCAACACCCAATAACCCTGCACCCTTTGGCGCACCGAACTTCTATGTTACATTGCAAATATTTGCGCCATTGGCACACCCTGCCCCCATGCAACACCAACATTACTTGCGCCAAGTATAAAACTGCATAAACGGCGCAGGCGCATCCCCTCTTACAGCAACACAATGTCATGCAAACCTTCCCTGTGCCACGCCAAACTCCCCTTTTGCACACATAAAGCTGATGTTACACACATTAAACCTGTGCCCTTCAGCACACCAAAGTTCCATGTAACATGAAAAATATGTGCCCAACATAAAACACATATGAATGGCGCATGTGCACTTCTGCTTACAATAACAAAATGTCATGTGCAGTGTTCATGCGCCCTGCGCCCTTTGGTGCTAATTTGTTCCTTGTAACACCCTTCTTCTGTGTACCATATTATTAACCCTGCAGCCTGCAGTGTCCTTGCGCCCTGCGCCTGAGGCCTTAAAATTGCTAACTCTTCCTTCTGTCAATGCTTTAATGGGAGATCTAACAGCTGACATGGCTTTTCTGCGTTGGGTTTTGCTTCTTCTTCTTGCAGATCAGCAATTGAGTTCAGATCCACATATGTCTACATCAAGCAAGAGACCAACCAAGTCTAAGGGTAAAGCCAAGCTTACAGAGGAAGAGATGAAGTACAAGTATCAGAGGGTCAGAATGCCCGAGTCCAGGCAGAATGTGACCTGGATATAAGAGACTCTGAGCTCGGTCACATTGACATGGAAGATTTCTGGGCCAGAACCAGGAAGAGTCACAGGAAGTCCTTGGATGGACAAACTGGTGGGTAGTGGTCTACATTTCTTTGGGGGATCCCCGTCAGTGCAATAAACAATGAATTCATGATGGTGGTGGCCCGTTGTTACAATAAAGACACAAGATGTGTCGAGAATGAAAAGGGTGAGGTCATAATCAACCTGACTGCCCGACACTTTGAAATCATGCTTGGCATCCCTCACCATCGGCATTTCATGGCCGTAAGCCAAGAGGACTGCATTAAGGCATGGGAGGATAATGAAGACCAGTGCATGCAGCTGATGAATGAAGTATATTTAAAGAACAAGAAGGTGGTAACCAGATGGCCACAGGTTATTCACCGTAGCGATTTCTCCGAGGAACTAAGTGATACCATCATGTTCCTAAGTAGAGTATTTGGGCTTTCTGATGCCCATTACTTTCATAAGTGGATGCTCAGGTACCTGGAGACCATGAACAAGAATGTACCTGATCAACGCTTCGAGTGGGCGAGAGATAATAAGCAACACCATATCTGAGTAGCTCCAACAACTCACCACAATGGGGAGGTTCTACATGAACTCCTACGTAGTCTTTATGTTGCAGCCTCGGAAAGGGATTATCCAACATTGAGCCGATGCGGGGTTTGGCCCCAAGTAAAGATATATGAGTACTACCCAGAGCTGAAGCTGGAGAACAACATCTCACAGTTCACCAAAATCAATGATGCCTTTTTCTATGGCATCGTCTGCCTATTGAGGCCCAACATGACTCACGGTCGAACGACCAAGAGCATTGTCGCAGCAACGAGAGAAGTGGGGGCCTTATTCACACAATTTCCCACCTTCACCTATCTCAGGGTGGCCAACTTCTTGGGGGAGCCCACTAAATTGCCGAGGTATGCTGGCCCCAAGTTGATCCTGTTGGAGCTATCCAGACAGCTCATAACCTACCACGAAAAGTGTTTGAAGAGAAAGAAGGGTGGAACTCCTTTCCCCCTTACAGTGGGCAGGTACACTTGTCTTTCCCACCACAAAGCCCGGGAGATGTTTGCAGAGCTAGAACTACTAAATCTAAAGCACAACTTCCCAGCCAGGCCCACTTTTGACCCAAGGAATTTCCTTCCCAGGGAAAAACTTGATCCAATCCACATTCCGTAGATCGAGGACATTTATATCGACCTGTATCATGAGGTCGAACTTAGAAGGAAGGACCACTCCCACTTGGCTTTGGTAGAAATCATTCAGTATGGCGTGGCCATTGTCCCAAAAGGTTATCAAACTACCGATCAAGAAGTTGATCAGGTGTATCTTGACACAGATGGGGACAACTGGCCGTTTGCTGCAATTGATAGAACAAAAGTGCCCCAGTCCATTGAAGAAAGGGTCAAAGAAACTTTGCGGTGGATCAGAACACTGGTGCAGGATGAATGGCCTCATCTACCTTGGGGTAGATTTCACTACGTCACCATTGGGAAACGCACCTGTCAGGCCAAAGCATCTGCCTAAGGTCAAAGGCAAGGATAAGGAAGGTGAATCGAGCACCGCTCAAGAAGGAGCTCCTGAAAGTCCTCCTTCCGCTGCACAAGAACAAGTTGTAACTCTGGCTTCCCCAGAGAAAGAAGCGGCGGAAGGTGTTTCGACGGGTACATCCACTCAGGGTGTCACCGCTGCTACAACTGCTGAGATCCCTTCTATCCCTTCTCCCTCTCCTCCTTCTCCTCCTCACATGACCCAAGTGACCATTCCTTTGGTCGTGTCCTCTCCCCCATCTTCTACTATTCCCCTTCCTCGTCATCCATCTTCTCTTCTCTCGCAGAGCTGTCCCCCACCATTTCTTCTCTCATCTCTCAGCTCCCTTCCTTTCCCACGTCTTCTTCCCCTGTAGTGTCCCTTCCTCCCGTGAGCACTTTCTCGGCCTCCCTCTTGATGCCGCCACCAAGTGTCTCTACTCATTTTCCCTCATCCACTGCAGCTGCTCCCTCTTCCACTTCTGGTCCCACTCCCATAAGTCCAACTTGGATCTCTCAGCATCTGAGCCAACAAAAGAGGAAAGTCCCTATCACACCGATGGACTTCTCCATCATTCAATCAAAAGGGGCTAAGAAGCAAAAGCCCATAACCCGCTTCTCTCAGAGTGCATCAGGGGAGAGGGTAATGGAGATTGCATATCCCGATCCTTCAAAGGGTAAAAAGGATCTGTCTCCTGACAGATTATACAGTGACCCAAGTCACAATGGGAACATCTTCTAAAAGTCTACGAGGAGGCCCTATCTATAGTCAATGCCCTTTGCAAGAAGCTCCAAGAAGCAAAGGAAGAAAATAGGCTATTAAAGGAGCAAAATAAACATCTTCTCCACGCCTTGCAGAAAATGGGTAGTGCACCTCCTACAATTGCCGCCGAAACTCTTGAGCCCCTGAGCCAGGATAAGATAAATGAATATGCCAAAATCGGCGAGCAGGGTATGGCAATTTCTACCTGGAGAGGCCAAATCCTCAAAGAAGGTGGGGGAGTAATCGTCAAGTTCACCAAATTGTATCAGAACATCAATCGGGCGAACAAAGAGCTCCAGGCGAGTGCAGGACCTATCTCTGAAGAGTTGGACCATGCTAGGATGCAGCATGAGACCTTCTAGAAAATGCTCGATTGTTCAGTCGAAGATCTGGTCAAGTTCGGCATCTTCAATCACCCTAGAGCCCTCAACAAAATCCTTTCTACTCTAGACTACTGGGTCGATCAGTTGGAGTTTGTCCTAGAAAAAATAGACAAAGTCAAGGAGGAAGCCCTAGATGTGATGCATCAAATGGAACAGATCATCCTGAGAATGTCCCCAGGCTTGCTCACTCCTTCTTTCGCCTTGAGGAAGGCAGATGAAACTATTCGGATCTTCAAGGAGATCATCTCAGGTGGGGCCAGAAGTCACCTTTGACACCAAATCCATCAACAACCTTCTGGCCTATCGTGACTTCATAGGGTACCTGATAGAGGTAGGAAATGACTATTCCAAGCTCCTAGAAAAGCTCACAGAGGAGCGGGAAACTTGCGAAGCTATCAGTGATCACCACAAGGATCCTTCCCAGGATCAACTTCAGCCCATGATTAGCAAGTTCATGGAATATCGGGCTCAGTTCCACATCACCTCTCTGCAAAGCGTGACATAAGCAGGATACCCCCTTTCAGCCGCGTGACGATGATGAATAGTCTCCTTCCTCTCGATCTTCTTTTTGTAAATATCTAGGAGTATGTTGACACAAATGATGACATCATCCATGTTGCACCATGGGATGATGTCATCCACCAAGTTGCCAAGAGTCAACAAATGACTTTTAGATATTTTGTAATTAGTGGTTGGTTTGCTTTTGCCTTCTTTCCTTCTCTTCTTCTATAAATACTTGAATACTTGTTGTATTCGGTGTGGATACTTTTCAGATGAAAAATAGAAGTAAGAAGAAAAGACTTTGAGCTTTTTGTAACAGAAGGAAATATTAATACAATATTTAGACTTTGTGTTGAATACTTGTGTTATACATCAGAGCTTTCTTATGTTAGATCTGTATGTTTGTTCTGTTGAATCTACTTCTACTTTATTGTCATTTATTCATCAGTATTGCTTTGTTCATCTATGTGAGTAAGTTCGGCTCTGTTTACTACCAACCTAAAACATAGACCCTCTGACCTTTCTGCTTTGGAATTCATTTCTTTTCTCCCTTCAGATCTTTCCTATCTCCCCACCTCATTTCTTTCCCTTCTTCTATAGTTGGAAATACCTCTACTGGGATGAGATCCCAACCCCGAAGGTAGAATATTGTGAGACTTGCATAGATTCCTGCGTTGGTAGAATAGTAATAAACCAGTTTCGCTTTCTTTGACTCAAAGAGGGGCTATGCCCTACACACTGTTGGCTCGTCTATCCATAGATCTACCCTCACGACAGATTTTCGGACCAACGGTGATACAACTAGCATGGCATGTGATAACTAGGCGTATGGGACTTATGAGTTGATTGGGTGATAGTTGAGAGGATTTTTAACAAGGATATCAAAGGCACATTCGATCAAGTGTCTAAAAGGGAATAAGTTTCCAAGTTACTTTGGAGGAGCATACCCTGAAAGTTTCTTGTGAGAAATGGAGGCCTAGTGGAAGAACGAGGACGAGAGAAGGGAAATGCTTAGTTATAACCTACTCAGAAGCGTAGCGTCTTTGGTGGGCTACACATTGGGATAACCTCCTCGAATGGTGTGAGGTAAGAATTGAATTTTCGTAAGGTTCTCCAGGAGCAACGCACCCAATGTGATCCAAGACTACCATGGTAAAGAGATCGCCTCATTCCATATCCAAGCATGTGAGAAGTCCTAGATGGGAAGAGTAAAAGCATTACATCCTTCATTATAGGTGCATAAGTTGTATTTTGCCTTACAAGGTTGTGCATGCACATGGTATATTCATTCGAGAGATGCATCATCAAACATGTAATTGGCGGAGTTGGCGCCGATCTCATTCAAAATTTCGAGTATAGGAGTACCAAGCCATCAATGGATAAGGCGTTGCAAGTAATCAAGTGACTTACAATGGGAGATAGTCTTTGTGGAAAAGATAGGCTACTGAGGTTGTTTGGTGAGCCTTATTTGGAAATTCACCTCAATGAAGAAGAATCGGACGAAGTACAACTTGAGTACTTGTGTATGGAAAAATAAAAAGGAAAAATGGTCTATGTAGTAGACGATGAAGAGATGGAAATTTTGGATGTTAACCATTCTGAAGGTATGCATGAAGTCATAGATAACGCTGATGAGCGAGCACGCACATACCATGAACCATTGAAAACAAAGAAGGTTAACATTGGGACAGAGACATAACCTCTAAGGAAGCTATCATTGGGGACTTTTGGTGAGAAAAATAAGTTTCAGAGGTCATTGATCTATTACACGAGTTCGAGATTTTTTCCCTCGTGGGTACCATGAACTCAAGGGAATTCACCATTCCTTGGGGAGATGAAGATTAAGTTGAAGGAAGTACATGTGCACGCTCGATTCGGAAGAAGCCTTATCGGATGAATCCAAATCTGTACCTCTACGGGTCAAGGAAGAAATAGACAAGATGATAGCATATGGTATTGAATGGATAAGCCCAATGGTCATCGATATCAAGAAGGATGGGAGGATAAGGATCTATGTGGATTACGGGGACTTGAATTCAATATGTGTCATTGATCCTTTTCCAACCCCTTTATCGAAGAGATTTTGGAGGAGTAACCGAGGCACGAGGTCTACTCTTTCACGGATGGGTTCTCAAGGTATCACAAGTTAGGATTACACAGAAGACGAGAGGAAAACAACCGCCAATGAATTGGGAAGTTTTGCCTACACGGTTATGCCTTTTGGATTGAAGAATGTGCCTGTTGTGTTCTCGCGCATCATGGTACAAGAATTTCAGGACTTCATCCATAAATTTCTTCAAGTTTACCTGGATGACTGGACTATGTATGGGTTGGTGAAAGACCATTGTGACAATTTGAGGCTGATGTTTGAAAGATGTCGGCAATTAAGGATATCCCTCAACATTAAGAAATGTGTCTTTGCTACTCCATTTGGAACCCTGTTAGGACATATTATATATGCAAATAAGGCTTACTAGTGGATCCCACCAAATTTGTAGTTATTGTGGGATTAGGGGAGCCTACTAGTCAAAATGCAGTGCATGGATTCCTTAGACATATGGGGTACTACAAGAAATTCATCAAGGGATATGCCAAGATCGCTGCGCCCTTGGAGGAATTGCTAAAACATAAGAGTACCTTTCATTGGGGAGATTCATAGCAGAGGGCATTTGACACTTTGAAGGATAGGCTTGTCATGGCGCCCATACTACATTTTCTATCTTGGGATAAGCCTTTACATGTGCATGTTGATGCCTCATGGACAACTATGGAAATAGTACAAAAACAACCTAGTGAGGGAATTGTTGATCACCCCTTGTGTTTTTCAGTAGAAATTTGACGTCAATGAGAACAAAATTACATAACTACGAGTGCGAGGCATTGTTAATGATCTACGCATTGCACAAATTTGATAGTACTATTGGAAACACCTTTTATATTCTACACGAGACCACATGACATTAAAATACTTGGTCAAAAAGCCTCGTTTTGCAAGGCGCATATGCCATTGGGTCATATTATTCCAAGAGTTTGAGTTCACAGTGGTTGTGAAACTATGGAAGAGCGATTCAAGACCACGACCACTTATCAAGGATTAACTTAGGGGAGGGCACACAAATAATTGAGGATACCATGGAGCGCGCCAATTTGTTTAGGTTATGGTGTACGCCCTCAGACTTGGAAGATATCACAATATTCTTGAAAACATGTGTGGTGCGGAAGGGATGAAGGCTCTAGAGAGGAAGCAGTTAGCAATACGCACCACACCCTACATATTGATTAGTGGAGACCTTTATAAGTTATGTCGTGATGAGGTTCTGTGTCGATACGTATTGGAACATGAGTGTGTGGAAATTATGGAGGAAGTGCATGGTGGGATTGCAAGAGGACACTATGTAGGAAATTCTACCACGTAGAAGATTCTACATGTAGGGATTTGGTGGAAAAACCATCTACCGAGATTGTATTGAGTTTTTTAAGGCCTATGACCATTTCCACTACCTTGAAAAACTTGGGAAGAGGGATGAAATGCCCTTGCGACCAATAATTAGCGCTAAACCATTTGAAAAATGGGAAATCGACTTTGTAGGGACAATTTTGCTAGCCACGCGAAGGACTAGTTTGTAATATATCATTACTTGCATTGATTACTTGATATGATAGGTAGAGACAACACCTACGAGGGATTGCCTGCAACGCTATTATATTTTTATGGGAAAACATAATCAACAAGTATGGTTGTCCTTTAATCTTTACAAGTCATAGAGGTACACATTTCCTCGATGAAACGGTTAGGATTATGTTATCAGAATTTATGGTGGCCCATCACAAGACTACCCCTATCACCCACTGAGTGAATGGAACTATTGAGGCATTTAACAAAATACTAAGTCACACTCGACTAAGATCTATGATGTTGGAAGACAAGATTAGGATGAAAAAGTATCAGCCGCTCTATGGGAATACATGACAACCTACAAAAGGTTGAACAAGGCCACACTATTTCAATTGGTGTTTGACACAGAGGCTATTTTGCTAGTTGAATTGATGTTACCATCTTTGCGTATAGTGTGCACGCAGGGAGGGTGGATGATGAACAATCGCTAGAAGAAAGGATTGATAAGTTGATGTAGTTAGGACGAGAAATGATCACTTGCTAGATGGATTCGGAAGATAGAAAGGAAAGACAAAAGGCATGGCATGATATATATCAAGAACAAACAATTTGAGGTTGGGAAGATGGTATTGTTGTATGATTCCCACTTTTACACTAAGTCACACGCCGACTAAGATTGGGATGAAAAAGTATCAGGCGCTCTATGGGCATACATGACAACCTACAAAAGGTTGAACAAGGCCACACTATTTCAATTGGTGTTTGACGCGGAGGCTATTTTGCTAGTTGAATTCATGTTACCATCATCACTGCGTATAGCGTGCGTGGAGGAGGGAATTTGGATGATGAAAATCGCTAGAAGAAAGGATTGATAAGTTGATGTAGTTAGACGAGAAATGATCACTTGCTAGATGGAGTCGGAAGATAGAAAAGGAAAGACAAAAGGCATGGCATGATATATATCAAGAAAAACAATTTGAGGTTGGGAAGATGGTATTGTTGTATGATTCCAAGTATCTACACCATCCCTGGGAAGTTGAAAGTCTATTGGTTAGGACTCTATATCATCTCATATATCCTTGATTCAAAGCGCTTGCGATTACAAGAACTAGATGGGACAAAATTACAAGGCCATTTCAATGGGAGTAGGTTGAAGCTCTACTATAAATAAGTCTTCTTGGTGTTTGTAAATAAGGCAAGATCTACTAGTTAGCTTAAAACTTCCCTTTATACTTTTATTTTCTTGTGTTTCCCTTTCTCGTTGCTTGTTCTTTTTTTTTTCTTCGTTTTGCACCTTGTGCGCCGATAACCACATTATTTTTCCAAGGTTGTATATGTGTAGAGGACTACGCATCTATTTTAGTGTAGGGTGGAGTAATGCAAAGTAAAGTACAAACCAAGTAGTAAAAGTTGAGTGACATAGTAGAAGGAAGCGCGTAAAATTAAGAAAGCGTGTGGGGAAGCGATGGATAATAAATCATGGTGTCAAGAAGGTTGTAACAAAGACCACGTGCTAAGGATGAAGAAGTGTATGAACAACATGAGGTAGGAAAAGGAAAAAATTAGGTAAAGGACAAAAGAAGTGCCTTCGGTGCTGTAGACACACACGTAAGAGTCTTTGATCAGATTGGATTTTTGTGCACCAGAAGGTTGTAGAAGGTTTTTCGCGTAGGATTGGGTGCGTGGGTAAGGGCGCTTAAGGTCGGCTTAGTGGAAAAATCCACATTTAATGTTAAGTACGTTAGTAGGTGGTATAACATTTATTACTGGAGAAGGAGTAAAAACTATAAATATGAAGTCGGCACGTTATTGTTTACCTTGCCATTACGAAGTTAGAGCTCTTGCAAACTAGGGCATCCAGAGAAATTTGTGCGAAGAGGAATCCTAGAAATCTAAGTGCGTGCGAAGAGTGGATTTGTAGACCGAGTAGGAGTACATGGGTGTGAGGATAATTAGTTTGAAGTGTGTCATCTTGTGGAAGGTTTTCCTAGTTAGGGTTTGGTAGCTAGGGCACGGAGATAGAAGGATTTATTCCAAGAGTTAAGCTTTGGAGTTGAGTTTGGAGTTAAGCAGAGTAGTAGAGCGAGTAAGGAGTTCTTAGTTTATCTTGACAGAAAGCATGACACCTAAGAAGGTGATCATTTCACCAAAGAAATAGAAGGGAAAGGGCAAGGAAAACAAACCGCTATCGTCGCAAGCTCCAATGAGGAATGGTATGCAGAAATGCAATACCCAGATGGAGTATTGCTAGGAAAGGATTGATATCGCACTTAATGCAAATCACCGTGAGTGATTATAACCATCACACGAGCACAAATTAGAAGGAAATGGCATTAGAGTTAGTCCGTCCAACTAACAAAAGGACACCAGATGGGATGCCTATATACAATGATGAGGTGAAAGTCAAATTGGAGAAAACAGGGTTATTGCTGTTGAACTGTATGAGTTGCCTTACTTTGGTAAGCCCGAGTGACTATATCAGTGGTTGATGTCACGCATACACGAAGATCACTTCTATTTTGCGGAGGTGCAAGATGCACATAACACCGTAGTTGATATCCATGTTCACTTGGCCTAGATTGCGAAGGGGATCCATAGCGATGATTTGAGCGACAAGGAGGCTATCAAGGAAATAACAATAATGTATGAATACAAGAAGGGTTTGCGATACTTTGACATCGCAGAGATTCCATACCCTATTATGAGGATGGCCATGCGCTTGGTGACCAAGCTTAATGATCAAGAACAATGGACACAAGTGAACAAGGCATGGCTAAATGTATGTTGGAAGATATCAGAGGGAACCATCTATAACTTGTCTACTTTCATTGCGGATGAGATCATAAGCAACATGCATGAAGGAGAGAAGATATTATTTAGCAACGTCCTCCTCACCATCATCTTCTCAGAGATTGGAGTGCCCGATGGGCTAGAAAAATTCATTTGGGAGTATCCAAAAGAGGATCCCTCACCCGTAAAAAGGTTTGAAAAGTACACTTGTGAAACCATGACAACCGCTCACAAGGCGCACCTAGAGAAGTGGTACAAATGAATGCGTGACACATTCAGGGCGAGTGGAGGATCCCATAATAGTTTCCCACACTCGTGGATGTAGATGTAGAGTTTGCAGTATACCAACATTTTTACATTGTCGATTTACATTAACAAATGGGACTAAGGGTCCATGGTGCAAGCTACCCTTCTCCTTCACATGCAATACTTCCAAGTTGGAGTCAACCGGTTCAAAGAAGCCAAAATACTAAGGTTCGACCTTAGTGAGGTGGACCAAGACCACCGCGAGCTGTGTCGAAAGCTTATGTACCCTAAAAGTGTGCATACATGGAGAAGTATGTCTCCCATGAAGTGTAAATGATGAAGCCCATGATGCTTTATTGATCAGTTGGAAGGACCACAACAAGGGTGTATTTGTGCATAAGGCCTAAGTTTGAGAAAGGTGCCTATCGAAGAGTGATGTCTCCATTCCAAAAGACCCCACAGGGAGAAAGAAGGTTGCACCAAAGAAGAGAGAAAGAGAAGAGGGGTAGGAGAAGAAGGCACCAAGTGTGCAGACAACACAATTTATGGGCACGTTGGAAGCAAGCGCTAAGCCTAACACTTACGTGCGTAGGATGAAGTCCCCATCAAGGCAAAAACCAAAGAAGAAGAAGTGCCGAGTAGGAAGATACCCTCACACATGAGGAGTCACCAAGGAAGACGTCGCCTAGTGAAGAAAAATAAAAGGAAGAATCTCTGTCTTTGGAATCCCCAATAAGGAAGAAGTAGAAGGTGACAAAAAGGTAGACTTAGAGGAGACAAAAAGTTTAGATGCCTACATTTGTGACAAGGATGACGATGAGCCTTAAAGAGGTGAAGACCATCCAATATATGTGATCGGGGATCATTTTGAAGTTACCTAAACATCCCTAAATGGCATCGGTGTAGACGATCATGTCGAGAGCTTTCCAACGATTTGTAAGAACGTGAAAAGCAGACATTCGGAGCTCTAGATATGTCCGGTCAAAGTTTAGTCAATGGGAAAGTCAACTCTGGTCAACTAGTCAATTTTGGACCAATGACATTGTGACACGTGGCAAAAAGGAAAAGGGAGTTCTTTTGTTGGTTTTCAATCTCTGGTCATAAAAAGATTGCTTGTCGGACAAGAGGCTCAACTTTTGTTATGGAGGGGAGCCCGATCGCCGTGTGGACTATGGTATTATCGCCGACATGGTGGGTCCACAAGCCACCACGTGGCTTGCCACCACAAATCGAATTCACTCGATTTTCCTATCGAGAGACGACAAGTGGACTATATGTTATGGACCGAGTTAATTATTTTCTATACCACATTGTATGGGTCAAATTTATATTAACTAGGTAAGTCCACTTACAAACCAATTTACATGCCACATGTCTAAGTGGGCGGGTTTTATTTTGAAACCATGTATTAATGTAAAGTATTAAACTTAGTAATACCCACTTACCCACATAACCGCCAACTCCAAACCATATGCTAAGTCCATGTGATGGGGAGGAAGTGAAGCGGTGTTGGGGGGCAAATGCCATGTGTGGAAAGATCCACGTGAAGAATGGAGGAGATAAGGTTTATTAAAACCTTCCCAAAATCTAAGGCCACTAAAATGGGATTTTATCCCCTCAATCAAACAAATCCGCCAACATGGGTAATTAGCCCATTAAAATATGCAAAATGGAGATAAGCCTATCCAAATGCTACGGGGTGAGGCTAATATTAGCCTAAGGATATATAATTTTGCATTATTTTAAGGGCCCTATTTTTGTATAAATAGGGAACCCATTTCATTGTAATGGACACACACAACGCAACAGAGAAGCTCATTCCTAGAGCTCGGAAAGGTGGAGAGCGAGCCAAGAGGAGAGTTAGTTGCCATGGGCATAGTTGTGTGAAGACCTAATTTATTTAGGCATTATTATTTTAATTATTATTGACCTATTATTTTTAGGCAATAGTAAATTAAAATTATTGTGGCTAGGAGTTATTAATACTACCTAGTCGGCCCATAGCACCACACCAAATTATTGTGAATCCTAGAATATCGACCGGAGTGCCATAGGGTGTTACAAAGCATCTGGAAGGCCAATCGAGAACCGGAGGATTCCGAACAAGTGGAGCTGGTGCCATCGAGCTTGCCAAATATGCCAGGAAAGGGGAAGTCGGGTGCTATTTTTCACCCTTGTCTTCTAAAGGTTTGGTTATTCTTCTAAGAAAGTTCTTAATAGTTTCCATTAGGTTTTCTTATGAAAGTACTATTGTAACTTACAAGTTTTGACTAGTGGAATGGTTCGATAAGAACTCGAGAGACGTAGGCAATTGCCGAACTCCGTAATCAATTATTGTGCAATTATCTTGATTGTCTTTCATTAATTTTAAATTGATTACTTAAAAGGAGAAAATTTTCGGCAAATAATTAAAGCCTACAAGGGTCCGAAATCAGGTAGATAAAAATTTGATTATTTTCGGATCAATATGATATACATGATTCGAGAGGAGGAGGAAGGTGAAGAGAAGTATAACAAGGAAGATGAAGTGGAGAAGAATGACGATGAAGAAGCAAAGGATTAAGGCAAGGGTGAGCACAAAAACCAAGGAACCCCAAGCCTCACCAAGGAGCAAGTGGAGAAAGCTGCGTAGAGAGAGAAGTTGCGGGCATCATGAAGGAGTTGGTGGAACAGGAGTTGGAATGGAGTGCGGATGAAATTTTGAAGGAGATGGAAGAAGAAAACATTGGGAAGGAGTATGGAAGCATGGGTGGTAATCCCAATCTGGCGGTAAGCTTCCCAAAAGCTACGCAAACAGGTGGGAAAGGCGTAGTGGTGGCACAAGAGTAGGGAATGGGACACATTAATGATCCTAGAAAGGTGTTATGCACATGCTTCCAAAGCACCATACTAACAGAGCAACTCCTGGCTATGTCATTGTTTGATGAAGAAGGCGCATATCCCCAAACCAGGAAGATGCTATCCTAGGCATTCGAGTCTCACGTAGATGAACCTAAGTTCAAAGTAAGCCAGAGAGCATTAATGAAGGTGCCAGAAACAAAAGGATTAAATCCCTTGGTGAACGCTCAACAACTATCAGATGAACAAGTTGCAATGCACTCAACAAGGTTTCAGTCGAATTTGAGGCTAGACTATTTGGGAGAAATGATAGAGTGAGATTCTGGAGGAGGAATTGGAGAAGAAAAAGAAGGAGCTCATGGAAAAGAGCAAGGACCTAAAGCAAGAGGAGTTGATTAGCGCTCAGTTGAGGCATGAGCTAAAAGAAGAAAAAGAAAAGGTGCGTGAAGTCTCAAGAAGGTGGAGATGATTATGGATGCCATTATCCTGAAGCACCCCGACTTAATGTCACCCGAGCAGAAGTATGAATCAACCTTACTGATATGCGGAGGACTTGACTCGCATTCTCATGATGGAGAGGTGACCACTTGCTTTAGAGTTTGTAGAAGAGGCACATACACACCAAGAGAAAGAGGAAAAGATGAAGGTTGTCAAGATTGTGGCTCGATACACTAAACTTCTTGCAGAAGTAAAGGCCACCACACAAGTCATTGAAGCTGCTTATGACAACTGCGTTGATAGGGATAGAGTGGCAAGCATCTTGGTTGCCACCCATGAAATGAAACTCAAGGAGTTCTAAGAGAAAAATAAGGGGAATAGAGTGGAAAGAGATAAGATCCTAGCCAAGGTGGAAAAGAAGTTAGAAGCAATCGAGACCTGCGAGGCTCGATCAAGAATCAGTGAAGGAACTATACCCCCAGATAACCCATGGGATGGATGTGCTTGATGATTTGAGCAAGCAAGCTAGAGAGCATTGTTGAGATGATGAGTACAAAGGGGAGGAGCTAAGTTTTGAGGAGGTGAGCGCCTTGGTGGGTGACCTCTGTCAGCAAGCTCAGAACGAGGTCAATGCTTGGGAGAAGTTAGAGGCGAGAAATAGGGAAGGATTTCCCTCTCCTCCAACAATAAACAAGTTCCCCATTCTTTCATTCTTTCTCCCAATTCTTCATTCCTTTATTCTTTCTTTCCAACCATTTTAAGATCCCACCATTATTTATTTTATTGAAGAGTGTTTCTGAGGATGGAGAACATGCGTAGTGTGGGGTGATGTTGGGCCCCAGAATATTGGCTAAGTACAAGAAGGCGCGTGGGCGTGTGGGATGTATTTGAAGAAAGGTGCGGGTTGAAGGTGTGCAAAGGAGGGTTCTAGCATGGTTTGCAGAACACATGGCACACATGCAAGGCAAGAAAGGTTTTGGGACTTAGCCATATTCGGCGTTCTAGGAAGCACATGAGAAAATCGTGACCCATCTAACATGCGGAATGGATAAGGTGCTAGCTTGGCAGCTATAGGATCAAAAGAGAATATTCCATGCATGTGATGGAAGGTTCCAAAAGAACATCATTGCATAGAGTGGAGAGCTCGGATCAAAGGAGGCATGCTCCATTGGAGGACCACTTGGACACTTGGCAGCTGATCTATTACCTCGAGAATGCATGTCGGTGAAGGCATAAAGCTATAAAATAGAGGTGCGCATATAGTAGAAAGAGAGACAGATATACATGGGATCATCCTGAGAGAGCAGAGGTGGTGGGAAAGAGGCAAATCTCTATAGAAATATCATGGAGGATTCTATGGGTTGGGAATTAGAGAAAACATAGGAGTGATAGCATATTTAGAGGGATGGGTCTGTATTTATCCTTGTAATGTGAAGGACATAGTTTGGTTCCTCATGCATGACCTTGCTCTGCATTGTTATATTGGTTTGTTATGGCCTCAGTGAATGTAATGGGTTATTGAACATATGAATATAAGGCTATGTTCTAAATTATATATGTGTTCATAATTATAATGCCTTTCCTTGGTGTTATGAATCATTTCTATATGTTGTCTGTTAATTTTCTTTTTTTGGATGCATTGATGTGGTACTCATCCTAGTTCTCAGAATGAACGCATGGTTCTTTTCCATTCTTTTGCACTTATGTATTTGTCATAGATTATGTATTCTCACAAGAATCACATAAAGGAGAGGATTGGTGCCCACGCATGCCTCGGATGAGTGCCCAACACCCGCTAGGTGATAGGCCGGCGCGCATAGGATTAGACTGTTGTTATAAGGGTATAAAATTGACTACGTGACAATAACACAATGTTGCATTTTTTTCAAAATGAAATTTCTTAGTAGCTTTTAATCCAACATACAAATGACATTTCAATTGATCTTTCTCATAAAAAGATGACTATGGTAGAAAATTAAGCCCCGATTTCAAATATTAATTTTTTTTTTTTTGAAATTTATACAAATAAGAAGATTTTGAAATAAATAAATAAAGGATAATTCAAAAGTATATATGTATATGTGTGTGTTTAATTAATCCTCTCTTCATAAACCAATTGGATGTGAGGAAAGTATATTTTTTTTGTTTTTTTCTTGGGACACTTTATGGAATCTAGAGGAAAATTCGAAATTATGTATATATACATGTGTGTGTGTGTGTGTGTGTGTGTGTGTGTTTAATCCATCCTCTCCTCATAAAAAAATTGGATGCGAGGAAAGTGTTTATTTTGGGACACTTTATGGAAGCTAGAGGATAATTCAAAAGTGTGTGCATGTGTGCGTGTGCGCGCGTGCGTGCGTGCATGCGTGCATGCGTGCACGTGCGTGTGTGTGCGTGTGTATGTAAACGTGGGCGTGCGTGTGTGTGTACATGAACGTGCGTATGTGTGTGTGTGTGGGCATGCATGTGTGTGTGTGTTGCGTGTGTGTGTGCGTGTGTGTGTGTTTAATCCTCATAAGCCAATTGGATGGGAGGAAAGTGTGTTTTTTTTTTTTGCCATGGTATACTTTGTGGCAACTTTTAAAAGTTGGGATCTCTTTAGGAATGATTTTCAGCCGGTGACGCTAAATGACTAGTTGAAGGAATGGATTATATCCATTCCTACTAACAAGGAAAAAGTTACATGGTGGTTAAATACCGGGTCAAGAAAAGCTGACACACAAACAAAAATTAAAGTGGCCGCAGACGTACTAATTTACCGTTCATTAGGATCAATTTTTGTCCTAGTTAATGTTTTGCATATTGTGGTATGTCAGTTAACAAGGCATGGATGCCGTTGATAAGTGTGTCGTTGAGGGCGTGGGAGTGGGGCCCACCGTTTAAATGGCTTCGACAAGTTCATCTCCTGGACTCGATACATGGAGATTAAGCATTCAAAAGTCGAAAGCATTAATCGAATGTGGACATATTAGGCAAACTACCAATCCGTTGATTGATTTGTCTCTACGCGGTTTAATTTATATCCACACTTTACGAGATGTGTATATGTGGACAATGTCTAACACACTTTGTTAGAAGCTTGATCCACGAAGGAGAATCCACACACTATCATCTAGGATATTCACTAATGGGAATGATCTTGGATTACTTTACTCATGCTCCCTCTCTCTTAGGGTTTCCAAGAATTGGAGTGGCTATATTGGTGACTGGATCGTTGGGACCCCACACTAATGACCATAAGATTTCATTCGATGTCATGTATGCATAACTATCTTCGGGAATCACATCCTCCTCCGTGGCATCCATTCTCCGTCAACCTAGTTAGTAATCTCGTAAAAGCGCAACTCGATTCACAAGGCCAATGTGAAGGGCGAGATATGAGCATATTGATGGGAGAAGGAAAGTACATAAGAAGTTGGCAACATTTAATGCAATAAAGACTTGCACCGAAAATGATCAAACAAGGAAATTTGGCGCCAAACCCGCAAACTGCAACTTCATTCCAGCTAAGATGCAACCTTCCACTGTGCATAATTGCCTTGCAAATTTGGGAGAAGTTTGAGTTATTTAAATAACATTTAGGTGCTATGCATAAACACGTACTTAATAGACATTTTAAATTAGTTCACATATAGAAATTTTGTATTATTAATCAATCGTATAGATTTGTGAAGTTTTTAATGCTTAAACACTTAATAACAATATACACATTGTGATATACACACTGTGTGTATACCACAGAAGAGAGATAAAAAATACACAAGTAATATACACACTATGGTATTTTGGATTGTGATATACACACTTGTGTATATACCACAAAAGAGAGATAAAAAATACACAAGCAATATACACTATGCGATATGTGTATAGTATCAATATACTTAAACTATCAATAACAAGATACACATTACGTGTGTTATTTTGGATTGTGATATACACACTGTGTGTGGTATTTTGAATTGTGGTATTTTTTTCTTAATTTTTATGTTTTGTAGAGAAATCTTTTGTGAAATATATATAATTTAGAGTCTAGTTTTGGGATTTTGATTTTTAAATTATAGATGAGTGATATGTATGCGTGGAAGATATATTTTAGCGATTCTTTGAAGTTCCATAGAAACTTAGGATTCGTTTTGAGTTTAGCTTGTGCTTGATCAAGCTCTTCCTTGATTTTTTCAACTACATCCTCTGTCATCTTATTAAATGACTTGATTACAGAAATGGGATCAACCAATACCCTAATACCTTCCAAGTGTGGTTTAGGTTTGTCCCTCTTTCTATTTTTACTATAGAAAGAGATGATGTTTTCATATTTTTGTAAGAGGGTAGTGTGCTTACCATGTTGTAATTTTTTCATAGTTACCTTCCTTAAGCTCCGATATGACTTGTTAAATCTGAAATTGACCTCAAGAGGAGCATAAACTAATTACTACATATTTTCCAATTGCATGATGATCCATCCTTATCTGGTCATAGTGTAAGTGTTCTACGTAGATGTTATGATAACCAATGATTGTGATGTTCCCATTGAAGTCACTTGTTCCAACGGAGGAAACAATGGTAAAAGAAGGGGCGGTGCAAAGATGAAAAAATTGTGGCCACAAAGGTGGAAACAATAGGAGAATAAGAAGAAATGACGATATATAGAGGAACAATTATGGATGATGGAGGAACAATTTTGGAAGCACAAACTTATGCAGATCTAAATTTGAGGATTCTAAAGGTGATGCATTAGATGTGAAAGGAGACCAATCTAAATAAGTAATTGGTGGAATATTGACACCAATGGTTTGGACCTTAGATACTATAATTTTTTCTATTAAATGTTTCCCTTTTTGCACTAAATAGATCTTGAAAGCAATTTCTCCTGTTTTAGATCACTAGCATTTATAATTGTGGCCATAGAAGGTGATTAAACAAAGAAGATGAAATTGAGAGATATGGGTGAAATGGGAGGTGATGAAGTTGGAAGATCATGGATTCTCCCAAACTTAGTTGATGGAACCGTAATAGAAGGTGTAGGAAATGGAATTGAAGTGGAAGGCCCAATTATTATCACATGTCGAATTGTAGAGGATGAGAAATAATACTAGGGAAAAATGTGACATTGGTGCAAACAAGGTTGACTATAAATGTGTCAGGATTAATCACTACTATACATAGTGAAAAAAAGCATCTCAATTTATGCCGATTTTTTTTGTCGTTTTCCATTTCATTTTTTCATTTTGAGAAGAAAAATTGACACAATTGTGATGTCATAAAAGGCTACCTCCCATGAGATATGTATTTGTAGAGCAACACTGACCCTTAAAAGGATAACACACTATACACACATTTGTGTATACCACACTATGTGTGCATACCACAAACCTAATGTATGAAAATGTGTAAACCGCACACAAACATTAGCTTTGTGGTATACATACATAGTGTGGTATACACATATTAGATTTTAGGATTACTTTAGGATTGTAGTATACACAAATGTTTTTAGGTTTGGGGTTTACACACATAGTGTGGTATACACAAATGTGTGTATACCACAAACCTAAGAAAAACTATGTGTGTATAGCCACGGTTGTTTCTTATTACATTGTTTGCGTTGTTTGTTACATACGCGCAAACATGAAACCCTTTGCATACCACATATTTCAAATACTTATATAATATGATGTTGTTATTCCACAAATTTTCACTCCTAGTATCCTATGCAATAAAAGCATCAATTTAGCAATTTATATGTGAGACTTTATTCATGGTTTTAATTTTTGCTAAATATTGTCTAGCTACACATTGAGTTATATTATTCTTGCTCCAAACTACTAACCCTTTGTTTTGTAGGATGATTGGTCCAAGACATTTGGTTTTATAAATAAAATTACTAAGCTTTGTTTTGCAGGGCCTCCTCTTGAAGACCCAATCACAAAATCTTTATCGTTTAATTTTATTACATTACATCATCTTTGTTGTGTTTTTTTTTATCATTGTTCGTTTATCCCAAAACACTTATTTCACTAAATTGGGACATATTCTAGTGAATTGAGACTCTAGTATTTCAAATTTTGGAAGAAATCCATCTCCATTTTTATTATATTGGATTCCATTTTTGGCTATAATGGATTCCATTAGTAGCAATATTGGATTCCATTAGTAGCAATATTGGATTCCAATATTTTCATTATCAGACTTATTCGAGTTCTAATTTATCTATTATTGGAATCCAATATCACTATTATTGGATTCCAATTTGGCTAATATTAGATTCCAATAGATCTATTATTGGATTTCAAGCTCACCACTATTGTAATCCAATTTATAAATCCCGATTTTTGGATTTTAGTTTCACTATTTTAGGATTTCTATTTTTTATTACTTGAATCCCCACATAAGCCAAGTGACCACTATATTACATAAGCCAAGTGGTTGTTATCTTACATAAGCCAAGCGAGGCTCGCTATCTTACATAAGCCCGTAGCCCGCTTATCTTCAATAAGCCTAGCAGTTGCTAACTTACATGATGAAAGCGCATGCTAGATGAAATCAGCCTAGCGGGGTCAAAGTTACATCTTTTTATTGTCTTATTTGTACATGTGACTTAATTTTACTTGTGTTATTTGGCTACCTTTTTTCTAAATTTTTAGTATAAAAGTCATAAATGTTGACTTGATTTTACAACTAGTGGTACTATACTACACATTACCACTCATAGTCATTGGCTTATGCACAATCATTGGCTTCTTTCCTCTATCGATTTCAATAGTTGTATAGCCTAGTGGTGTTGTGATGTAGTTTTGTTTCTTACACACTAAAATTCAAATATTGACTCCAATGGGAGGCTAGAAGTGTGTGATTGCACTTCAATGTGCGAGTGAGCACAATTTCAAGTTTGAAAACTCACACTTGGACGTGACAATGCTAGCTCATCATAGTGCGAGAGAGTCGTGGCCTCGTACATCTACGAAGTACGATTCATTACACGATGAAGTGCAATCCATCACATGAAGAAGTGCGATCCCTCTCATGTCAAAGTGCGATCCCTCACACGTTGAAGTATGATACCTCGCACGAAAAGTACGTGCATTTTCAAAATGAAGTGTGAATTTCGTATTTGGAAAAGTGATCACTCACATATCAAAGTACAATCCCTCGCATAATGACATGCGATACCTCGAATGAAAAAGTATGAGCATTTTCAAGCGAATTGCGAGCAATCACAATTATAATAAAGAAAATATGGAATATATTTTTTTGAACATAGAATACTTAACAAAAGGCACACAAGAGGTCCGGGTGGGAAAACATGGCATGTTCAAAGGCATGGATGGATAAGGAAAACACGTGTGCAAAGGATAAGTTCATATTTGAGACTTAGCCATTTTTGCACATGAGGGACTATTTTGGAGATGGCGTGCAGAGCACGCAAACAAACAAAGTAGTAGACGCGCGCGCCACACATTAGCTATTTTGGAGGATCAAATACAAAGAAATTTGCATGGATGTGGGATAATAATAGGTTCATCACTATCAATTAACTAAAGATAGTCTATTATTAACACACTTGTATGTGGGGCTATGATTATAAAAAGTGTGTGGCTAATAATATCATACGACCTATTTTGGGATTAGATAGCGGTGAAGGGTGAGACCCCACCCTTATAAGTATGTAGTAAACTATGTAAAAAGAGATGTATATGGAGATATGAAAAGAGAGCATAGTTGTGCATGTGAGAACTAGGGTATAGTGAGATTATGTTTGTAAGATTTGTCACACACATGAGCATATACTACTATTATTGTAAGGAGCTTCGTGTAATTATCATATTTAATATAATGAAGGATATTGGCGAATCCAAGTGTTAGTTCTATGTGTATTTGGATCTAGTATGTTCTTGATTTCATCAAGGTTAGTACTTAATTCTATTCTCACTTAGCTATAGATCTCGGCATGCTCGTAGAATGATGTATTAATAATCGAACTGCGTGCATTATGTCTTCATCATGCTAACATCCTGCAAAAACAAACCTAAAGAGGGGCTTGGTACCTTTGCGCACTTGGGGTGAGCACTCAGTCTAGGCTGAGTGATGTGCCAACGCGCCTGGGGGTCTTCTTGGTGAATTCTTATCTGCATCATTGGTTCCTTTGTTAGGACCTCTTTTTCAATTATTTTCAGGATGGTTCATGATGAAGACATACCAGTTGACCTTAGCAAGTGTTGAGGAGTGGATACATGATCTGGAAGAAGAATACACACAACGGTTCAACACTGGATTTGAGTTTAACGCATGCACTTGGGTGGAAGAAAATATGTATGACAGTTTATATGAGAGATTTTTCACTATCTTTTCAGTAGAATTGTATGAGTGGCTGATTGCTTATGCATCTAAGCTGAATTAGAGGTATCACACACTTTTTTGGACGTAGGAAGAATTTTAGGCCCTTTATGATGCGAGATCGATTTGTAATTGAGAAATTTTTGTGGATATGTGGTTCCATGGTGTTTTAAACAATTATATTTTGGAGTATTCAATTTCCACTTATTCGTGTCCGAAAGTAATGAATTCCATTTTTATGATATCAAAGGAGAACTTACTTACAAGGCATTCCACTTTGGAAATCAAGATTCGATGGTAACTATTAGTGTAAATTCACAAAGACACCCCAAAATGACCTTCAGATCTGCTATAGACAAATGGTCAATTTGGTGTGAATGCACAACATTGAGTTTTCCCTAAGTGTGGGACCTTGCAAATTGGGAAAACTCTCAGATTGAGGCTGGTTCCTACTCCTTGTTTAGGTGTATGCATGTAATTTTTGCAGAGGTTTTGATTCAAAATCCTACTCTAAAACTACTAAGGAGACAGGGTTGAGAGAAACATGGAAATGAAAACAAAACTAAGCAAAAAAATAGAAAGGTGATACACCAAAGGAGTGCTAAACTCCTTACTTTACAAATTAGACACAGATCATGAAGATTACAACACCAAAACATGCACAAATTACCAGAATGCAATGAAGGATCAGAAGACAATGATAAATGCATGAGAGGATTGAAAATCGATCACAAAACATACATTATCATTTCCAAATTTGATACAATACGTTGCAATAGCAAAGAGGTAAAAAAATGAACTACAGTCTCCATGGGAGGTCTGAAACTCCTTCAAATCCACCTGCTAAGGAGAAAATAAGAGCTTGCAAGAGCAAGAACATCCAACATTACAAAATGAGCCAAATCTGGCTTTTAATCGATGAAAAAACAGAACAGAGGAGAGAGAAATGTGGGAAATCCATTTTTTACACCCACTAATTGACATCATCCATTAAAATGGAAAGGACACCTCTGTAAATCCACTTCCCAATGCATTCGAGCCATGTTGGAGAAAAATGGGTGCCATACTGCATTAATTTTGGTAGTTGGATGTCATTTCTATGTTTTTCCCATGCTAGACACATTTCTTTAATTTTATCCCACAAATCTCCATCAAAAATAAAAATTGAGGTATCCATCATGTAGATAATTTCAATACCTTTCCAATGACACCAAAATCACAAAAACCGAGCTCTGGTTCGAAAGATATGGCCCTCTAAAGATTTAGGGAAAACTGGTAAAAATAGAGTCAAAATTGGGGTTGGTGGGGTCAAACTTTAAAATTTTCCCTTTTGGAAAAATTTCCCAAAAATCTCCGTGCCTCCACCACTCCGAGACACGTGGCATTTCTAGTTCGTTGATGGGATGTGGGCTTCAAAATAACATTCTGCCCCTTTTCACAACTTTGGGAAATTTTCCTAAAATTCTCCATCGGTCCGCCGCTCCGAGACACGTGGCACCCTCTGGTTCCTTGGCGGGAATGCGGTTTCATTTTTCACCTTTGCGCTTTCCACCACTTTGGAAAAATTTCCAAAATCCTCCACCACCCCGACTCCCACCGCCGATTGCGACAGGACATGTGGCGCTCTTTGGTTCGATGCGGGGGTATGACCCAAATGTTTCCCTTCTCTTTTGTGGGCTTGCGGGCTGATTTTTGGCTTTGAGTTTTTAGCCAAAGAGGCTAAGTGTCACAATTTTCTCCTACCCCCGCCACCTTGACATGTGGCACTTTCTAATTGGTGGGGGCTGCCTAGGAAAATTTCCCCTCCAAACTCTGCTGAGCCATAACTTGCAAAATACAAGGAGTTAGGAGGACTTCTTTACCTTTCTGGAAAGGTGGAAAAATTATCTATCTGATGAAATCATACCTAGAAAATTTTGAGTCCTGAAGCATGCCAAAAATTCATTTAAGTACCAACAGAAAAGGAAAGGAGGAGGAGTTAGCCAAAAATAAGCATGGGCTTATTTTGGATAACACTTTTGTGACTCAGAGGGGTCATCTACCTGCTAGATGAAAAGACCAACTACCTTGAAGCATCCATTGGGCATGGAGTCATGATAGATAGCTTGTAAATGATATTCACTTGAAAACTTCCCTTTTAGGCCTCTTGAAACCACTGAAAAATCGAACCGATCTTCATCAAATGCCAAGACAATGCACTGCATGCAAGAGCAAAACCAAAACATCACCAAAAACTATGTACAAAATGAAAATCATACATGCTCCCAAATGGAAATATGTAGAGTGTGCAAAAGCACTTCTTCTTTTGAAAAAGCAAACCTACCTACTCTACTCTAACCAAGAGCAAAGGTAAGCTAAACAAACCCTACAACTGGTTGGGAGAAGTAGCTTCCTTTCTTCAAAATGGGAAACCATGCAATTGATTTGGAGCTGATCATGGTTGTTAGTATGAGTGGAAAACTAAGAAGAACCCGTTCCTCCACCCAAATCATCAAGGTATCAACAGGAAATAAATCAAATACCTCTTTTAGTTGCTCTGCATTTGAATTGAAGAGGTATTGCAGTTGATCCTTGGTACTTTACATATCATCCTCATGCTTAGAAGTAAGCATGATTGGTTTTGGCTTCCCCTTTGGCTCCAATGAAGCCAAACACCTTATTGGGCAAGGTTTGATCCGTTTGATATGCCCATTTCTCTAAAATTCAACTCCAAAAATGGAGTCTTCTTTAAATCTTATTGAATGAATGGTGTGGAAAGTGATGAAACTCTTCTCTTGCTTTTCCTTCCTCTTCCCATGAAGAACATGGAAGATTTAAATCTTCCAATTTTGGTTCCAAAGAGCTGTCACAAAACACAGGTTGCTATTTTTCAATGTTCTCCTTTGTGGCAGCAAGAGCTCTTGATGTTGGAGAATGAATGGTGAAGAAGAAAATGTTGTAATTTCAGCTGGCTCCTCATCCAAACATTCTTCTAAGTCTGATAAGCAATCAAACTCTTCAATGTCCTGCTGCAAAAAAGTCTCTTCCTCTTGCATGGTGACCTTCAAATCTGCATTTTCTTCACCATGTGCAACTTCATTTTCAAACATGAAACTTGCCAATTGAACTCATCCAAGAAATCAGATTTTTGGAGAGATGAAGTGGGAGAGAAACATGGAATTTCTTGTGCCTTTTGCTCATAATTCAAATTTGGACCTATTTTTTTCACCTCCATAATGGCTTCATCAATCAAATCAGCCCCTTAAAATGAAAGCAAAAATTCATCAATAATGCTTCCTTCATCCAATGGTTTCAAAAATGATTTGATCTCATCCATTTTCTCCTCAAAAATGGGATTTTGAGCTGGTTTTTCTTCCTCCATAATGACTGATTTTGCAGTGCAAATTGGATCAGCATTTTCTTTGGGCAAAGTGCCAACATGGACACCCAACTCATCACCAACAAGACTATTGATTCTTTCCTCTTGTTCTTGTTCTTCTTCTACTACAAACTCAGCCTCAACCACCACTATTTCTTCAACTCCAACTTCCTCTTTTGGCTTCACCATCAAGGGGATTTTTGTAATCCCAAATTTGAGAGCCCAACTCTTCAGATTGTCTGTCATTTATTTTTGTTGGGCTCCTCTTCTTGCTATTCTCCTTGACTGGATTTCTGATTTTCATCTTCCCAACATGGATTTGGGAATGCAAGAGGAGGGGTGGGTTGACTCAACTGATTTTACAATTAATTTTGGTGGTGGAGGAGGTAGAACCTCTTATTTCTTTGGAGGGAATGGCTGTTTGGAATGGAAAGGAGTAGAGAAATTGAGGTGGGATGGGAGACTAGGAGATGGAGAAATGGAATTAACTCTTGGGACAAGTAGATGGGCAACTTGAAACTTGACACTTGCTGAAATGATAAAGCTTGAGAGGGTGAAAAAGAAAGACAAGGAGTTGTTGAATGACTTACCCATTGACAAGGTTGATTTAGACTTTGCTCATATGCTTCTATCTCCTCAATCCATTGTGCAAGTTGGGGAAACATTTCAACCATGAAGTCAAGTTTCTCCTGAGGGCTGTAATGTCTTGGAAAAGGGCCTCCCCATGGACAAGGGTGCTCTGAAACCAATATGAAATGCCTTCATTTGTGCTTGAGCCCTAGATTGCACCATGTTTGCCTCCATCTTTTGGATCTTCTCAACAAATCTACATTTTCTTCTTGACTGCCCTAATATCTGCATACCCTTGTGCTTGACATGCTTCATAACCAAACTGATTTTGGCATTTCTCAGATGGGTATGCATATTGGTTTTGAATTTGATCAAAATGCTGATCTGGAGGATTTGAAAAACATGTTAGAGGTGGGAAACATTTCTTGTTGTAAATGCAAATTCCATGAGGGAAATGAAGTCATGATTGCATAACTTCATGGAATGAAAGAAGAATGAAGAGATGGAAGAAAAAAAATGAAAATGAAAATGAATGGAAAGAAGGTCTACAACTTCAGAGATGGGTATTGATCGGATGGAGTCACCAGATGTGTTTGAGAGTGCCTCCAAAGGCTGAAATTTCACAGAACACATCAACCTACAAAAATGAAGTGGAAGACCTCTAAGGTCCCATCGGGCATGCCAAAACTATTAGTGAAAATTCACAACACCCCCAAAATGACCTTCAGATCTGTTGTAGACAAATGGTCAATTTGGTGTGAATGCACAACATTGAGTTTTCCTAAGTGTGGGACCTTGTAAATTGGGAAAATCTCCAGATTGAGGCTGGTTCCTACTCCTCTATTTAGGTGTATGCATGCAATTTTTTCAGAGGTTCTGATTCAAAATCCTACTCTAAAACTACCAAGGAGACAGGGTTGAGAGAAGCATGGAAATGGAAACAAAACTAAGCAAAAAAATAAAACGGTGATACACCAAAGGAGTGTTGAACTCCTTGCTTTACAAATTAGACACAAATCATGAAGATTGTAGCACCAAAACATGCACTGATTACTAGAATGCAATGAAGGATCAGAAGACAATGATAAATGCATGAGAGGATTGAAAATCAATCACAAAACATACATTATCATTTCTAGATTTGATACAATACATTGCAATAGAAAAGAGGAAAAAAACAAACTGCAGTCTCCATGGGAGGTCTGAAACTCCTTCAAATCCGCTGCTAAGGGGAGAAAAAGAGAGCTTGCAAGAGCAAGAACATCCAACATTACAAAAATGAGCCAAATCTGGCTTTTAATCGATGAAAAATGGAACAGAGGAGAGAGAAATGTGGGAAATCATTTTTGCACCCACCAACCGACAACATCCATTAAAATGGAAAGGGACACCTTTGCAAATCCACTTCCCAATGCATTCGAGCCATGATGGAGAAAAATGGGTGCCATATTGCATTAATTTTGGTAGTTGGATGTCATTTTTGTGTTTTTCCTATTCCGAGACACATTTCTTTAATTTTTCCCACAAATCTCCATCAAAAATCAAAATTGAGGTATCCATCATGTAGAGAATTTCAATACCTTTCAAATGACACCAAAATCATAAAAAATTGAGCTCTAGTTTGAAAGATATGGCCCTCTAAAGATTTAGGGAAAAACTGGTAAAAACAGAGTCAAAATCGGGGTCGGTGGGGTCAAACTTTAAATTTTTCCCTTTTGGAAAAATTTCCCAAAAAAAAACTCGTGCCTCACCGCTTGAGACACGTGGCATCACCTAGTTCACTGATGGGATCGTGGGCTTCAAAATAGCATTCTACCCCTTTTCGCAACATTGGGAAATTTTCCTAAAATCCTCCGTGGTCCGGTCCACCGCTCCGAGACACGTGGCACCCTCTGGTTCCTTGGTGGGAATGCGGTTTCATTTTTCACCTTTGTGCTTTTACCACTTTGGAAAAATTTCCAAATCCTCCCCCCGACTCCCGCTGGCTGGCGACATGGACACGTGGCGCTCCGGGTTTGATGTGGGGGTACGACCCAAATTTTTTCCTTCTCTTTCGCGGGCCAATTTTTAGCTTTGAGTTTTTAGCTAAAGAGGCTAAGTGTCGTAATTTTCTCCCGACCCCCGCCACCTTGACACGTGGCACTTTCTAATGGGCTATGGGGCTGCTAGGAAAATTCCCCTCCAAACTCCGTCGAGCCATAACTTGCAAAATACAAGGAGTTAGGAGGACTTCTTTACCTTTCTGGAAAGGTGGAAAAATTCTCTATCTGATGAAATCATACCCAAAAAATTTTGAGTCCCTAAAGCATGCCAAAAATTCATTTTAAGTACCAGCAAAGGAAAAGAAGGAGGAGTTAGCCAAAAATAAGCATGGGCTTATTTTGGAATGGAAAACCTAGTGGAAGAAGAAAGGCGAGAGAGAGGAAAGGTAGCTTAAGTATAATGAGGCACGCGAGAGGGAGATCAAGAAGCAGTGGGAGGTTGCAGAACAAATGGCATTGTGGAGAAAGATAGTTCAGGAAGGAGTTGAAGTTCATGTAGAAGATGTGGAACCCGAGTCTCGGGAACTCCCTCATTTGGGAAAACATGATAGGGAACCCTCCTTGGCCTCACGTAGAAGTGCACCAGTAGAGAGACGACCTGGGCCGCGGGTGCGCATCTGAATCCACCTGGTAACCTTGCCCTTGCGCTTGGTTTTCTAGCATCTAGTATAACAAGCAGTCAACAAACTAATTCAAGTAGTAGAAGAGTAGGAGCGAGTCTTATGAAAGGTACAATAATGGCGGTATGGCAAACAACTTCATTGTTATATGGGAGCACTTTTTCAGGTGTATCATCGCGTAGAATACAAGCATGCCAATTTTTGGACTATCTTCTGGGAGTGGTAATGCTTCACAGACTATCAGGGTACAATTTAGTTCTTGTTGGGACACATGGAAGTACATCTTCTAGTCCAACCCCACCCACAACTTCAGGATCAAGAGGCATAAGTAGCTCAAGTTCTAGTAGATTTGATGGCTCAAGGTAGGGGAAACACGGGAGGTTCTGGATAGGTGGGCAAGGTCTGCACCAACTCCAGAATATTTACTTAGAGATGTATCTTCATCTTCCAGAGTATAAGGGCATAAAAGATGTTTCTGAACATGTGCATATGTGTGAAATATTGTGGCGCGCAAAAGGAATCACGGCTTCTGAGCGTAGGGAAAGCTAATTTTCTACTACATTACAAGGGCACACACACAACCGGTACAAAAATTGACCACCGATCAAACCTACATGGACTATACATCTTTAAAAGATGCATTCCTTAAAGAGTTTCACATCCTTGAGTTTGAGCAGAATAGTATAAGTGCACTCAAGGATATTAAGCAAGGAACCACTGAAAGTGTTCGAGAGTATGATGCACGGTTTAAAATGTTGTTATCTAAGCTTTCTTATGACATACATGCAAGCCAACATGCATAATGGTTTGTTGGGGGTTTGATTACATCTTTTAGGAGGGAATTATCACATAAGACATATACTAATCCACGCGAAGCAATTGAAGTAACCTTACGCATTAAAGTAGTTGGAAGCATGACACCAGAGTAAGCCCATTTTTAGAAGCTACGAGATCATAGCTATGGAATTTTTTTAGAGAAACTATCGGTAAATTCAAGTACATGAGACACACATAGGGATTTGGTGCACAGTTGTGAAGTAGAAGGTCACACAAAGGATAGTTTTCCTCACAGATCAATATGCTCGTTGTTGATGGATTGTGAAATATGCCATTTAAACCATGATGCTAGCCGCTGCCCATTATTACAACGCGTGATAAGGAAGAATGTTTCAAGCTACTGTAAAATCTGCAAGTCCACGACTCATGACATGGAAGACTGCTGGCTGATTGGTCAGATCCATGATGCTATAGATATTGGTGTACGTCGACGAAGTTTGAGATAACTCTCGGGAAAGAATGAGTATCGGACTAAGATCATAATCAAGGGTGCTATGATCGGAATAAAGGGCATTTTAAAGGTGGTCATGACAGAGGTCAAGGATATTTAAGTGGATTTGGAGGATGAGGCGCAGATCTTGGGAGAAGTAAGTTTCCCCACGTAACATGTTATACATGTAGATCTCACCCCACTATAGGCATGAATGTCCCAGAATATTACATGTTCTTTTTGTGGAAATAATCATAGCTACGAGGAGTTCCCAGACTTGTATGAACATCTTAGTAAGCAACATAAACAAGAAAAAAATGTGTATGGATGGTTAGGATACAACGCGTTGTTGAAAATCAATAGATGCCTAAGTTGGCAAAGCAGAGTCCAAAGAGTTGCAAGTGAAGATTACGACCCATGCCGAGGCAACACGTGCCAGAGAAGCATTGCAATGAAGCCTACCATCACCAAGGAGGAGGTTCTACATGCATTATACCTAGATCCTACCTATCGAATGAGGTTTATCAGAAATCATGGAAGTTATCAAGAATCTTCAGGGTGAGATACAATACTTAAAAGAGCAATCACGAAAGATGGAGCAAAATAAAGTATTTGAGACGGTCCAAACCGATATAGATGACAAGGGAAGTGTGTAAAATGCTATGCCAGAAAATATCATTCCATTGTTAGGGAGTTGGTTAAAAGGAAACATTCCACGCATAAGTGTTAAGACTAGATGGCAAATCCTGCATGAGAATCTTCCCCCCATAGCCTAGATTATGACAAGGAAATCACTCTGAATGCTATTGTGGATGGGTGGCTATTGAGTAATAGGATCGATTGATACAAGCGGGGAAGTCAATGTTATTACCTTAGATGCATGGGTACAAATGGGAGACCCCATTATAGCCATCATCTAATGTATTATTCATGGCTAATCGAACTAAGGCCACTCTAATTAGAGTTTTGAAAGATGCATCCATTACCACCCAAGGGGCCAAGTTTCTTGGAGACTTTAAGGTTTTAGAACTAGCAGTCGGATAGCTTCCCATCTCTATTGGAGCATCCTTGGTGTTATGCAAATAATGTTGATCTTTGGTTCAACAAGGGTTATATCCCTTTTGAAAATAAGGAGGAGAGAGATTTATTATCCCTTTAATAGATGGAAAATCTATGCCCTATGTTGAGCCCTTGAGTGAAGAAGATATGAATAGGATTTATGTACGTGCCATCCGAGATCCAGAGATACTTGAGCCAACTAAAGAAGGAATACTTTAGTGGGAGGATGCACAATCTATTAGTGATACTACAAGTGTTGTTTGTGATAATTGGGCTCATAGTACTTATGAGTTGGTGGGGCGTGAAGTAAAGAGCATATTTTCTAGAGGTAGAAAACTACGTTATGTTAGGAGAATAGGTAATAACTCAGTACCTTGTTACACCAGAGAAGGAGATCCTATGGTATTCCGATGGAAGCATAGTGGACAGTTCAAGTTCGAGAGGAGGAACATGTGAGCATATACCCTACATGGGATAAAAATGCACCTTTGGTGGGTGGTTCACAAAGGTAATCTTATGGAATGGTTCAGGATCACGCTATCTACTTAGTTATATCGGAGCAATGCACCTATGCAAATCTACGCTTATCATGGTAATAAACAGTTCAACATCACATCTAGCGGTGTGAGAGAATTTGGATAGAGGGACATGAAGCTTTACCACCTTCGTTATGGGTGCACAAGTTTTATTCCACTTTACAAGGATACACACGTGCACTGGTATGTATATACTGAGAACTCCATAGAGAGACCGGAAATTGGCAGGATTTAACTACGGGAATGACCCATACGTTTGACTTCTTTTCTACAAAGCCTCAAAGTGGCGAAGCATTGAAAGTCATAAGGCGCTTAACTATGGGAGATAGTGCTAAGGATGAAGAACTCCTTCAGGAGTTATTAGATGAAGGAAACTCAAGAACACATCTCATTGAAGAAATAGAGGCCGATGCAACACTACTTCAACGTGCTTACCTTAAGAAAGAAAAAGGAAAAATGGTCTACTTAGTGGATGACGAATAAGTAGAAATTATGGATGTAAATCATTCACCGGGTAGGCGTGAGGTGTTGGACAGTGCAGATAAGACCACACACACCTATCATGAAACTATGAAGATAAAGAAGGTGAATATTGGATCAAAATCTGAGCCTAAGGAGGCCATAATTGGGGACTATTGGTCATATTCTCAAGTGGCAAAAATCATAGAGTTATTAAGGGATTACCAGGACTTTTCCCTATGGGGTACCATGAACTTAAAGGTGTGCAAGAATCATTAGGGGAGATGAAGATAAAACTTAAAGAGGGTGCGCGCCCAATTAGAAAGAGACCCTACAGGATGAACCCCAACTTGCGTGAAAAGGTCAAAGAAGAAATTGACAAAATGTTGAAGTTTGGAATTATCAAGCCCCTGGATGAGTTAGTCCAATGGTGATCAATATCACGAAAGATGGATGGATTAGGATTTGTGTGGATTACTGAGGAGTTGAATGTTGTATGTTTGATAGACCCATTTTCTACGCCATTCAATGAGGAAATACTAGAAGGTGTTGCAAGGCATGAAATCTATTCGTTTATAGATGGGTTCTCTAGGTATCATCAGGTTAGGATTGCCTAGGAGGATTAGGAAAAGACTACGTTTACTACTGAATGGGGTAGCTTCACCTATATTGTAATGCCTTTTGGTTTGAAAAATGTGCCTGTTGTATTTTCACGCATAGTTGTTCAAGCATTCAAGGAATTTATTCACAACTTCTTACATGTCTATTTAGATGATTGGATGATGTATGGATTAGTTAAGGATCATTATGACAATCTGCGCTTAATGTTTGAAAGATGTAGATAGTTGAGTATCTCATTAAACATCAAGAAGTGCATATTTGTTACACCGTTTAGGATACTTTTAGGAAACATAATCTACAAGGAAGGTTTATTGGTTGATCCAGCCAAGGTTGCAGTCATTATAGGCCTAAGGAAGCTTACCAGTCAGAGTGAGGTGTGTGGATTTTTGGGTCATACAAGATATTACATAAAGTTTATCAAAGGATATGCCAAAGTTTCCGCACCATTAGAAGAGTTACTAAAAGGGAAAGGTACATTCTACTGGGGAGAACCGTAGTAGCACACATTCGAGACATTGAAGGAAAAACTTACTATCATGCCTATTTTGTGTTTTCCTTCGTGGGACCAACCATTTCATGTACATGTTGATGCCTTTGACACGACCATTGGCACGGTGTTAGCTCAACCTGGAGAAGGTATTCTAGATCATCCTATCTGTTTTACTAGTAGAATGTTGACTCATACAGAACACAACTACACAACTACAGAGCGCAAAGCTTTGTCGATGATCTATACATTACACAAGTTACGACAATATCTACTAGCTTTCTATGGGAAAATGTTCTTACACGTATGGATGTCCTTTAAGACCGACAAGTGATAGGGAATACATTTTTGAATGAGACAATAAGGATATTATTAGATGATTTTATGGTTGCGCACCATAAGACTACACCTTACCATCCTTAGGAAATGGAACTACCGAGGCTTTCAACAAGATTTTGAGCCGGACCTTGAAAAAAAAATTGTGATGTTGGAAGAAAGGATTTGGGATGATAAAGTATCTCTGCTGTAATTTGGGCATATAGAACAACTTATAAGAGGTTGAAAAAAGCCACACCATTTCGAGTTAGTGTTTGGCGCAGAATCCATTCTTCCTATGGAATTCATGTTACCTTCTTTGCGTATCGCACCGGAGGTCTAGCTAATGAGAAATATTTAGAAGAATGGATGGAAAATATAATCAAGTTGGATGAGTGATGAGCAATAGCACGTTGGATTCGAAGCAAGAAAAGGCCATGTAAAAACCATGTCATGTGCGAAACATAAGGGATAAGAAGTTTGAGATTGGACAAATGGTGCTTCTCTATGAATCTAAATTCTTACACCATCCAATCAAACTTAAGGTACATTGGTTGGGGCTGTATGTTATCAATCATATACTCAAAACAAGTGCTTTCTAGTTAGAAGCACTTGATGGAACACAACTATCCAATTACTTTAACGGGAGTAGGTTGAAGCCCTACTATAAATAAGTCTTCTTGGTGTTTGTAATAAGGCAATGTTGCCATTTAGATTAGGTTTTCAATTCTACATTTCCTTCATGTGTTGCCCTCTTTCTCGCTATGCTTTGTTAATTTAGTTGGTGTGTTTGTGTAATAAGCACGTTTGCGCACGTGAAGCTAATTACTATCTGAAGCATGTTTATGCACAGAGGACTACACATACTTTTAGTGTGGGGTGGTTGTTGATATCTAGGTACAAGACTGCTGGAATTGAAAGGTGAAAAGAATAAAATGCTATGGGTTCCATTCGGGTGCTATTCAAGTTAAAAGATTGCTTCTAAAAAGTGACCAAAGATGGAGATGAATGAAGGGACAATATAATACGAGGTAGGGAGAGGCCATAACAACTACCAGTGGAAGGTGCGGTGATAAAGTACTCGGGTGCAAGGAAGTGCGCTTTGAAGAGAAGTCTATGACCAAATGGTAGGAAGGCATGCTAGAAGGTTATAAGCGGGGTGTGAAGATGTACCACATGGAAGGATCGAAATTGGTCAATAAATGAGAGGAAATTGGGTAGGTGAAGGAGTAATAAATGCATCAAAATTGTGAAAATATATATAAGGATTGGATGCGAGTTCATTCTTACTATTGCAATTAAGAGAATTTGAAAAGAGCTAAGTGTGAGGAGCCAAGCAATCATGTTGAGGTGCGAAGAGTGTGAAACCAGATGTGGAGGGGAGGTTTTTGTGAAGGAGAAGTGTGCATTCCCATAGGAGAAGGGTTTGAGCGAAGTAGACATGTTACAAATGAGTTAGGGCATACGATTTCCACTAGGGCATGAAGATTTGAGCTAGGGTTTGAGTTGCACATTGTAGAAGTAAAAAAAGAGAGTATTTTCAGAGGATTGCAGGGTAGAAATGGCACCAAAGAAGGCAACCGGTGCAATAGGAGTTAAGGGAAAAAAAGAAGGTGGTCGTGGAGGAAAAGAAATGAACCCGAGAGAAATTTTCAAAGATGCAATATCTAGAGGGGGTTATAGTAGGCTAGGAATGGGATTCCCACATTCAAAGAAGCAAGATAAGTGAGTACAACCATCATACCATAGAGAACAAGAATGAGTTGGATGCACTGTTGAACACGAAGACAAATAAGCACACGACGGAGGACATGCTAGTCTATGACGATGTTGGGGAGAAGTTATTGAAAAATATTGGAGTATATTAGTTATACGAGCTCCCTTACTTCAAAAATATGAGCTTTGTACTAATGGCTCATGAGAAGAGTACATGAAGACTTCTTCTATTTTACAGGATGCAGAAGTAAGGATTTGTGTGGCCGATCTCCATAGTAGTGTGTGGTTGAAGGCTACATGTGAAGACCTCAAAGAGGACTTAACAGATAAGGCTGCAATTCTAGAGACCAGAAGGGAGCTGGGGTACACCAAGGGTCAGCGTGGCATGGACATAGATAAGCTGAAAAAGTACCCGGTTATGTAAGCGACTACCACACCTTGTAACAAAACTAAATGACCAAGATAGGTGGTCCCAAGTGAAAACCATGTGGTGCACGTTATAAAGAAGATGTCTAAAGGGGTAGTATAAAACATTTCAAAGTACATTGTGAAAAATATATCGTAGAAGAAGTGCATTAAGGAGGAAACATCAATTTTGGGGTTGTTCTGTTGTCTCTCGTATTTATGGAGATCGTGGGTCCGATGTACCAAAGGAGAAGATGCAGGAGTATCCCATGGAGAACAAGTCACCTGCAGATTGATTGAAAGTACTTGTGTGAAGGATCGATGACCGAACCGAGTCAAGCGAGAGGAAATTTGAGAAGTGGTATGATAGGTTCCACATGATGTTTGAAGAAGAATGGTGCATCCCAAAGAATTACCTTCGATGGTAGGTAGGTAGTACAATTTATAGTATACCAACATTTTTGCATTGCGTGATTTGTGATGAAGGATAGGGCTTGGAGCCCATGGTGAAAACTATTGTATGCCTTCACAGTGAGGTATTTTCAGGCATCGGTTCACAGGTTCTCAGATGTGTGCCACCTAACATTCAATGCTAGATAAGGTAGATTGCGACTACCACACACTGAGGAAGAAGTATGGATATCCAGGACGTAATGCATATATTGAAAGGCTCATCTCAGATGTGTTGAACATAAAACCAATAATTTTGGCTGTTGGAGACATTGGAGCAGCACTTGTGTACCTCCAACTGAAGCCCAAGATGGAAAATAACAAGTATGTGGAAGATGAGTTCGCGCTCCCAGGGCCACCGAAGGGTAAGCATACCATGGAGAACATTCCAGTGCCTAAGCCCATAGAGACAATTGAAGTAGAGGATGAGGAGGATGAGCATGAGGATAGTGGTGGTTTGGAACACAGGAGGAGGAATCCATCAGATAAAAGGGAATAAGAATGCGCAACTACACCAACTTATGGGCAGGAAGCATAAGAGGATCTAGAAGCAACTCAAGGAGAGCGCCACTTTAAAAGAGTATTCAGGTGAACAAGGACTCAAGGTGCTACTCCACAATTAGTGTGTAGGTCACCTTAACTATCTCCACAGAAAGAGACACGAGAAAATAAGAAGGAAGTTGAAATTAGATGAAGAGGCAAACGAATATGAGGAAAGCACGCAAGGGTCTCCACACCACTTGAATATGAGGAAGAAACAAAGAGCGGTGAGGAGCCACAAGAGGAATCAAAAGATGAAGGAATGAAGGATGGGGAGGAAGGAGAAAATGAGACCACAAAAGCCACATATGAGACCTGCTCAAGGTATGTCGAACAAACTCCAAATCTTGGATCCCTAGTTCTAAGGGGCCTAGAACAAAGAGAATGAGTGGAGAACACAGTGCACCAATCATGGGCTATGCTAAGGACATAGGTAAAATTGTCCATGCCCGTTTTGAGCATTGTGACACAAAAGGAGTTATTTGGTTGGGAGTTGATGGATGAAGATATGGCAACCGTGTGCACAAGGAAGAAACTTTCATGGTCAATGCACACGCATATGGATGAACCAGACTTCGATGTGTGTGAGGAGTCGTGCATGTTGAGGAGGTTGAAAAAGACTCCCCAAGCTAGACACATAACAATAAAGCTACTGTTATGTCCGATGAGCAAGTAAGTAATGCATTGGTAAAGGTCTCCACAGAGGTGGCTCGTAGAAACATGGATAAGGATGCAACCATTAGGGCGTTGCGAAGGAAATTAAAACAAAAGATGTATAAATAACACGCCTGATCTAGGAAAAGGATTTGGAACAAAAGAAGAACCATGCCTTTATCAGCATGGCAAAGACTATTGGGGACCATGTACTGAAAGTGTGACCACATATGGAGTCAAAGGTACTAGATAAATTTCCTTCAGCAATGCACTATGTTAAGACTTTGGTGGATTTGGTACTTGAAGATGAAACTATGCGGATGCCAACCCCAAAGAATCCGAGAAAGAAGTAGAAAGGGCAAGGACTATAGTAAAGAGAAATATTTCATCTTACAAAGGATTGTTGCAAAACTTCTTGGGAAGAACTAAAGAAGGTAGACCAAGCCTTGAACATTTGTACAACTCCAAAGGCGCTCATCAAAATAAAAACCCTGGAAGAGGACAATGAGGTTTAGAAAGTGATGAAGGGTGACATATGGGCCACGCAGAAAGACTAGCATTGGTTAAATAGAAGCGTGAGGCCCTTGTAGTAGCACAAGAACCACATAAGGGACAATTAGATGAACTAAGGAAACTCATCATGAGAATATGGATTTTCTAGAAGGAAGGATGATTGCAATGTGCAACATTGTATTGGTCTTACTGAGAATGAAAAAGGAGAGATTGAGCAAGATGAATGAATTCATTCTTTGTGGATATTCCAGAAAAAGCAGAGGAAGCACTCGTTGAGTGGAAAACCTTGGAGGCCGAGATAAAGGAGGAATATCCGAATTAATTTCTCGGGTTGAAGTGGATGAGTTGTCAGGTAACATCATTCTTTTGTGCATATAGATTTGTTCTTATTCTTTCCTTTGATTCTTTAATTCATTTTTGAGAAAACCATTTCGGGGTGGCAATACAATTAGTGTGGGGTAATGTTGAGAGAGAATATTTAAAAAAGGCACACAAGAGGTCGCGCTGGGAAAACATAACATGTTCAAAGCGCGAACGGATAAGGGAAACACAAGTGTAAAGGATAAGTTCATATTGCATGACTTAGCCATTTTTGCACATGATGGACTATTTTGGAGATGGCGTGCAAAGAAAACAAACAAAGTAGAGACGTGCGCACCATGCATTGGATATTTTGGAGGACCGACTACAAAACACTTTGCATGGATGTGGGCTAAGAATAGGCTCATCACTTTGTTAGTTAACTAAAGAGAGTCTATTATTAACACACTTGCATGTGAGGCTATATTTGTAAAAAGTGCGTGGCTAATAATAACATGTGACCTATTTTGGGATTAGATAAGCGGTGAAGGGAAAGACCCCACCCTTATAAGTATGTAGTAAACTATGTAAAAAGAGATGCACGAAGATAGGAAAAGAGAGTATAGTTGTGCGTGTGAGAACTAGGGTATAGTGAGATTATCTTCGCTTAGATCATCACGCATATGAGCGTATAATACTATTATTATAAGGAGCTTCATGTAATTGTCATATTTAATATAATGAAGGATATTGGCTGAATCCAAGTGTTAGTTCTATGTGTATTTGGATCTAGTATGTTCTTGATTTCATCATGGTTAGTACTAAATTATGTTCTCACTTAGCTATAGATCTGGCATGCTCTGTAGAATGATGTATTAATAATGGAACTGGATGCATTATGTCTTCATCATGCTAACATCCTGCAACAACAACCCTAAAGTGGGGCCTAGTACCTTTGCGCACTTCGGGTGAGCGCTCGATCTAGTGAGTGATGTTACAACACACCTAGGGTCTTACTTGGTGAATTCTAGTGCATCGGATTTTGGGAATAAGTGTACATGGACTAAATCCTATCCAATTTATTATAACCACTATTGTAGTCAATTTATAAATCTTGATTTTGGATTTTAGTTTCCTATTTTAGGATTTCTAGTTTGTTATTATTTAATCCCCCATATAAGCCAAACAAACACTATCTTACATAAGCCTCGTGATTTGCTAAATTACATGATGAAAGCACATGCTAGGTGAAATCAACCTAGTGGGGTCAAAGTTACATCTGCCTTGTGGCCACTAAGTTACATTTGCCTTGTGACCACTAAGTTACATAAGCCTTGCGGCCTCTAAGTTACATAATACCATGATAAGCCTAGTGGCCGCTATCTTACATAAGCGTATAGGTTGTTAACTTACATAATCCTAGTGGCTGCTAATTTACACAAGAGTAAATTCATCTAGGTGAAATAATCCTAAGCGGTGGAAAGTTACACTAGCCTACCGATAACAAGTTTCATAAGCCCACCAACCACTAAGCTACATAAAAGTAGTGGCCTCTAAGTTACATAAGCCTAGGCACCACAAATTTACATCAGCCCGAGGGGTTAAATTTGTTGACCTTTATATACCTGTCAAGAAATTTTTAGATGATCGTAAATTTACAATATTTCCCTTTAAAAAGTACAAAACAATAGTTATTGAAATACTTCAAATTTATATTTATTTAATATTTTATGTATATTATATATTGATATAATTTTTATATAAATCTATATAAAAATATCATGATATTGTAAATATGCAAGTTGCGTGTGATAAAGTCAACTACTTTTATGATTTTCCATTTTGTAAATCATAAAGAACAACAAAGAGTTAAGAATTACATTAAACAATTTGTTTTGAGGAAATGGATTTGAAAATGTATTTCCATAGGCAATCAATCCTTCGAGAAAATTACATAAGCATTGATCCCTCACAAGGGTATTAATTATTGTTCTTGAATTTGTGCAAGGTATTGTTGGATAACTTCATGACCCCAACTCGGTATTTTAATTTGAACTCCTTTCCATGTATTGCTTGGACTCCATGCCCAAATGACATTGTCTATATCAATATCTGATGTGTCCCTTGATTTTCGCCACCATTACTTTTTCAAAAAGCATTCCTCATACCTTTCTTGTATGTATTTCCTTTTCCCATGGATTCTCACCAAAGTGTACCCTTATCTTTTGAGTGTTTGTGTGAACATCTTGTATTAGTTTTAGTTCTGCCTTGCCCATCCATATAGTTACATTATCATCGATCGGTCTTACTAGTATCATCTACTACCCGACATTCACATCCACTATCTTGGGTTGAATTCCTCGAGAGTCCATCACAAATAGGTCCAACATATATATCCTTATTTGAAAGGACATTTTTACAATAATATCTATCCACGCCTTGAGATGTGGAGCACCCACTATTTGATCATACATTGCTCTATCCTGAATTATTTTTGGCCAAAATCAATCTCGTCTCGTGATGTTACAATTGACAAAGGGATTCTCTAGGACATGTAGAACATTTTTCCAATATGCAATATTTGGAACATAGTATGCTTCTCCACCATCTGTTGAACTCTTTTCCCAGTGTGTGATGTATGCCTAAATGCCTCTCTGCATGTTTTCCATCTCTTTGGGTTCTTTGAAGGGTGCCAATGGAGGGTCCCCTTCAAGAAAGAAAGGTTTCCCTTTCATTGTTTTCCAGATCTTAATTGAGTGTGGTTAGACAAAATCCAAGATTGATGCTTTGAACTCCATGATGGGCTTGTTGTCTTTGACATAGAATTTAAACATATTTGGTTTATTGATACCCATGATCTTGTGGTTACCACCTAGCAAGTTTGGTTCAACAAAGGCCTTAAAGTCATAAACTTCCTCGATAAGGTATGTAGTGAATGTGTTGGACTCCTCTTGGCATGTTCTGTAAGTCTCTATTATTTGTGGCAAAGATAATGTATCCATGTGCACAATGTTGTTTAAATAATCAACCGAATGTTCCATCTATGTCTTGATGTGTGTGACCCACTGGAAGAAAACTCACATACACTGTGTTGAAAACCCTTCTAGCCTTCGGTATGGATGCAAATGCAAACAATGTACGATTTTTTCACTTGCAACATTATCTAGTTCAAGTAGAGAGTTGGTGGTTGTTTTCTAAATGAACTTCAACAAGCGCTACAATATTAGTTATATGAGCACCCTCAATTTTCTGTTTGTATTCCTTGCACTTGTCATATGCATCATTTGCAACAACGGTGCATCATGTAATGAGTGTTTTGACGTCCCATTACTATATAACAAATCACCATCTTGATTTATAAGTGGTTCTTGTAGATTCGGATATAGAGTGCCGATGATGTTATTGCGAAGTTTGATCCTCGCTCAACAAAAGGGAGACCAAAATGCTCAAAACCCCTCGTTTTGTGCCCATGTGTTAAGCATACCAGCCAAGGTGACGGGAGATTAATAACATTGCTTATTGATTTTAGTTTTTTCCCATCCTTAATATTGTAGTTTTATCTTGTCCATTTTTTATTCATAATGCTCAAATAACTATTAGGATTTTGTTGTGATTGCACTCTACGTGCATAGTAAGTTGCACAAAAAATTTGAATGTAATCATTGTGCCATTTATGGCATTGATCTATTTGTGCCAGTGTTTCTGGACATGAGGTCACTGCACATTTGTTCTTAAGCTTTGTGCACTCGTCACATTTGGCAAAGAAGTTGTTCTTGGTGATTGAAACATGGGAGAAATGTTCTTGCCATATTTTGTTGATATTTGGTGTGACGTTCGAGGAAGGCCCAACAGTGAAAGGCCCTCATTACACTTTTGTAGTATGTAAGCAAAACTATAACATGCAAGACAACAATCTCATTGTTACTTTAGTACCATCTTGTCCCACTAAACGAGACATGTGTGGGGATATATTAGAATTCCTCTCCACCATTTTGGATATCAATGCAATAGTTGCAACAATGTTTGTATTTTTGTTTTGTTTTCTTGTATTTCCATTTATTGCCCTCCTTTCGCCATTAATCCAAGATTGTATATATTTGTAATAGGTAATTTTTCATGATTCCATGACATTTGTACCATGCATTTTGACATACATCCCTTCCACATAACTTCAATTTATCTATACTATGTTATGAAGTTTGACCTTGATCACAATTGATAGCATTTGCGGTGAATGTATTAAGTACAAAGTTTTTGATGGTAGGTTCATTCATATCTAGAGTTAAATTCCAACTGTGATTGAAAGTCTTAGAGATAGATTAGAGAGACATCCTTCCTTGTAGCAAGGTTTTTTCTCAACTTCAGAAAAAAATTCTTCTCTTGATTTTTCATCATTTTCCATTGCCTTTGATGTACTAGATGGAGTAGAATTTACCTTTTGGCATTTATAGGCGTTGTAAGGTCTTTTTATCAAGTTTTCATTACTACTACATATGGAGGATTCATATGAATTTGGGTATACCAGTTGAGGCAATGGATCTTTAAATGCACTCCACATTTCTACCGAAAACTATTCTGGAATTTCTTATAGCCTTACTTCCTTAACGAAACCATCTTGATGGGCTAATTGGCTGGCAGGCCATTAGATGAGAGATCCTTTTGATATGGAGAAACCCTTGCAAAAAGGCATAGTTAATTTATCAACATGCACCCCAAATGTATTGCCATCTATTTTTTTAAGTGCACCATGTCTCCTTCATTGAGACATTTGTAATTGTTGCTTACCTGCAACAATTTTGTGTTCTTTAAAAAAAAGTATCAACTTGGCATTAACCCCTTGAAATTCAAATCAAAATCATTGTTTGATGTGGCGGTTGTTTCTTAGAGTTCTAAATTTCCATTCACATGAAGTGTAGTTCTTGTTTCTAGATAAACTAAGTTTTTGATTGGCTAGGCAACTTCACATTGCGTTGTAGACTTAGATAACAATCGGTGCATGTAGTTATAATATTCTCCACAAAAACACCAAAATGCATGGGTCTATGTTCAATAAAGATAAGGACAAATGTTTGTAATGTCTATGTTCATGAAAGTGTTTATTGAGGAAGCAATCAAGGTAGTAGGAAAGTGGTATTACATTAACAAAGCCATTAAACTAACCATGACACATTGCATTCAAATTTAATTAGTGAATTCATATCTAAATATATGAAAGATGTTATCTATACCATATAAAGATGTACAACAATTATTATGTAATTGGGAGTTAGAGGTATGAAAATGTTGAAATATATGAATCTTGATGTGATTAGTGACAATATGTGAAAATAAAGTCCAAAAGGAACAACAAATGGATCTTGGACAAACTAGACCATAAAACCATGTCATCCATTTTCATGAAGTTTCACCTAGATTCACAAGATATAAAAATGGAAGGGATTCTAATAAAATGGATTTATATATGCTAATATAAATATGAATCAATGAATGCATTCTTTGTGGCCTAATCTATAAAATATTGTCTTAGTTTGTTTGGATTAGTCATGAAATAATGGGAAATTGAGATCCTTCTTTGAAACTTGAATATGCGTTCAACTCTTTGCAATACCCATAAAAATAGGAGATGTAAATAGGGTCATATGTTATTCTTTCATTATTATTAGGGCCCTCATGATTTGAAAAATCACAAGTAACACTAAATGCAAGCTAAAGTTTAATCGGGTGTGTGAAATAATCTTAACCCTTATCTTTACAATATGTGCCTCCACTAGTATAGGCTAGAATAAATCTATAAACGTGTGCATTCAATTTTGGGCATATTAATGCTTTAGAAATAGAATATGCTCTCTACAAGTGCCTTACAACTTTACTTATCACTCTTGCGAATGATTTTTCATCACTCATACATTATTGTAAATGCACTTGTGTATTCATATACTTCTTGAATTTGAATTAGGACCATATTGGTGCACAAGTTAACACATAACATGTGTGAAATGTTTTGGGAGATTCAAACCTCCCAAAAATAAGAAGTACTGTTGATGAAGAGTACATTCTTTCAAATTGGAAGATTGGAATTGCTAGTTTGCGAGATTAGGAATACCTCAAACATTGATAGGTCTTTGATTCATTGGATTCCTCCCGAGAGAAAATAGCATAAACTCAACTTTGATGGTGCCTCAAGGGTAACCCCCGGTATTCTTCTTTGGGGAGGGGTTATTAGGGATCACAAAGGCTGTTTAGTTGTTACTTATCTTTGGTAAATGGGGATTGAGACGAATCATTATGCTAAAGCCTAGTTGCTCTTTAAGGGCTAAGGGTTGCAAAGATTATGATATCCAGAACTTAATTTTGGAAGGGGACTCTCTTAATATCATCAATCATTTAAACCAAACTTCTCCTCCTAGTTGGACCATCAAGGACTTCATTATGGAAGCAAGAAATATTTGTCAAAATATCAAGAATATCATCATTAGACATACCTATAGGGAGGGGAATAAGGTTGTGGACACTTTGGCCAATGTGGGCATCAATATTAATCTTATCATATGGGATAATGTAAATAACATCCCTAAGGAGGTTCAAACTAGCATTAATGTGGATAATTATGGGATTACATACGTGGAGTAATTTTAATTATGACATGGAGCGGGCCTTAACGGAGATGAAAGATCACACATGTGTGAATTATCCTCCTTATTACGGCCACATTAAAGCTATTGAACCTCACACAAGTGGGAGGTATTTCAAAAAATAGGATAGTCATAAGAAAGAAACAGACTCTTACGAGGGTTTTGAGTAGGAAATTCATAGGATTTGTAGGAAGAAGGAGAAAATGGGAGGGGCGCCGTGTCAATTGGAGCCATGTTGCGATCTGGCCTAGAAGAATAACGAGGTACTTTGGAACCTCTTGCACAAGAGGAGGCATCTCAAATTTCATTGAACGCATTCAGGGTCATGACCTGAACATTTTAGTTCACTTTGCTACGGATTGGAAGGATAAAAGGGTAAAGTATGGTGGCCACCGGGTTAGTTCTTTGTCGGCGAGGTCTTGATTGCTGAGGCTACATGCTCAAACGGAGGGCTACCGTTTTTAGTAATAGGATTGACAGGTGGCGAGGCCAAGAAATTCTTCGACGAGGGCGAGGAGCTTGAGTTTGTTCTGTGGGCATAAGGGTAAGTTTTATTCCCACACCATATGATGAAGTGACGAATATGATGGTCAGATATATTTCTTTGGAAGGGCATTATAAAACGGTCCCTGTTAAACACCTTGTCTTTTAAAACCATTTTAGAAGGAATTTCACGGTCTGCTTCCCGCACTACCTTCTCAATTCCCTTCAGCACTATGTTCTAGATTTTCAAAAGCACTCTATGCCATTCCTTTGCATCAGGGCCTTATCTTTCTATTACATAAGCTTTGTGTTGCCAAGTTCCCTAGCTTCCCGATTGCTCCTAGTGATCCGCTCACTACCACCTCCTCTGCTCCCACTCCCATTCTTGCGCCCCTTCCAAATCCAAAACCAAGAACCCCAAGAAAACAGACACCCCTCACACTGCCAGGATTCTCAGAAGCTCCAAAGAGATGGAGGTTGCTCAAAACTTGCTGCATATCAACAATGCTGGTATTGAAATGGCCCTGCATCAGGAGGAGTCTCAAGTACCTCATAGACTGGAATCCTTGGAGAAAGAGATGAAGTGCTGAAGAAGGACCTTCAACGTATGGAAAAGTAGAAAGGGAAAAGAAAATTTGATGAAGAGAATGACAATGGCAAGGATCAGTTTACTGATATATATAAGAAGTTGAACTCTCTAGACACCAGATTGGGGAGAGCTAAAGATAGACATGATCACAACATGGCTATCTTCAAAGCCATAAGTGACTTTTTAGAGCAGCAAGTTCGGAGCATTGCCATGCTTAGTGGGATCCCTACAACTATTTGGGGGAATGATAAAGAGAGGAGTTTGACCATATCGCAGTTGGATGCTTTGACTCAATGCACATAACCACACTGGCGTTGTTTACCTCGCTGCAAACGATCCAGTCCATAATTGAAAGAGCATCCAAGAAATAGACTCACTTGGGCTAGCGGGATTCGTTGAAGATGTTGTTCTTTTGCGATCTTTCGCTCTGACTTTGCTTTGCTTTTTGCGGTTTTGTTGCAGTCTTTGTCCTTTTTTGCCTCTAGTTGTAACTAACTCTTGGTTACTTTTGGAAATACTGTTCTATCTGGATATTGATCCTTTTTGTTGAATCTTCATAGTTATATCAGGCTAGTGAGCCCTTTTTGTAACAGGGTATAGTCCCTTTAAAACTATTTACCAATAATAAAAAAACATGTGTGAAATGTCAACAAAAGGGATCCTAAATCAAAGATACTAAGTTTGGGGTCTAAAGGGTGCCAAAAATTGAATTACCACTTTTGTAGAGATGTAAAGATTTTCACAAAGTATGAAAATGACCACTCCATGAATTGGGAACAATGTTTTCAAAACTTTTTTAGAGGGTTATACAATGGAAAATAAATGGCCATTTTGGAGGTTCTCGGTGTTTTGAGTTGATTGGTGATATTTTCAAGCAACCATCATTTGGAGAAAGATAGGTCTTAGAAATGACCAGTGAGGAGCATGAAACATGGTGAAATAGAACTAGATGTGGTCAAACAGAGAAGAATAAATAGTCTACAACCAAAGGATAAAGTCATAAGGGACAATGCAAAGTACAAAGGGTCGAACATTGTACACAACACGAGGAACATGTCAAAATTCTTACAACATGATATTTATGTGTCAATAAGATCCTAATTTGGACCAACAATCAATAAACACATAAATACACTAGCATCGAGTCATTAATTAGTCATATACCATAGTTAATTGTCTACGTGTCTAGGTAAAGAGAGATTTTAACGATGCATCTAAATTAACAAGAGCTATGTGACAAGTAACACAATGTTGCATTTGTTTTCAAAATGAAATTTCTTGGTAGCTTTTAATCCAACATACAAATGACATTTCAATTGATCTTTCTCATAAAAAGATGACTATGGTAGAAAGTTAAGCCCCGATTTCAAATTTTAATTTTTTTTTTTGAAGATTTCAAAATAAATAGCAATTCAAAATTATATATGTATATGTGTGTGTTTAATCCATCCTCTCCTCGTAAACCAATTGGATGTGAGGAAAGTGTATTTTTTGTTGTTTTTTTCTTGGGACACTTTATGGAAGCTAGAGGATAATTCAAAATTATGTATATGTGTGTGTGTGTGTGTGTGTTTAATCCATCATCTCCTCATAAACCAATTGGATGTGAGGAACATGTTTTTTTTTGGACACTTTATGGAAGCTAGAGGATAATTCGAAAATGTGTGTGTGTGTGTGTGTTTAATCCTCGTAAACCAATTGGATGGGAGGAAAGTGTGTTTTTTTTTTTGTTTTTTTCTTGGTAACCAATTGGATGGGAGGAAAGTGTGTTTTTTTTTGTTTTTTTCTTGGTATACTTTGTGATAGCTTTTAAAAGTTGAGATCTCTTACAAATGATTTTCAGCCGGTGACGATAAATGACCAGTTGAAGGAACGGATTATATCCATTCCTACTAACACAGAAAAAGTTGCACGGCGGTTAAATACCGGGTTAGGAAAATATGACATGCAAACAAAAATTAAAGCGGCCATAGACGTACCAATTTAACGGCCGTTAGGATCGGTTTTCTGTCCTAGTTAATGTTGTGCATATATGCATGTCATTTAATGAGACATGGATGCCGATGGTAAGCGTGTCGTTGAGTGGGGCACATCATTTAAACGACTCGGTAGGTTCGGGGAGATTAAGCTTTCAAAAGGCGAAAGTTATTTATGTTATTCGGTAAACATTTGTTGAATGTGGACACATTGGGTAAACTACTAGTCCATTGATTGATCTGTCTCTATGCGGTCTAATTTCTGTCCACGCTTTACAAGGCATGTATATACTGTTAATTTTATTTGCGGATATGTGGACAATGTCTAACACACTTTGTTGAAAGATTGATCCACACAAGAGAATTCACACACTATCATATAGGATATTCACTGATGGGAATTATCTTCGATTACTTTACTCATGCTCCCTCCCTCTTAGGGTTTCTAAGAATTGGAGCTGGCTATCCTGGGAACAGGGTCGTTGGGTCCCCACACTAATGACCATAAGATGTCATACCGATGGCATGCATGCATAGCTGTCTTCGGGACTGCATCCTCCTCCATGGCATCTATTTTGTCAACCTAGTCAACAATCTCCGAAATAGTCATGTAACTCGATTCACGAGGCCGATGCAAAGGGCAAGATACGAGCAAACTGATGGGACGAGGAAAGTACGTAAGAAGTTGGCAACATTTAATGCAATAATGACTGCTGTGAAAATGATCAAACAAGGAACTTTGGTGCCAAACCGTGAACGGAATGCGCGAAAATGATCAAACAAGGAATAAAACAAGGAACTTTGGTGCCAAACCCGTGAACTACAACTTCATTCCAGCTGAGACACGACCTTCCACCGTGTGTAGAATTGCCTTGCGAATTCGGGAGAAGTTTGAGTTATTTAAAGAACATTCAGGTGCTATGCATAAACACGTACTTAATAGACATTTTAAATTAGTTCACAGATAGACATTTTGTATTATTAATCAATCGTATAGATTTGTGAATTTTTTTATGCTTAAACACTTAATAACAATATACACACTGTGTGTATACCACAGAAGAGAGATAAAAATACACAAGCAATATACACACTATGGTATTTTGGATTGTGATATACACACTGTGTGTATACCACAAAAGAGAGATAAAAATACACAAGCAATATACATAGTGTGATATATGTATAGTATCAATAACAAGATACACATTATGATATACACATTGCGTGTGGTATTTTGGATTGTGATATACACATTGTTTGTGGTATTTTTTTCTTAATTTTTATGTTTTGTAGAGCAATCTTCTACGAAGTATATATAATTTCTTGTCTAGTTTTGGGATTCTAATTTTTAAATTGTACATGAGTGATATGTATGCGTGGAAGATATATTTTAGCAGTTGCTGAAACTCCGTAGAAACTTAGGAGTCGTTTTGAGTTTAGCTTGTGCCTGATTTGATGAGCTACCAATTTTCTCACTTACCAATACATATAATGACTCTATCGAATCTATCTAAAGCCAATTCATCTCATTTCTTGTTCTATGCTGAATCAACCGCCCATAGTTATGTAAACCTGTTCCTAATAGGTCAACCCCCAAATATCAGCTCTAAACTAGAAAAAATCCTATAGATACCACAATTCCCGGTTTCTCACCTTGCCAACCCCAACTGATTCTAGTATGATTTTTTCTGCAAAGATCGTCCAAGTAATTAATGCCCAAGTCTCTAAAGTTCTTGCGAGTTCAAGCTATACATATCATGAACACGGGGAATTATGCTTTGCAGTTAAAGGCATTACAATATCAATTATCGAATATGTAGTCTCTATTTCATGCACAATGTCTTTAGACCCGAAACTTCATCATATTTCTTGTAGCAAAAACATGCAGTAGCACACAAAATTCAAATCTGACACTACTGAAACATGAAATTTTCCAGAAATTGAGATGTTGTCGGTTGTGGTTCACTCTCATCATTTTCACGTGGCAGAACAAAACAAAAGCACTCACTCTGACTCCCAATTTACTTGGACTTACATTTACCATTGCCCGTGTATTTTGGAGATCCCTAACAACCAGGTCCTTTTGGGATGCGTTGCAAGCTGGATTTTGTATGACTCTTCTCTCTTGGAGAAATACCCTACTTGGGGATATATACTTGGATGATCAAGCATATCTGTAAAATATTATCGCTATAGGTCTTTTGTGGGGATTAATATCTAAGGTGACGTTTCAATAATTCTCCTCCTGTTGAGGGTAGGGGAATTGAAGACATTTGTAAAGATTCAGTGTTTCTTATCAAGAATAAATCCAGGAATATCGATAAAGATGTTAGAGTCAATGCCTCCTAGGAAAATACACACAAGTTAGCCGTGCTTGCTTTTTTAGGGAAGAGACCTCCCATTAACCATGTATTAAGATTGATGTTACTTTCCCGTTCCCTATAATAATATAAGCTGCAGAAATCTCACAAGTTCAATTCCCTTGCAGAAGCATGCTCTACACAAATATAGGTTAATACTCTGCTAGAGAGAGGCTACAAGATAGATGAATGTAAGTGCCTTGCCAAAGTCTCTTTTGCTGTGGATTTTTATATTTGTAAGCACAATTAAACAAGTTCAATTTTCAGAGTCATTGACTTCTACATAGGACAGTCCAGAGAAAAATGACCTGAAGGAGCTAGCCAAAAGTACCATGCATCCGCCGAAAAATATTTTCTGTACATGATGCTGGATGCTTTCCTTAAAAGAAAATTTGAAAACTTTTGCTTCTTTATAATTCCTGCATAGGTATCTAAAGTTACGTAGATTATGGTTATAACTAAAGGGATGCATTTCTTATGAGCTTAAAGAGAGGATCATAATTCCTCAGACAAATAAAATGTTAATCCACCCACAGAGTATTTGGTTTCTAGACATAATTACAAAAGAACTCCAAAAAAGAGGGCTAATTGTCAGCAAAAGATATAAATGTGAACAGCCCAAATAAAGCGAACAAAGCCCTATCATTACAAGATTTAAGATACCATACTAGGGCATTATAGTTGCAGATGAAAGTTGTAGAATGATTTACAATGGAAAATGATGAATAATCCAATGAAATTTTATAACATACTGCAATTTTTTGAGTGCCGTTGATAAAACTAAAATTTTGCGGAGTACATAAACTGATCTTATTTGAAGGATTCCACGTTAGATCTTCCAAGGAAAAAAACAAGAGCAAGGTTGAGAAAATGAATGTTATAATACCATTAACATGAACGGCATAGCATTCATAAAGAATTACCTGCCACCATGTAATTCTGCCTGTCTCTGCTTTTGTGAGGTAATGAAGGAGAGGAGAAGTCCAGAGGCAATCAGCGTGTTTGAAAATGGCGGCAGGCGTTTTATAGGAGGATGTTTCTTAATTATCCATGTCTTTTTTATAGAGTAAGCAAAGCAAAAGGGCCCTTGCCAGTAAAAGTAATATCAAAAGAACAGAACCCTCAGGACCGAAAATTACAGCATCCAGCACCCACCCAACATTTTAACAACCAGAGAACAGAGGATCACCCTAATGCACACAGAATTTAAAGAGAAAAACAGTTTTGGAACATGTTCCGATCACGCAGAGACGAAGCATGATTAGGTATAGTCTTCAGCGTCACCTCTGCGAGAATATTTTCGTTGGGATTTTTTAATATTATTATTTTTGATTGATTGATTGAGGGCACTTTGTGAGCCAAGCAACTTATAGGATCCATTTATTTGATTGGTGAGTCTTTATTTTTAATTATGGGTAAGGAGGTCCTCCTATCGCAAAGGCCTCTTTGGTCGTTCACGGACTGGCTTAAATTTGACAGCCGTTTGATGGGTGTTTGTTTTAGCCGTTTTGCTTTTTAGTTTTTCTATTTTTAGTTTTGCATGCTCAATGCGCGGTATATTTAGCAATTATGCGGGGTATATATTGTTAATATTAAGGGATGTATTTGATAATCTGAAGCTCTCTGTCTTTTATCTCCTCTTTGATAGGATCCGACACTCAGAACTCAGGATCCATATCAGGTATGCATGTTCCAAAGTTTATCTTTATTGAGTGCTTTCAAAGCATACCGGTGAGTGGTCTTCTATCAGGAATTAAAATAAATCAATCTCTTTGTTTGGAATCTGTTTTGTGGAATAGTGCATTTTTCCATTATTGAGGCCATCATATGTTTTGAGACTAGGTAAAATGGGGTCAAAACCATTTCCATCCTTAGTCATAAACCATAAGGCCATGCAGTAAAGATAAGTGTCTGGATACATCAATGTAAATTATCCTCTAACGAATTTAACTTTTTTAGGAGTGTGTTTTAAATACGGTTGGAGAGCTATTTGAAAATTTTTTTAGGGAGGACGTCTTAAACAATTGGAGAGCTACTTAAAACCTTATTTAGAGACAACTCTTTCTTGGTATGTATGGGCCTCATTAATAAATGGTGATGTCTGATTCAACATAAATTTATTTGTAGTTCATGGTTTGATTGTGTTCCTTCATTTTGGGTGCTCTGACGTTCAATGTATAATATTGTTCTGGAGACTACATGAATTCTACAACAGGTAACATTTGTGAGCAAGTGTTTTGATTACCTCCCTATTACTACCTTAAGTGGTATCCATATGGTAGGGGGATTAATGCCTTGTTGAGTGTGTTTCTGTCTCCGTAGTTCACTCTTAGTTGGTTCAAGCACACTGAAGATGAACTCCATATATTGCTCACCCCCTTCCTCATTTATTAGCAACTCCCCACTATTGACTGAACTTTCTCGTAACTCAAGATGAACCATCTATAACTTCAGTATTGTCGTCTTCACCTCCTGCTTCATTGCCTTCAGTAATTCCAACTTCTGTTTCAGTGGGGACTAGGGAGTATATCTAGTGACTATGCTTTAAACAACCTATATGATTTAGTTCCATGCATTGGATCCAATTCTCACCGCTCTAATACCATCTCCTTGGTACACATATTTACCATGCAAAGGTTAGGATCTCTACTCCAATCATGTACACCTTCATGCTTAGGTCATTATCAAGTACATGTCCTCACTCACTCTATTTGGGTCTTGAACAGAGTATGACTCCAAAAGCAAGAAATAAATTGGTAGAACTATTCTTGTTTGAACATGTTCAATATTTTCACTTTCTAAGGCAATTTAACAATCAAATTATCTGCAGCTGATGTTTTTCCCAAAATAAAAAACCTAGATAAACTTATAAAGTCATATCAAGTGGGGTATCATAACCTTATGGTCGGGCCTTATTATATCTGAATTTTGTATGTTTTCAAATTCTAAATTCCTAAGCCTTTGATATGATATACAACACATCCGTCACCTTTGTTCAACCCTTGTTATGATATTTGTCTGAGTCTAATGAATTGGGTGGGCCTTATTATTGGAGTATCATAACCTTATGGTTGGGCCTTGGTATATCTAATATTTTGTATGTTTTCATCTTCTAAATTCTTAAGCCTTTGATACAATATTGGCCCACTGTCAGCCTTTGTTATGATATCTGTCAGAGTGTAATGAATTGGCATTTCCCAATTGTGAAAATTTCAGTTTATTTTAAAATTTCACATTGGCTATTGGCTTAGCACTCCAGCCTTTCATACAATTAATTGTGTATATTGTACCCCAATTCTCTAGTGATTGTGGATTGGAATTTTGCTTGCCTATTTTTTATGACCATGATTGTCGATTCAACTTTTGCATGTCAGGGAGGAAGATTATCAATAGAAATGAAAATCTCAATAGATACAGCCTTTCGTAAATGCCTTTGGATGATTTGAACAGTACAAAGCTATAATTATGCAAGGTTTCGTAAGCCTGTTATTTCTATAATTTTTTATGGGTTCTCATTATTTGTATTAGTACTCGGTCTTCAATGTCATTACAAAATGTTGAAGCATCTTTCTAGTGACATATATGTATGTAAAATGGGGAAGCATGTAAAGGCATGTGAAATGTTTGACAAAATGCTTGAAGGAAATATGGTCACATGGCCTTCAAAGATTATAGGATATAGAGTGAATAGCTTTGTTGAAGCATTCATAATGTTTTTCCAAATGTAACGAATATTTGTCTAACACAATAAATTCACATTTGGTAGCATACTCTCATCTTGTGTCGTAAATGAAGCTTTAAAATTTTGCAGCGATATTTTTGCAGTGTTTTCTACATTATTTCCCATCAAATCTTGTTGGTATTTATTTCATCGTGATTTCTTCAGCTACTCACAAGGTGGTTCATTTTCTATGTTATGTAAAATGTCTTATTTGTATATATGAAATTCTCGGCTAATTTCATTGCTTTGTTTTGGGTTTTTATTTAAAAGCAAGACCATAGCCTCAACAAAATAGCTTCGATAGAGTTCATAAAGAGTTGATAGAATGGAAAGTCAACACAGATGTCAGATTCAAGCACAAGCCCATTGTTAATTTGCAAAGATATCTATCCATTTCATTTTCAATGTTGGATTGAATAGACATGAAAAAGTAACTTGTTTGGTGTTTTTAGTTATATTGATACCAGAGCGCAAAGTTTGTAACACATGTTACTAAATGGTAGGTGGGAAATTAAACTGACAAGATCCTGGGCATAATGTATGCCAATGAAACTTACCAGCTCTAAGTTGTTTTTCTGGAGTAGTATCCAGTGGAAGCTCCTCAAGGTGCATCCTCATTATTTTTTTAGAATACTCATTTAATTATTTCTTTATGATACCCAACTAATATGAATCCTAAAAAATTACACGTTGAGTTTTTGTAATATTTGGGTTCTCATTATTTCCTTTGAATACCTATCTTGGCTAAATCATTAAAATTACATGTCAATTTTACAATAAATATTCAATACTCCATTAGTTCAATTATCAAGACAAATAATAGTTCTGTCAATATTTTCAATAAATAGTCAATACTCCATTGGTTCAATTATCATCACGGAGATGGGTCATCATCACTTTCCTACATTATCCATTTAATCATTTCATTAGAATACCCATCTAATTTGAATCATGAAAATTACAAGTCAAGTGTTTTAAATATATATTTAATATTCTATTAGTTACGGAAATTTTGGGCGGATCATACCCAAATTAGTGAGTTGTGTCATTTTTGTAGTTGGTTGCATGCTAAATTTAGGGGACCATAAATCACACAGTATAACACATCTTTGTTTATTATAGCACAATATTTCTCTACTATAAAGCACTGGGGAAGTTGATATTCGAAGGATTTAGCTGTTAAATGAATAATGGTTGGATGCGACTTTTATTTCCCAATTCAGATCTCCAATGGGTTGTTAAGCTTACAACACTTGTATTACAACTTAATAATTTGACATATCTAAATTCAATCCCTCAATAAGGCCTCGAGAATGGCCAAATCCCGTAGATGCTCTGAGTGACTTGGATCTCTTAAATCTTCATTTTCCTTTAGCCAGAAGCCTTCAAAAGGCAAAGCATTCATATCATCCCCACCACCAACATTCAAAATCTTTAACACTCCATTGCCATCAGACATTTCTTTAATCCCTCAACATGTCCTGAAGAATGCCCAAATCTTGGAAGTGTTCTAAGTGACTTGGATCTCTTAAATCTTCATTTTCCTTTACACTATTGAAATGTTTTCATAAATCTTAGTACTCTAAAAATGCATTGTATAAACTATAGAGATAATTGGCTGGTTGATAAAAGAGTATGTGTGAAGATTACAAGCACTTAATTTCACTTTTTATTGTTTATGGCAACTCTTTAACTTCTACTTTTGCTTTTCTTAACTTCTTCTTTCACTTTTTCTGAAGGATAAGTTGCAGCACCTAGCTAGGTAGCAATCTAATATTTTTTATTCTCTTTCTCTTGCGGTAAAGAAGAGAGTGTTGTCTCTAAAGGAACTTCAGGTGGGTTTCAATATTGATTGAAGTAATTATTCATTTTTTCTTGTTTATTGCATGTTATGGACTGAAAAATTATTGTAGAGTACTTTCATTTTATTTTCTTTTGATTGTTTCATTTATATTTATAGTTGGCTCAAATCCTTTTTCCAAAGTGACAATCTACGCATTTACCCTCCTTTTTCATTCGAAAGGTACTCAAAAATGGCGCACGTATCAACACTTGGATCAAGAAGAAAGGAGGAGTCAAGACTAATATCACTCAACCAAAACAACCCGTCATAAATACTAGCATCTACTTTGATAGCACCTCCACTACTACTTTACTCAAACTTCTTGTATCCAAAGCGGTATCAAATGTATAATGCAAATGAATATAAAATATGCAAATGTACCAAGTCAAAGGGCACATGAATTGTTTGAAAAATGTATAATGCGGATGTGGTTTTATGGAATGCTATGATTATAAAATATGCAAAAAATGGTGTTCTTGACAAGGGTTTATATATTTTTAAAGGTATTCTTAGAAGAGATGCGATCTCTTAAACTATAGAGTATTGAAAACAAGCTTGTAACAATTAAAAAAACACAATAAAATTTACCGGCTTTGCAAAAGGATTTCAAAGAGTGGTCAATAGTCAAGAGGTTGCAAACATAAGGAAGGAGAGAGAAATTAATTGCACAATACACAAACATACAAAAATAGACACACACACATAACATAAATTGTAGTAAATCCTCTTCTTAGAGAAAATAAGTCGAGAGAAAATGATAGAGTAGGTTTGAGATCTTGAGTGGGCAGGTAATGTAGCTAGCAAAAATCCCTCCTCGTAGGTGTACTCACCAAATCACTTTATTTTATTAACTCTTTCCTTACCCATGTGTCCACCTCCTTACCACCTCTTTCCTTCTCTCCTTCCACTCTCTCTCTCTCTCTACACACACACACACACACACACACACACACACACACACACACACATACACACATACATATATATATTTCCATGTTTTGTATGCGTACAATTTGCTTTGAGAGATATAGTGAAAGCTTCAATAGCTTTGTAGGTAGGTGTTCTAGCCACATGTTATGGAATCCAATATCTTTCGCTAAGCCTTTTTCAAGAAGGAATACATCACTTAATTGTAAATCTCATTATTATATGAATAATTGTTAAGTTTGCATTATTATGGTCAATATTATATAATGCAATCAAACAATTTATACAACAAGAATTTAGTATTCAACATATGTTTATGACTCAACATTAATAGTTACCTAGTGATTTAACCTAAATGGTTAATATCTTAGGGGGTGGTAACCAATTGTAGATTATCCTAATCAATTAGTTTCCAAGGTTAATTGCAAAAATATCAAGAATAATCTTATGAACAATGATAAAAATGTAACCAAGTATGAATAATGAGAGGGAGAAGAAGACTTATTTGATCTCCTAATTCTTGTGTAAATCTAGGTTGATTTGATGACTAGAAATGGTTGAAAATGATCTAACAAATGCTCACTATCAAACTATGACTTGAGCATTTTCTCGGACCAAAGTGTATGGTACAACCCAAAACATACCATGTTATGGCCCTTTTTGTATGTTTTCGTTCCTCCGTACTTTCAACCAAGTTACAACTTTTCATGTCCTCATTAGTTGCTCCATATTCTACTACTAGCTATAATCTAGACCTATGATATTGTGCGATGCTTGTTGTGCAACTGATTCAACCTTCAAAACCCTAGATGGTGAGAGAGTCCTAAAAAAAACATTATGTGGGTTGTGGGAACCCATGTGCACCACCGACATCACCACTACTCCAAAGAGGGCTCAATCTGCATGCCATTTGTTTTAGCATGTGATATCTATAATGTATGCAACCAAATTGATAACCATGATCTTGTAACAATGGAATTATACTTGATACTTTCCCTAATTTGACTTAACTTTGATATTGTGTCTTTTTACTTATAGACCTAAGTGGAAGACCACCCTGAAGGAGTATGCATAGTGTGTGGAGCTCAAGGGAGTCTTGGAGTAACCCCGCTTGTGATTGCTCTTAGTGTTTTCTCATTGGAATCCTAAGATTCAAGTAAATAGAATTGCCCTCCTCAATAAAAGATGAATAAATTGTTTATATAGGTGTTTCGGACTTGGAAAACTCGGGAAAGAATGACTAGAAGTGCACCAAAGAGAGATGAATTGAGAAAAGCACCATTGGAGGGAAGTTGACCAAAATGAATAGGTCAGCTTATAAAGACATGGGCGTTATGGCCCTTCCTGTTTGTGATGGTCTCAAATGAATGTGTAGATGATCCGAAAGTTGTAGTAGGTTGTGTATGTAAGCAAGAATGAGTGAGACATAGCTAGGGATAGCCTAATTGGTCAAATTGAACAAGTGTGGGCTAGTGTAAGAGTGTTGTACAATTTGTGTTGTTACAAGACATGAATTACCAAAATGAGTGTCTAAATCAATAAACTTCTCTAAAACATGTCATATTTAAGAAACATGGAGGAATCTAGTATTCAATGTGATATTTATGGCTCAAAATTAATAGTTATATAAAATTTTATCTAAAATGTGTCATATTTGAGAGGACCCATATGAAAATCAAGAAATTTTAGAAATATAAAATATATCTAGTATTCATTAAACATTAGTACATGTCCATGAAAATAGGAAAATATTTACTTAAGTAGTTTATGGGTAGTATATACTTGTTTATAACATATATTTATTTTTATTAACAAATTTTTTGTGAACCCTACTAAATAGAAATAAGAAAATTGGTTTTACTTAATTCAAATACTTGTTTATTGACATCAATAATGTGTCATATTTGAAAGGACCTAGATGGAAATTAAGAAAATTTAGAAATATAAAATATATCTTGTATTCATTAAGCATTAGTTCTTGTCCATGAAAATAGGAAAGAGATTTACTTAAGTAGTTTATGGGTAGTTTTTACTTGTTCATAACATATATTTATTTTTATTAATATTAAGTTCGTAAACCCTCAAGAAAATGTTATAATCGAATATATACTTGCCTTAGGATAAAAATTTGATTTGTGGATTCAAAATATTATTTCTTAATTTCTATGACTCAAATTTAAAATATTGTTTACAAATTTAATTATATAATTAAAATAATATTTTAAAAAAAGGTTACATCATCTACAAAAACAACACACGTTTATTGTTTATTTATTAGTTTAATAATAACATACATCTTGTTACCAAAGTAAAAGATGGAGGGGAAGGAGTGTTAAGAGATTGTAAAGGTAATTTTGCGGCGACATATGTTGGGTGATGGGAACCCAAACAAACCATTTTTCTAAAGCCTATGTTTCTACATGGGGCATTCAATTGACAAAGAACATTAAGGTCGGAAAAATCATCATCTAGAGAACTTGCTAAATATTGTTATTTTTATCAAAGGTTCCTCCAAGCCCAGTTGGGCCATTTGTACACATGATGGATGAGTGCAGAATATGATTAAGGAGTTTGAGGAGGTCGGGGTAAATCACATTTTTAGAGATGGAAATGGATGTGTCGAATTACTTATTAATAAAGGTGTGGAAAGGGAGTCTCTCACTAAATGGACCTCCTTCCCTGGATATTCCCAATGATGTCACCATTAAAACTAATGATAAAATCCTTAATGATTAAGGGTGATGTGGATGGTAAAGTGGATCACATGACATGTATTAATAACTCCTCTCATAAGCAAGGAAATAACCATCACCATCACATGATATCGGAGGGAGATACAATGAATTTTCCCTGTGTGAACAATCATTGGAAGGAGTGTGATTGGACAAAGGGAAGGCATGGTGGATCCAAATTTAGATTACATAACCACACTAGTGTAGTAACAAAATTATGCACTTGGGTACATTTCTAGGTCCTAAAATCATGCTAGCATTTACATGATTCTTAAGCAAGAAAACTAGTAACTTACAACTCCCTTTGGCCTTTTTCTTTGACTTCTGCATTTTCATCAACCTTATACATCTTGCACTCTTTTAGACATTTGATTATTTTATTTTTCTATGTTCTTGGATACTAGAGCATAGATTTAGAAAATAGCACAGTGCTCATGTCTTTCTTTACCTTTTTCTTATCCTTTTTGGTCCCCTTTCTCTTCTTGATTACTTTTTACTACTTTGGGTCGGCCTTTTAGTTGTCAATTACAAAATTCAAACAAGGGAATCATATAAATACATAGTTATGTTTTCAAAATAAAGGGCCAAGCACTAGCATTATCTATTATCACCTTAGCGTGCATTCAAAGGAATAAGAGCACTTTAAAGGCATTCATCTAGCACACTCACTCAAGGGACACAAGTTGCATACTTATGCATACACAACATAAGAAGGGGAAGTTTATTTTATTCCATCCACACATTCTATACATCTTCTACATTCTAGATCTAACCCGCTATCATTTGTGGAACTTTCACAAGGGTATCATCAAAGACACAAGCATGGAGAACTACATGGAATCTAAGATGTAGTGCAACGCTCGGTTGTAAGTTCAATTTTTGGTTGACCGTTGGGGTCACTCCGATTCCCCATTCTACATTTTCATTTTTAGGTTTGATGTGGTTTGTGGGTATGTGGGTAAACTTATTTCTTATAGGTTAAATGTAATTTTGGCGATTAAGGAGCAAAACAAGTGTGATAATCGGTGACCAATAATGAACCTCCTCACGCATAAAAGAAACTAGATCTAGACCATTCATATAGATGCTAGCGCCTAAACACATTCACCAATGCCCAAGCACTCTTGTCTTCATGTGGGTGCTTCGCCCTACATAATTTCGAGTCTTAAAACCTCTAGCGAGACTCGATGACACCGATGTCATCCCATTTCAATCATTCACCTACCCATATTAGTTTTAGATCACTCAAGAATCAAATAAGTTCTTCTCTCTCTTCTCTCTCTCAGTTAGGGTTTCACATCATTGTATGTTTATTGCTTTTCCATGACTCGACCGTATTCTATCATGTGTATATAACTTACTACAAGAGTTACTTTGCAATAAGATTTAATTCTAAAAATATTAAATCATTTGGTGAACCCCACTCGTGATCAAACACTTGGATCCTTATTTTTACAATTCTATCGATCTTATTTCATGGCTCCTAAAATTCCTCAAATATCGTTACATGACTTAGTTCAAATTCACCCACCTTATAAAGGTGTTCTCCAAAAATCCCTAGACACTATGTACCTTCCTTGTAATACGCCACCTTCACAAGTAACTACTATTTTTGATAATCTCTTCAAAACTCTATTGGTCCTAATACTCCATCCACTTAACCCATCTTAACATCAATTCAAGTTTTGCACCATGATTTTCAAGACAAATCTCAAGAAATGGAAACCAAAATTACATCTCTCAAAGCTGAAACCTAACCTCTTAAGGATGCTTCTAAGGCCCATGCTAGTTATTCTTATAATCCTATGTCTTCTACATGTGTTCATATAAGTGAAGCCCAAGTCTTACCATTATTAGCACCTCTCAAGTTTGATCTAAATACTAAGCAACATGATATTCTTCTTGAGCTCCTAAATCACCACTTGATCCACTTTCTACCTATTCAGTTCTAACCTCTTTACCTGTCTTGCCAAATACATAGGTCTCCCATTTTGTGATCATCACAGACTTAATGGATGTCATGAAAATGATTTTTATGCTTTAAAACAAAGAATTAAGCACCTTGAGCATTAAAGTTTTATTTCATTTTCTACATCTCCAATTACTAAATCCCACTAGGCTTCCAAATTCTATCCCTCTATGTCTAATGAACATCAGACATAACTACTCGTGTTCCTTCTTTAGTAATTCAAGGGACGCCTATCTAACCCATTCCAACTAAGTAACCATCTCTCAAAATCTGATCCCCATTACCTCCTCCTATCAAGTCTTCTACGACATTACCAATTCCAACTAAGCAACCTCATTTAATAAACATTATCCTCTCCTCTTATCAAATCCTTGACAATGTTACCCATTCCAACTAAGCAACCTCCCTTAAAAATCCGTCCTCTATCCGCCCTTTCTATCAAATTTGTTACAATGTTACCAATTCCAAATCAACAACCACCAACCAAGCAAGACCAACCGATTCACCCTTTTGATAGATTTGAAGGTGATCAAGAGCATTTAAATGACGTTCATCTAGAAGCTCAAGTTGGTCCAAACGGTCTTGGCGAAATTCTTCATCATTGAGCATGTCTTTGAGTGAGATACGAAGTGATGGAATTTGGACTTTGAGAGGCAAGACAACCTTTGTACCGTAGACCAAAGAGAAAGGTGTTACAATAGTGGAATACTAGTGTGATAAGCCCATAAGGCAAAAGGAATGTGTGTGTGCCAATCCTTACCAGTATCATTGACTACTTTCATAAGAATTTTGTTAAGAGTTTTGTTAGTCGATTTGGCTTGGCCATTTGTTTGAGGATAATAAGGTGAAGAAAAACTGAGTTGAATGCAAAAGGTGTCATAGAGTTTTGTAGGGTTTTTTTTGAATTATTTTCCGTTATCAATGATGAGGTGGTGAGGAACACCAAAGTGACAAATGATGTGATGGTTGATGAATTCACAAATTTTCTCAGATTTTTAGAAATGAGAGGTACGACTTCCACCCATTTAGTGTAATATTTGGTCATGGTGATGATCCATTGGTGACGTTGAGAAGAATGAGGGTTAATCTCTCCGACGAGATCCAAACCCCATTGGGAGAAAGGCCAAAGGTCTCTGATGACCTGTAAGGCGTGACTAGGGTGTGATGAAGATTAATGTGTTGCTGAAATTTCACACAATGTTTGACATAGTCACAACAGTCTTGGTTTAGGGTTGGCCAATAGTAGTCGAGGCGAAGAATACGCTTAGCGAAAATGAGGCCACTGAAATGACCACCGCAAATCCCATCGTGAATTCCTTAATGGTGTATGGGATTTTGAAACTTGTAAGGCATCATAGGAGGATACCATCAAAGCCACATTTGTAGAGAAGACCCCCATGATGAAATAGCTGAGAGACAATTTTGAGGAAGGCTTGTTGTCCATTGCAAGTGAGTTCTGGAGGCATGAATTGAGAGGGAAAGGTAATGGTGAACTGCTTATACCAAATGTCACATGGGGTCCATTTCAATTCTTCCTACAAAGTTAACATCTGGAATAGATAAGAGGGTGATTACAACCTTTGTATTGTGACAAATATTTTTGAGTCAGAAGGTGAAGTGAGTATTTGAGAAGCAAGGCAAGCCATGGTATCCAATGAATTTTTTAGTGGAGCGCATGGAGTGGTTTGAAGTTCATAATGATCAAAGGTAGTCAAAAGTATGTCAACGTGATGTTTATACTTTTGAAGTACCTCATTATGACACTGGTATAAACCATTGACTTGGTTCACAACTAGTTAGGAGTCACCAAAGATATTAATGGATTTAACATCTAAGGCTATGGTGGTTTGAAGACCTAACATGAGTGCTTCATATTGAAAATGTTATTAGTATAGTCAAAATCTAGTTTGAAAGATAAAGGCATAGGCTCACCATCAAGAGGAATAAGGATGACCCTGCACCACCCCCATGTTGACATTTAGAACCATCAAAAATAAGGTCATTTGATAAATAATGTCATCAAGGGAGAGGGTAATAATGGATTCATCAAGGAAATCAAAGTTAGAAGATTGATTTCCGGAAAGAGGTGTGTCTGCAAGTTGGTGGCAATGGTTTTCCTTTAATATACTTTTGATGGATGAATTCAAGATCTAGGTCTACAAGAAGCATGAGCCAACGTGCAACACGTTGGTGTTGGTAAGGCTTAGCATACATGTAATGTAAGGGGTCATTATTGGTGACAAAAAAGGTTTTGTGGTTGAGTAAGTAATGGAAGTTTGGTGGCTACAAATACTAAGGCTAGGATAAGCATAGTTTTTTGGCATGAGTATATCTAGTTTCATAATCTAAAAGTGTATGAATTATGTAATAAACCACTTGCTCCCTGTGTTTCTCATCATGATGAGTGAGCATGACACCCAAGGAATGGTCTATGGTAGAAATATAGAGGTAAAAGGGTTGGTCATCCTTAGGTGGAATGAGTACATGTGGTTGGAGGAGGTATTATTTTAAGGCATCAAAGGATTTTTGGTGGCATTCATCATCCCATTTGAAGGAGACATCCTTTTTGAGAAGATGATGAAATGGATGGTAGTGGTTGAAAAGCTGAGAAATAAAGTGACGAATAGATTGCAACTTGCCTTGCAAAACTACATGAAGTTGATGAAGGTTAGTAGGTGGAGGCATCTTGAGAATAGCCTTGATTTTAGTAGGATCAACTTCAATACATGCAAAGAAATGATGAAACCAAGGAGCTTTCCCGAGAGAACAATGAAGACACACTTCTTAGGTTGAAGGTGAAATGTAATATTTGATGAGGATCAAAGACAACCTTAAGGACTATAAGGTGTTTGGCCCGATGTTTGGATTTGGCAAGAAGATCATCGACATAATCTTCCAATATGTTATGCATGATGTCATGAAAGATATAATTCATAGCCCATTGATATGTGGCACCAACATTTTTAAGACCAAAGGGCATGACATGATAGCAGTAAGGTCCCCAAGGAGTGATGAAGGTGGTTTTGTGTTGATCTTCGGGGTGAGTAATATTTGGTTATAACCCGAGAAACCATCCATGAGTGATAACATCTCATGGCCTGGTGGTGAGATCAACTAGTTGGTCAATACTAGGTAGAGGAAAGTCATCTTGGGGAAAGCTAGTTAAGGTCATGGAAATCCATGTGCAAATGCGGAGTCCCCTGTCACTTTGGTGATAGGAATGATGTTAGAGATCCATTGGGGATAATCAATGGGTAAAATGAAGGAAATAGAAAGGAGGCACTTGGAGTTCTTCTTTCACAAGAAGGAAATGTGAGGATGCATTTTTTGTAGCTTTTGTTTCATGGGTTTGGCATCAAGAATGGTTACGATATTGTGGACCATGATATTTGGGTCAATACTGGGCATATCGGCATAGACCAAGAAAAATGTTGCTATGATCCTAGAGGAAAGAAGTGAAAGCTTCTTGTTTAACAACATCTAAAGATTGGCCTATCTTTAGAATGTGTGGGTCATCCTGAGTGTGAATGTTGATTTTGATGGTCGATTCATTCAACATGGTTTGCATCTCAAAAGGTAATGACCAAGTGAATATAAGAATCTTCCACACCAAGGTAGGTGAGAATAGACTCATCGTCCTGACATTGAACACATGTTGATAGAAGGTGTGTCATCATTGATCATGTTAGGATATAAGAAGGGAAGAGAAGAGGGAGCCTCACCATCATGCTGATAAGTCAGAGGTCCCAGGAAATGATGTTCAAAAAAAAAAAAGTTAGGAGGAATGGATTCTAGATCCATAGACTCGTAGGTGAAGGTGGTGAGGTAGGTGAATGGGGTGGAGAAGGTTTATCATCCTCAATGAGTTTGAATTGAGCCTTCTTGGAAGGTGGTTTGGAAAATATGATACCACTATGGTCTTTATGCTTACGGGTGGTGCAAGGAATGACAGTATGGTGACCTTGTTCATAGAATCCAAAGCCAAATCCTTTCCAAGTGCAATGCAATGATGGAAGGAAGGTGTGGGCAAAGTGGTGGTTGGTGAGAGATTGGAGATTAGATGAAAATGGTCAAGTTTGGGAAGGTGGCTTAGGTGAGTAGGTAGAAATATCAAGTCCCCCATACATTAGGTTGGTGCGAAGGTGGGGAGGACCATAGGGAAAAAACTTCACCTACTCGGTGATTATAGTGTGGGTGTTGATGAAGGTTACCATACTCTTGAGGAGTAAGGAATGTGTCAATGTTATAAAGGTGGTACTCCCCAGAGTGAGGCATTGAAAAACACCTTCTAAGGGATCGGTGGTTGGTATGTGGGTAGTTGGAATAGATGAATCACTGGATGGATGGGAAGAAGAAGCATCAGATGTTTGAGAAGTAGATGGGTTGGTGATGGGCCAGCTGTAGAAGCTACGACAATAGTGGGAATAGAGGAGTTGGTTGTGGAAGATGTAGTAGAAGAAGAAGTGGTGGATGAGGAAATGGATAAAGAAGAAGTGGTAGTGGTGGTAGATGCCTTAACTGGTATAAGGACATCATTAGGTCGATAGAGCATGTTACAGGTTTTGAATGGTGAAGGGTCACTGGAATGGTATAGTTGTGCCCTTCATGTTCAAATTTTAAACAACAATGTGTAAGGTTGAAGGAACACAACCCATGGTGAATCCAAGGTCAGCCAAGCAACAGATTGTATTGGAATTCCCCTCTAAGACATAGAATAATTCAAGAATGGCATGGGGCCCACACGTGAATGTGGAGAATGATGGTGCCGAGGGTGGAAGTCATGGCATTGTTAAATGAACACAACATAACTAGGTTATTATGCATATAATTAGCATGGATGCACATTTTTTTATATACATGGGAGGAAATGATGTTGATACTAGCACCTCCATCGATCATAACGTCAAACACGTATATTATCAATGTAGATGGAAATGAATAGAGTAGGGGTCAAGATCATCTGATTGGAGAGGGACAATCTCTTCATCAGAGAAACTAAGAGGAGACTTGATGAATGGTAGTGGGAGAAGAAGATGGAGGTGAAGTGGTGAGAGTGGCCACATGATGAGGAGTGATAATGGGTGAATAGGTGTGGGGTCATTAGGTAGAACCTCAATAGATTACAAGACCTCGATGAGGGCTTGATGATGAGACTCAGAGGTTTGGATGAGGTCATACAAAGACATTTTGAGAGGATAGTGTAATTGTTTAATCATTTATCATGATGATGGGAAACCCCATAGAAATGGGGTATGTGGGTCCATGGATGGTGATTTTGGGTGTAGGTGTAGATGGAATGTTGGGTAAAGGTGTAGTGGATGATATGGTTGTTTTCTCCTTTCCTTTTTCTTTCTGAGCTGAGTGGAAACTTGAACCATATTGATCTGAGGTGAAGAAGAAGGTGTGTCATGAAAGGTGTAGTGGCAAGGATGGGAAAAAAAGTGGTGAAGGAAAAGAGTCTTGTGAAAGGAAAGGAGTATGTGCACTGGCATTTTGGAGGTTTTGGCTAGTTCTCTAATGTGGACCATGTTGATCTCAAATGTTGGAGGAGGGTAAAAGGGTTGTGGAGGTGGAGATGGAGGTCACTGAATAGGTATGGGGAGGTGAGGTTGTGTGGTGATAGGAAAAGGTGGAATAGGTCCTCATCTAAAAGATCATCATCATCAAAGTTTTCTTCAAGAGGACATAGTTGGAGAAGAATAGTCTTAAGAGCCTTATAATTTTTCTACATCATGCCCTGACACATGATGGTAAGCAAAATTTTGGTATCATCAAACCCTTCTAGTTTAGATTTGAGTGGGTCGTAAGGTCTAAGTGGTGGCAATGTGATGACAGAGGTTTCAAAAGGTTAGCTAAGATGTTGGCGTAAGACCCTACCAATGGATCACAATGTGAAGTGAGTGTGGGTCTAGATGGAAGTTTGGGTGACTTTGGTGGGAGAGGCATCACTGGAGGTGGAATTGGAGGTTGAGTAAGTTTGACTACCTATTTGGTAGATAGTACGGTTTTGGGTTTGGGTTGCACCTTCTTGGGTAAAGGTGTAGCTGGTGAGCTGGTTATTGGAGGGGTGTAGGTTTAACTACCTCTTTGGAAGGTAGTGGGGCTTTGGGCTTGGGTTGCACCTTCTTGGGTAAAGGTGTAGAAGGAGTGTGTGATGTAGAAGGGAAGGAAGATGGTGGAAGGGGATGGGTTAGCCAAGGTGATAATGGAGGTGCGGTGAAGATGGTGGTAGGAGGCAATGTGGAAAGGATTGGTTGAGGAGAAGGGAATGGCATGGGTAATGATGAGGATACAGAAGTGGTGTAGGTATGGGAGGTGGAAAGGATGTAGGTAATGGTGAAGGTGTAGGTTGTGTAGGTAATTTGGGTGGAACAAGAAGATCATGATGAGGAGGTGGGCTGTTGTTTTTTTGGTTTACCTTGGGTAGGAGGTTGCTTGACCAAGGTTGATGGGTGTGGACCTAGGATAGATGGAAGTGGTGAAGGTGATAGAGGGGTAGTGGGAAGCCATGGTGTATGTGGCCTAAGAGGTTGGGTCTTCCTCTTAGGTGGGGGAATAGTTTTTGATGCTTTGAGGATGTGGCTAAATCTAGTTTGATAGAGGATGGACTAGGCTTGATGTTGCACATGACTCCCAATGTGGTAATGGGTTTGAACATGGGTGAAGGTATGGGTGTAGGTAGGGTTTTAGGCATAGGTGAAATTTTGGTTGATGGTAATGGTTTAGGTGTGGGTGAGGGTGATGAAGAAGAGGTGACTACAATTGGCATGGGCATGGTGGGTTTGGTTGTCTTAAACACCTTTGGATAGATCGTGGAAGTGTCAAAGACAACATCTACATTTGAGTTGAGACAGAAGTCGAAGGCATCCCCAAAGCATGGAATTGTCAACATAATCCAAGGTTGGCCAAACATGAGAATGGCACATGAAGTGGAGGGGGATGATGATGTTGATTTGGTAGTAATCCCTGTAAAGAATGTTTGTGAGACAGGGAAATGGTTGGCTTTAGACTTTGTGGGTAGAAGAGATGATAGTAAATCGATAGGTCTTTAAAATCTAGTGGGGAATTATCACCAATAGGAAGAGATGCCACTAGTGGGTCCTCTATGGGAAGAGGAGGAGGAAAGGTTGATTTTATAGGCTTCCTTTGGTAAAGAAGAGAGTATGTATTGGGATCTTCCATAGGTAGAAGAATGGGTAATGTGGGTTTTTGAACAGTGGTGAGATGAGTGGGATAGATGCATCCAAAGATAAGGTAGACTCCTCCATGGGTAAAGAAGAAGGTAAGGTAGAAATGGGTAGAGAAGAAGGTAAGGTAGACTCCTCCATGGGTAGAGAAGAAGGATGAAATAGGTGCCTCCATGGGTGGAGGAGCTCATGCAAGAATTTCCTCAATAGATGGGATGGGAGGAAACTGAGCAGAAGGAGCCTAGTATGATATCAAAAATGGCATGGACCTCTCAAACATTGGTATCATTAGTTGAGGTTTCACTGGCTTGGTTGGATGATGGGGTGTGATTTGGAAATGGTTTCTTGAAGATGTGGAGGTTTTGGTTAGCTAGTGCATTGGGGTTATCCAAGATGAGATCTCCATTATCTAACAATTCTTGGATGATGTTTTTGAAAGTTATACAATTACCATCACTATGACCTCTAACATGGTGATAATTGTAGTAATCATTCTCCTTATACCATGTAGGTATACAAGATGGGAAGGGTCAAAACTAGTATGTGTTTTGATGGGTGGAAGAGTGATTGCTCCAAATTTTAGAAGTTTTTCCAAAATAGAAGAATAAGGTTCTCAATGGGAGTATATTTTTGTTGTTCCCACTTGAATTGGAAAGTTTGAATAGGGGAAAGATTAGAAGAAGGTTTTGATTGGTTGGATGGATGAGAAGGGTCAGATTTTAAAACCACTATGTTGGCAGATCCTTTTCTTTAGAATAATTATTTTGTGGTTTGGATGAAGAAGAAGAATCATTGGTTTTGAAGGGGGATTTTTTTGTTACGCAATTACAACTTCTTCTCCTCAATAATAGCATGATTTCAAGTTTTGGGCCATTGTGAATGCCTTGTCGAATGTGTGGAAAGTTTGGACTTGGAGAGTTGGCGAGATGTGTCTAGCACAAGCTTGGGTAAACAACTCTATTAACTTCGGTTTGAGGCAAGTTGGAATGTGAGTTGATTAATCAAGCCATGCCAATGAGTGAAAAAGTCTATGATAGACTCATCCTCATATTGGTGTGTCATGTACAAGTTGGTCATTGTGACCTTCTTGACAATGTTGATAGAAAAGTGGTCTAGAAAATCTTGAGCTACCTGATTAAATGAAAAGATGGAGTGCCTGGGTAGAGCACTATACCAATCTAAAGTGGGTCCCATCAAGGACATTGGGAATGTTTCATAGAGAAAAGTGCATCATCATGAGTGATGAGATAACACACATGTTTAAAAGACTAAAATTGTTTTGTGGGTCTTCTTTTCTATTGAATCGGTTGAATTTTGGCATTTCCCAATGCGTAGGGTATGGATGAATTGAAATGGAATGGTGAATAGGCTCATTGCAAATCTCATCATATGTCAGAGAGTTATGCGAGCTAGAGACAAATGCTTCTAATGTCTACATCTTGTCCATCATCATTTTGATAAGATCATTTGTGGGTTATGATGATGGAGCACCCCCTGTAGTATAAGGGGGAGATAAGATGGGTATGATGTGGATGGACACTCCAGTATGTGGTGGTGTCGAGTATGAAAACTATGATGAGGGAATATAGGATGGGATGGATGTCATGGGAAAATACCTAGGATAAGTGGTAGATGAAATAGGTGGTGTTGATGATAGGTGTAGGTAGGTGGGATGGATGTAAAGACTCTCATGGTGATCATTGGAAGAGACTATGGGATGGAGAGGACAAGGTTTTGGAAGGGAGTGTGGGCTACCGACACCAGAGGTGGCTGGGATGCAAAAGGTACATGGGAAGTGGATGATGTAGGTATGCCTACACTAAGGGAAGTGGATGATGATATGGTAGATGTCGTAGGGGAATGATGAACATCGAGGGCATGATAGTTGTCATAGGTGTGAAAATACCGATAATGTGGGGTCAAGATGAGAAACCATAGGTGATGAGGTAGAAGTGGGTAATGATGTACTAGTAGTAGTGGATGATGATGGAAGTGGGGGAAATGTGGGGAGGAATAGATATAGGCATGTCATATATAAGTTATCCAGATGAGTCACGGGTGGATGAGTGAGAGAGGTAATACTACAGTGTAGTGGGGTTTTGATCAAGGAGTCTTGCAAACTCCTCATCATCGCTATGTATGTATGGTAATAGGCTGGTTGGGGTCCATAGGTGATGAAATGGAAGGTGGCGATGGGCTAGGTGGGAGTGGTTGGTGGCTAGCATGAAACATGAGAGTGTTGGCTTGTCTATGAGTCAAAACCATGTGAATGATAGTAGAACTGGTAATCTGAGCTCTGTTGATGATACAAAAACACAGAAAGATGGAACAAAATGGATCTCTGGAAGGTGGAAATTGGTCATTGTTTTGATTGAAAAATCAAAAAAACACAAGAGACCGAACATTGGTTAGGTAACCGATGTCTAGTATTGGAGGGTAACCGATGTGGTCTGATCGATGACCGATGTCGGTTTAATGTGGAAAATTGAAAGATTTGAAAAATTGGTATAAATGGTGAATATCAGGTGAAACTAGGTTTTGAAGGTGATATCAAAGACCTAGAAATGTAGTGGAGTGATAGAGGAAGTCACAACAAGTGATGGAAGTGATTTGAACATTGTTTTAGTTAAGTGACCAAAACAAAAAGAACCGAAACAAGTCAATAAACCGATGGTGGTATGATGAATAATAATGGTGGTCATTGGACCGATATCGACTACGTGAATGAATAAAAAATTAAAATATGGAGATGAAAAGGTATGAATGAGATGGATCTGAACTTTGTAGGTGATAAACAAAACACAAAAAAAGATGATAAGGTGACAAGAACAAGTCACAAAAACAAAAATGTAGATTGAATGCTATTTTGGTAGAAATGACCAAAAAAAAAAAAAACGATGATGGTCATTCAACCAATGCGATATGATGATGATGTAACCGAAATGGTGGTACTGGACCGATACTAGTTTCTTGTGAAATTGTGAAGAGATGGAAAAAATGAATTTTGGTGATTTAGATCAAATAAAAGGCTAACCCAGAATTCTGAGTATAGCAATGATAGATCCTAACACACCAAAAAAATGGAATACACCAACTATGATTGTGGAGTGTAGGGAGAAAAATGGAGAAAAAAAACTCACACCTCAAAACACAAATCAAGCAAAAAGCTAACAAACATGAAATCCTATGTTGTAGATTTTATGTTGTGGCTTATGCCATTTAGGACTGACTTGTGAATAGAATAGAATTTTTGGTTAACGAAGGTGCCCTAGAAATTGAAAACTATGGTTGGTTTTAGGTAAATTTTGGCTTGGGGTCCCCAATATATACTTTCACAGTATGTGAGGCCCTACTCTGATATGATGACTAGCTAGAACACCAGCTGGCTCACCGCTAATCCGATTATTAGTCGTTAATGGTAAATACTAGGAAAGAAGATGTTTAAGAAATGTGTAATTTGTTTTAGTGATTTGGTTTGGGGTGTGTGTGCACAAAGTGAACTATGATTCAATTTTTCAACCATCAACTGGTCATGACCTCCAACATATAGGTTGCAAATAAATTTAAATGAGCTAAAATGCAACATACAAGGATGAAATGCAACAAATTTTAGAACCCAAATCAACAATTAGATTGATGTAGAAAATGATGAATAGGTCAAGAATGTGCTCTTTCACTACTATGAAAATGAAAGAAGAAAGAAATGATTGTTTTAAGCACCAAATTACAAATTTCTTTTAGATCAATTAGAAGAAGAGAATGTTACCAGGGAGAAGATTAAATGTGTATTTTTCAGAAAGAAAGAGACACACACAATATTTCCCTATATGAAGAAAATGCAATGAACCCAAGAGAGGGTCCCACTGGGCATGCCAAAATGTTTCACCAATAATTTTTATATTTCTAGGATGAAACAAATAAGGTAAATGGTTAAGGAGGAATACCTGTGAAGTGAAGGTGGAAGGTAGAATGTGTGCACGTTGTTGACGTTATCCAAGATGATGTAGAGAACTCCTTTTTTTCTGGGAAGGACTACCTGTAAATGAAAAGCAAGACCACAAAAAGAGTATTAAATAACATATGACAAAGTGGAATTGCCTAGTATGCTAGATCTAGGAAGCATGGTGCTTCCTAGAGAGGTTGTCAATCCATTGTTTAATAACAATTTAATGTAAATACAAAACTGAAATAAATAGGTCCTATTGTAATGTAATGATTTAGGTTTCTCATACACACAATAAAATTAGATTCTATGCTAGATATCAAATATAACACTAAATCTAATTAGAACTCAGGTTTTTTCAGGTAAGGTAGGTCTATTAGAGGTCCTGATAAGGTTTGGGGCTAGTTGGTTGAGGTCTGGGTTGGTTTTGGATGAATGGAAGGCTTGTTGGTCTGAGAATATAAAATAACATAGAGACCGGTATCGGTCGGGTGACCGATGTGATGTGTATGGGGATGAAACCGATGATGGTCAGAACCAACGTCGGTAGGGGAAATAGGTAGTAAACTATTAAAAATGGGTTTTAGGCTCTCTGTGATTACACAGAGAGTGAGGGTAGTGTGGTTTAGGTTGTAATATGGTTGAGAAGACTTAGGAATACTAAGAAGGAGGTTAAAAAGGGTGAAAAGGCTTGGGATGGTTGAATAGTGGGTTGGTGGGAAGAAGGTGATATACGGGTAATAGGAAGAAATGAAATACTGAAAAGAAGCAAGAGATCTACAATGAATAAGCATAAATGATTAAAATCACAATACTTACTTGGTATTTTATAGATCTTGTGAGTGGAGATGGTTGATGGTTGATCGGAGAAGAGGTGTTGAGTCCAGTGTCATGGTAGTGCAACCTATGTGCTCTCGTGAGTATTCCAATGCTCTGGAAGGAGAACCAACTACTTGTCTTGCACTGTGGTTGTGTGTGTTCATCGTCTTAGATGTAGGAAGGCTTGAAGATTGAGCTTGAATGTAATAAGGCTCCAATAAATGAATGACCAACCAGGTGAAGATTTGTGAAAGTGTATATAAAGTAACGATGATGATTAGGTTAGGTAATCGGCACCGACTGAGGATAAACTGGCACCGATTAGGGTGAAATAGTCCTTTTTACCAAAAATAGGTAGATCTTCCTAGATTTGGCGTGTTTTTGGCTTAGTCCAGGTCTGGAGTGTTGAATGGCGTAAATTAGAGCATGGAATTAGTTAGAGGAATGATAGGTCTTGATTAGTTAGGGTTGGAAAGGGTCTTAGATAGTTAGGATAAGTGTGGAATAGGTCTAGGGTCATTAATAGGCTTGAATAGGTCTTAGGGTGAGGTGGAGGGATGATGTGGCCTGATGAGATGACAAGGTGAGTTGTAAATGTGAGGTGGAATTAACTTTAATAAAGGTAATTAAATTAATTGTGTCTACAGTACTTACAATCATGATTCATTCCACAACACAAAATGTAGGACTTGATGGTTTTAAGAATGCAAACACTCTGTCAAACCTAGGTAATATTCCTAAGTATAGATATTACTCATGCAATCACACAAGAATCAATAGCTTCAAAAGTTACCAATACATGCTAATAGGTTTTGTAATCATATACAAGAATGATCTTAGCACTTACTGAGGAGTAATAGTGCACAACAATCAACTCACAAGAGCTCAATTTTCATCATATAACTTAAGATCACTTTCTGTACAACTTTGAGATCAAGAATATCTTACATACACAACAATAAACACAAAAATCATACAAGAACATGTCATAAACTAAGTTTTCTCTCCTTAATACCTCTTGAAACTCATACATTTGATTCATATCTAGATAGAATGAGTAAGAAATAATTACAATATGCCTTTTATCTCTTCTCCATCACCATCATTCAAGATTCTCCTCCTTTGGTTAGTTACAAATCTTCTCATGATGAGATTCCATTCAAGAAAAGAGGGTTACTTTATCTAGGAATGACGTAAGTTCAAGTATGATTAACTCATCTCATGAAATGTGACTTAGAAGGTCCTAATTACACACATAATGTCTCATTCCACCCTTAAAAATCTTATGAGCTTCAATTACATGCCTAAAATTATCAAATCACACTAAAATTGACCTTATAATTTGATTTATCATTTTGGAGGAAAATGCTTCATTTAAAATTTGAAAAACCTAGTCACCAACATATACAACTAAATAAAACCTAATGATGTATGACACACTCTTTGCTATCACACTTAAAAACTAAACTAATGCCCTTATGAATTATTTATAGGATGCTTCTACATTAAATATAGTCTTTGATGTAATCTTGTATTTGTTAAATCAATGAAATATGAAGAATTTCTCTCTAGTTATTGTATAAGATTGGTTATTGAATGAATATTGTGTTGTAGTGTTACTTTACAATGTTTGTTTAGTTATAAAATCCCTTTCTACAATATTACTTTGGAGGTGACTACTTACATCCCTTGAGTGTATTTTGGGTGTTATGGAGTTGATGCAATATATATTTTGAATTTTTAAGCACAAGTGTTTGTGTTAAGGTTTCAGAGATTATGTGGTAGTGTTTGCATGAATTTGGTATCAATGAATGCAATTTACAACCTTTTGAAGGTTATGTTGTCTTAATATTTTGTTCTTCTACATTTTGGAAACAATAAGATGAAATGGTGAGCATTGGTATTTCTCCCCATTAGATCCATCTCCCCTCATGTAACTAGCTACCATCCTATCCTACCCCTTGTAAATCACATTACCCTTGCTTATTTTACACATATTTTCTGCAAAGTACACATATATTGGAGAAGTGCCATATATATGTTGGTTTGAATAATTCATAGCTAAATGATGCGATATGTGAATTTTTCTAAGACAAAATAATGTAAGCATACAAGACTCAGTAAATTACAAAAATATAAGAGAGATAATTTTAATAACACATAAATAACTCTAATTCAATACGATCAAATACAATAATGCAAGAGATTTACATATAGGAGGTGAATATGTAACCTCCTCCTAGAATCATGGAAATATCCACCTACAATGAAGGTAACTATATGGAATAAAATCAACACGTTACTTTCAACCGTACTCGACTCTGTAAGGTCGCATGCTGAGGCAACACCAATGTATAAAATATGAATGGCTAGGTGGTAGTGAATATGGTGATGGACGATAGTATGCAGATAGGTTGTCAAGGTAATGCAACACCTCTAACTTGCAATGGTGGGATCTGTTCATCAAGCGCGATGAAATCCTCTTTAACCTGGGTGGCTTGAATGGAGAAATTGGAAAGGATGGCAACACGAAGACTCCAGTCAATATCAAGCTCCGAAGATATCTTGTCTATCGTTGTAGACCTCGTGAGAAACTGAATGGGACATCATAAATCTATCCAAACAAGGTAATGAAACAATTAAAAGAGAGAGGCATGATTCCATTTCAGCTCTATGGGTGGTTGGTGGGTTTGGTCCTAAGTGAGAGGGCTCGATGAGCTTCATCATTTAGAATGTTCAACTGCCTAATGATATCAGGCAACAATGGAGAGGTTTAAAAGAATAACACTCTCAATCTAGTGTCTACATCCAATTGGTTCTCATTTCTATTCAGTTGGGGAACCGTAGGATCACAACCATAGATTATTTCTAGTCGTGGTCCCTCTATGGTCAAAGTAGGCTAAAGGGTGGTTAGGAAATCTATGCTTAAGGGTGGTCCAATAATCGTAAGCTTGATCGGATGTAATGTTTAGCAAATTGAGTTGTTCGATCTTCTCCACATATTGGGATGGAGTATTGAGGACAAGAAGAAAAGTCCTGTATCAATGTCCATGAGTAGTTCACATCTATTTGGTTGCGGGACTAGTGGATCACGTAGAAAGGTTTCTCTTCTCAGCTGCGGAAATTTGATGGTCATATAGATGCTCAAGGTAGTTTGTAATTTGGTTGATTCGACCAATACTCAAATGATTTATCATCTTCAATGTTTAATGTATCTAGTTGTTGGTTGATTCTTTGTACGTCCCTAGTTGTCTTGAAATCATTGTACCTAAGGCCTTGATCTATGTCTACAAGTGGAACTAGTAGGTTTGGTTGTGGTATTACCAATTTGAAGTTAAAATATCTAGGTTCTTTGGGAATTGTAATAGTCATATGAAATGTGATTGCATCTAATTTAACTAAAGCCAACTAATGAAGAAAATCAAATCTAAACTACATTTTTGTATTTTCTAGGATATAAATGAACAAAGCAAATAAATAATTAATCTAACAGAGGAAATATTTTTGGACTATTTTTATGATATTTTAAACAATGCTTCTAATCTAATGAATGAAATATAATACAAGTAATCAACCAGATGTAGCTGAATACTTGTGCAAGTATGTGAATCTAAATCTAAATAACTAATTAATTCAATAAAAACCCTCAACCCTACCTTAGAGGTAAGGAACAAATCATAGCTTCTCGGAAGCTATTGTTCCCCACAACTTCCTTGGTAATGTTGAAAGCGAGCTTTCTAATGATTTGATCTATTTGCAATTGTTTGAATAATCAAAATGAAAGGATTTCACTACTCTATTTGATATGGATTTGTATTGAATAAATTCAGAATTTGACAATTTGAATAAATGAAGCAAAACAAACAAATAATTCCAACCTGGATAAGCAAGAGCTTTGGAAAATCTAGTTGTATCTGTGCTTGTCCCCTCAGTTTATCCTTTCTTTCTCTATGTGTCCATATGAGTCCAAGGAATTTGGGAATGCAAAGGCAATGACATGAGAAGGATTGAGCAATGATAGCTTGAAGGCAAGTGGTTACAATGCAGGTGGAAGAGGGATAACATAAGTGAATAGAACTTGGCTATGTAATTTCCAATAGGATTGTGGCAGCAATACTATACAAGATACATAAAATTCTCATGCCCTTTCTTGATTACAAACATTGATTATATAAGAATTAGATGGGATGTGCCTTCATGCACAAGGTAGACTTGGAGTGCTAAATAATTGGGTGAAGAGGTAGTTTAAACTAATTAAATCTATTTAAAAATAGAAGAGGGAAGGAATACCATGCAATCAAGACTATTTTTAGGAAATTTGGTTCACAAACACACCTTGGAAGTCAAGTTAAGTAAAATCACACGTGTTAAAACCATACATGAAGAGTTGGAAAATCACACGGGACCGCTACCCGCTTTGGGGTGGTGGTTCCAAAACCCCGCCAGTGCACGGCGGTGTTCCCGACACTAAAGGCCAAAACATGCATAGAAATGAGCGGGAAGCTAGAAGAAAGCATGGAAAAGTTAAGTACAAGAATCTAGGCTACAAATATATACTGCGAATGAGCTTAGGAACTCAAACACCTTCTGAAAGGACATGAATCATCACTGGGGACTTTTGTAACCATTTTCCAACAATGTAGCACATGCAATTTTGGGTGCGTACATATTGCCCCCTCGAGAGAAGCATCTCAACAATTAAAAGGCGTAAAATGTAAATTTTGAGTATTGCATTTTAGAAATGGGGATTTAGAAGTTATACCGACATGCCTATGTGTTAGAATGTCACCTTCCAAACTCCCGCAACCTACAAAACAAAGAGAAGACTCAAGTGCAGATAGATAAAATATCGAAAAATAAACACTAAATTAAAACAACAAGAGGACTTACCATTTTTGCGGGGATATAGAAATATACCTATGCCAATGCTCTAACCCTGTGAACATATGCACTCAAAATGAAGTTATAACAACATATATATACCAAAAAAAACTCATTTTCCAATTCATTTGTACTTGTTCAATTTGGTGATTTTTGAGCTCTGGGCCCATGGTGACGGTTTTCAATGAGAGTACAACTAAAATGATCATTGAGAGATCAAATTGCATGGTCTAATGCTAGTTTTTCTCACTTGTGTGTTTTCAAACCTAAAATGTCAAAATGTCAAAATCTTTGCCTAGGGGGATCATTTTTGAAATTTCTTGTTTTAAATGAGTCTCTAGGGGGTGCCTACAAGGTAGTCTTTTATTTCATTAAAAATGGTCTATTTTTGCATTTTAAGCATTTTTAGGGTAACAAAGCTGTACGACGAATCGGTTCAGGACCTCCACCCTGCACCGTGCCGGTTTTGGAAAGAATGACCAAAACTCATGCTAACTTAATTTGTTTTTGATTTTTAATGTCCTATTATGTTTTTTATGAGCTTGTTTCTTGAAAATTTCCTGACTTGCTCTTTTTTTCCATGTTTTGGTTGATGTAGAAGGAGGAGTACATCCACTAGAGTCATGAGAGGGAGTGTGACTAGCTCCCAGGGAGTTTAGACTAGTTGACTTAGGATGAGACTAACACTCTATAGAGGGAAGACATTTGGAGGATTACACAAGTGCCCCATGTCACTCCATCCAGTCACATACTATGCAAATTGTTTTCTTATTGGGATGCAAACCAGAATACCTTCCCATTACCGGGTGCTAGGGGTGAGTGGATGATCACCCTAAAGGATGTGTAACGGATACTTGGAGTTCCGATACTTGGGAGGAGGATGACTCTTGAGACAACAAGATCTAGAGCCACGATGACTCTGTGGGCCACCTATATGGGTGATGCCATGGTTTCCTTTGGTTTGAAGAAGGGGATGAAGGTCCAATCTAATGCCATTATTCCTATCCCCACTATCTGCAAGGTTGTCATGGGTAGTTTGGCTTCATGGTTGATAGAGGATAAGGGAGGAGACACATTGCTTTATTTTTGGGCTCCCATTCTCACGTAGATTGAGGCATATGGTTGTATCTACACCTAGAGGGAAGATATCCTGGTAGTACTTATCATGAATTATACCACATCGTCAAGTTATAGGGCCATTCTCTCGAGCCACTATATATTGGTTATGAGTGTGTGTGTAAGTGGATCATCCCCATGGGAGGGGAGTTCCAACATAGGACCCAGGGGGCCAGCCAGGGCCTCTTGATGGACAACGATGACAGATTCTTAGAGTGCCACATCAACAAGTGGCATCCTTGACCACATCAGACATGGTGGAAAACCCATACCATGATATGGAAGGTTTGTGGGGGTAGGATGGGACCACAATGATAACATGTTCCACCATCATCAGTTAGTTGACAAGATGGGGAAGGCCGAGATTCACCCCTTTGGCCAATTTCCTTCAGTAGTTTGACCTTCCTTAGATTTACATGCTTCCCCAGTGTGGCACTGTGTATAAGACTATCAAGGAGGCCCTAGAGGAGATCCAGATTGGAAAATGGTGACTCCAAGGGCTCCTATTCAGTTAGGCAAGTCATTCATGCCCAACATGTAGTTGGTGCTGCTCATGCACCCTTACTTTGGATTAACACCACACCTACTCACAGTGGAGAGGAGGACAAGCCCATAGATTTGAACTCCGACTTTGAGGAGTATATAGGGGATGAGACTAGAGAGGAGTTAGTTGGAGAGGAGAATGGCAGAGAGGAGACAGGTGGAGAGGAGACTGGTAATGATGGGTTGGGTGGTGAGGCTAGAGGGTAATTCACATTGAGGAGGAGATTGATCTTGAGTGGCATGATACTCAGGATGTTCTGAGAGTGGAGAGAGGAGGAGGCAACCGAATATAAAGAAACACTTGTCTCTCGAGGACTACTTCCTCATGTGAGAGAGGGGATGACAAGTCTGTGATGGGCCAATGTCTTTCTTCTAGTTTTGGGGAGGCCCCACAACCATCATCAACAACAACAATAACCACTGACCCTACATGGATGCTTGGAGATTCGAGTATGTTGATCCTCTTCTCTTGACCTTGTCATTAAAAAATGTTAGTTGGTATTTTTTTTTTTTTGTTTTTATAACTTTCTAAATTGTCATTTATTCTCTTTTTTTTGCTTGCAACAACTACACAGGAGTGGCAAGATCTTATTCGACGGGTGTGCATTGACACCTTTTTGATCCCTAGGGAAGGCGTGAGTTGAGATGACCGAGGACACATGATAGACATTTGTAGTGATAGACACACTGATGTGTTTGCACCCATCTAGAGGGAAACAAAGGTCATGAATTCTCTCCGTACTCAGGTGACCGCGTATGAGATAACTGAGTGATTGATGAGGCGGAGTTACTCTCATAGTGAGACCATAGCCTAGTGGCTACCACCATGAGAACTCCCACCATTTAGTGCATTCTCATCATCGTAGCTACAGTAGGATTCCTAGACGCAACCGTGCACCATCTCAGGGATCCCATAGGGATTGATAGGCCATTGGGAATTTTATTGCTTAGTTGCCATTTTGTCGGGCATTATATGATTTTTTTGTATATTTTGGGCTCATTGCGAGTGTTTTGACCACACCTAGCACATGATGGCATAAGACACAAACTTGATTTATTATGATATATATAATATATGATATATATATATATATATATATATATACTACACACACACACACACACACACACACACACACACACACACACAGACTCTTCTTTTTGGTTCGGTAATTCATTGTATCTAAGTTGAATTCTTCTTGGCTCACTTCTCATGTGTACTCTAGATGTTTAGAACTTCCATTTTTATATGCTTTTTAGAATGTATGCAATGGATATGAATGCTAACAAAATGATTTCTTTTTTGTGTTTTGTAATGTTGATACATGATAATGCAAATACACTGTAATGCTGAACTTTAGTTTCTCTAAGCAATTTTCGATACTTCATATTATTTTGGCAAGATGTGATGAAAGAGTGATATGATAAGTGAAAAACTTTCCCACTCTAACTCCATGCAACTAGTAAGATGTGAGGGCTCAACACCAAGAGCTAGAAGGGGCACAAGTTATAGAAATTTGTTGAATGGTAATGATGAGAGAAAGATAAGGATTTGGCAAAACCAAATTGAGACCCTACAACCTCATTCTACTCAAGTTTTCTTCATAGTTTAAAATGTGAATTTCTTTCCAATTTATCTAGACTTAGATCTGTAGATGGCCACTTGGTTGAAAAAATATGGTTTTGAGGTTTTAAACTCTTTTGGAATTTGAACATCTAACTCACTTTTTTTTGATTTATGATTTCACAACATTTGAATGAACTGTTTCTAACTTTCAATTTTTTCAAAGAGACCCCCTACACCTTGCCCCATGCTACCAGTAGGAATTATGGGCTCATCACTATGGATAAGGCATAGGAAAGTAACGACACTTTTCTCCTTTCCCAACCCTATATCACTAGTAAGAGACACATGCTCAACACCAAAGGTTGGTAGGGCAAAGAAATGTGTAAAATAAAATTTTTCGTGGATTTGTATTTGACTTATTTATCTAGGAAAAATGTCTAGAATGTTCTTATTTCCAAAGATATGTATATGGGATAGATGTGACACAAAGAAGCTTCAAGAGAAAACTATAGGCAAAGGCACCTAATCTAGAAGAGACTATGAGTAGAACCAAGTATGTAGGCCTTGGTATGGTTATTGTCAAAGCTTTGTCTTATCTTGCTTGAATTGATGAAATGATTTAGAAATAATTGATGATACCATGAGGATTTGAAGAGATATGATTTGAATGTTTTGCCAATGTTTTCAGAGTTTTTAGGAATTGCTATAAGAATAAGTCCCTTGATCACAAATTTTATGAAATGAACTAGAAAATGAAAATGTAATGCGGATAGTAATATACATATGGAAATGCTAATAGATCATGTGTAGTATCTCTTCAGGTGAAGAGAGTTTACAAATTCACTAAAATCCTCACCCTCTAGTGTACACAAGTGAAATGCCCCATTTTTATAATCTTTTATTACTCGATATGGACCCAACCACTTGGGCCGAATTTCCTTCCTTCACCAGTATTTTTTCTATTAAGCTATCGAGTCTTAAAACCAAATCTCTCTCATATATTTCATGCTTGTAGACTTTATTGTTGTATTTTCAAGCCATTCGGTCAGCGTAAACACTATGCCACTGTTCAATGTCGATCCTAGCTTCATCAAGGCTTTCTAATTGAGAGATTCATGCCTCTCGATAGCCTTCTTCTCCTGAATTCCTTGCAGGAAGATACAGAGACTAAGTATTTGACTTCAAGTGGTAAAACCGCTTTTGCACTAAATACCAAAGAAAAGGGGTTTCCCCATCGACATTCTTACTAATGTTCGATAGGCCCACAAGGCCGGAAAGAGATTTAAATGAAAATCTCATTTATTCTCCTTGATAGTCTTAAGGAGAATGGATTTTAACGTCTTGTTTGTAGCCTCAACCTATCCATTGGCCTGAGGATAATAGAGAGAATCCGTATGGTGATTTATTTTGAACTTTTCACATAATTCACGTACTTCCTCATTTTTGAAATACATGCCATTATCAGAGATAATGACTTGTGGGACCCCATACCTACAAATGATTTGGTTTAGAATGAACTTAGTGATTACACATCCAAGCATGATGGTAAGAGGCATGGCCTCTACCCACTTAGTAAAGTATTATGTGGTCATGATTATGAAGTTATGACCATTTGTTGATGAGGGAGAGAACTTCCCTATCAAATCAAGGCCCCACGTGGAAAAGGGCCATGGTGTTGCAATTGGTTGTAGAGCTTATGCCAGTATGTGAATATCATGGGATAACTCTTGACATTTATGACATTTACATACAAACTCTACCATGTCATGTTCTAATGTGGGCCATAAGTAGCCCATTTGATGTATCTTTTGAGAAGTGGCATGGCCTCCGAAGTGACCTCCACATACTCCACTATGTGATTCATAAAGAATATTTTTAGATTATTCTTCGTCAACACATCTTAATAACATTCCATCAAAGGCTCTATGATAGAGCACCTATTCCAAGATGGCTATAACACATAACCATATTATTTTGTGTGATGTCACCCCTTTCGGATATGTATGATCCACTATGAAATTAATAATGTCAGTGTACCATGGGCATGTAGAAATGGGAGGCTTGGTTTCAACAAAATACACACATTCGTCGGGGAAGTCCAGATTTACTAGATCACCTCCATCTAATGGGTTATCAGCCAACCAGTCTACAATGATTTTTCCTTTTATGGATTTTGATTAACAAACATTAACTCAAACTCACCCATTAGAGTTATGAAGCATCCAAATTTCTTAGATAAGGACCCTTGTGTGAGAAATGTCCGCAGATGATCCAATTTAACAATGAACCTTGTTTCTTGATTTAGCATGTAATGTCTCAAGCACTTTGTTGTGAAGACTATGAAAAGGCATTCCTTTTTCGCACATGTGTAACTCTTCTCATAGTCAAGAAAATTTTGAGTAATAAAATAGACTACGAGAAGCTAACATGCAAAGCTAATGAGACATCCGTAGCTCGTGAATACATAATTAAGGGGAGATCTAACTTAGGTGGCATGAGTGTGGGAGGAGATCAGTAAGAACCATTTGACCGAATCAAATGCCTCATTGCACTCTTTTGTCCAATCAATGCAACAATCCTTTTTAATAAATTGTTGATTGGGTGAATAAAAAAGGTTAGATCAGGGATAAACCTTTGGATTGCACCGAGTTTTCCAAGAAAAGATATGATGCCAGACTCATCTGACAGTGGAATCATTTCTAGTACGGCTTAGATTTTGGTTGGGTCTACATCAATCCCTCATGAAGATATGATGTATCCCAACAAATTGCCTCCCATTACACCAAATACACATTTTTCTAGATTTAACGTGACGCCGTATTCGATTAAGTGAGAAAGGATGATACAAAGTACCTCGGTGGTGATTGCACCATTATCCGGCCTTAGCTAGAAGATCATCCACGTAGGATTACATAATATTATGGATAAGATAGTGGAATATATAATTCATCACCCGTTGGTATGAGGCACCGAATTTCTTAAGTCCGAACAAACATAACAACATAATAGTATGTTCCCAAGGAGTGATAAATGTAGTTTTGGTCTGATCCTCCTTAGAGATTTTGATTTGGTTATATCCAGAAAACCCATCCATGAGAGACAAAAACTCATAACGGTTGTTGCATCGATAATAACATTGATGGATGGTAATGGGAAATCATCCTTGGGACAAGCCTTGTTGATATCCCAAAATTCTATGCAAATGCAGATTTTTCCATTCATTTTTAGAACACGAGATGATGTTAGATACCCATTGTGAATAGTCAACTAGCTTGATGAACCCCACCTATAGGATTTTCATCACTTCTTCTTTCACCATGAGGGCCACCTTTGGCTTCATGGGTCTCAACTTCTATTTAATTGGCTTAGCATTTAGCTTAGTGATGAGGTTGTGAACTGCAATGTGTGGCATAATTCCCATCATTTCCTTATAGCTAAATGTGAAATATTTTTCATGATCCTTAAGGATTTGGGTATGTATTTCTATCTCCTCTGGAGTTAGAGAGGATCCCAACTTCAAGATTTTTTGTTCCTCCTCCATCCCGATGTTTATACCAGTTTTTCTTTCGATTAAGGAGGTGTTTCTTTCTTCAAATTTAGGTGGGGCCGAAGGTAATTCTAAGTCTCTTTCCTCTTCTATCTTATATACCTCACAACCTTTCGTAGAGGAAGGGACTATCATGGAATATCCAAAGTAAGAGGAAGAGTGTGGGATGAGAGAAAAGATGATCTTATGATGAGCGAGATGCAAATATGTGTAGGTATTCAAATACCCTAGGGTTGATTCATCATTTTCAGAGTAATCTAAGGTGATAAAATCATTCTCGGCCTGCATAAGCCAAAGTTAGGGTTGTTGGTATCTTGTGAACCAAAGGTTCAACACGAACCGAAACCGTAAAGCTAGTGTCTTCTAACTTGCTGCTTGGGGTAAAACAAGAAGAAGAAGTTGTTATAGAGTCAATAAGGAGGTTTTTCTCTCTGGGTATAGCTTCGATTGAAATGAAATCAAAACCTTTACTTAAATCAAGGATGACAGTCTTGTAGAGTTGTAGATTTTCACCCTAGTCTCGTATACTTTAGATACTTGATTTGCAACTAGTTGTAAATCACCTAGCACCCTAATATTAAAAACACCCATCCTTTTGGCTATAATGAGACCAAGAAGGAGAGCCTCATATTCTGATCCGTTGTTAGTGCATTCAAAATTCAATTTAAAGGCAAAGGGCATGACCCTTCCCTGAGGGTTGGTAAGTATCACACCTTCCCTAACAAAAGCAACACTTTTCTCCATCGTAATTCAAGGTCCAATAGTCATATGAGAAGATTTAAGTTGGATTATTTTTGTATTATCTTCCCTTGCTTCGAGACCTCTACCATGCATACCTCATCAACCGGTGAGAGCCAAGTCCCAGGGCATTTCTTATACCCATGGAATCAAACAGAAGAATAAGGGGTAGGTCATTATCCAATAAATTGAATATATTTGTTTTTGTTCATGTTGATAATGTCTCAACAATTATAGTTTCATCCTTTATGGCAGGAACTCCTTCAATCAAACCCATAGTTTCTAGTTCTGTTGTAGGAACCAAATTTTCTTCGGCAGTTTAGCTTGTAGGTTTTTTTAACTAGTTTTTAGGAAGCTCAAACTCAGAATGAACCCTTGTTCTCTTCTTTAGATTAGCTAGATGTATGTCAAAGGGTTTTGGGTCACCATGTGCCATAAATACCTTCCCTAAATGTAGGAATTTTACTTCTAAAATTTTTGGAGGGAATCACCATCATGCAATGAATCCAAGGATTGCCGAGGATCATATTATAGTTGGTTTCCCAATCTATAATATAAAATTTGTTTAGAACTGTTGTCAAAATTTCATGGTAAAGATAACTGCAAGCATAGTTCAAGCATGTAGATCGAGCAGAAAAATCATCAAAAATGACTAAGTCCTAGTCCTTGCACAGTAGGGCGTGTGGGACGAGAAAGACGTGGATCGGCCGAAAAGCCTCCGTGCAGGTGAAGCAAAGGGACATCTGGGATGCAGGGCCAATGCCTGTTTGGCGGGCGCGAGAAGCCGATCCTACGTGAAAGAGGAAGAAAAATGACTAATCACTATTGGCGAGCGGGATTCAGACAAGAGTACGCAAGTACGCGAACCATTGGATCGGCCGAAATGAGAACTATGATCCGTATAATTGGGACATTTGGGCCGTGATCATCAATCAGGCGGCCGGCTTGCCCGAAACAGAAAGTTCGTTAGGACATCCGGACGAAGGGACGCCGCGGATGTGGATCGCCAAGGAGCCGAAAGCCAATCAAACAACGCCATGTGTCATCGGCCAAATGAGGGACGAGGAAGCCCATTTCGGGTGGATCGAAGTTTTGGCTAAAGCGATTTGGGACATTCGGGACATAAAGACGCGAAGGGCGCGAAGGAGCCGAAAGGGCCGAGAACCAACCAGATCACGACACGTGTCGCAGGGGAAAGAGTCCAAAGGTCAAAGGGTGAATTTTGAGGGGTCAGCTCGAGCCAATCAAAAGAGGACACGTGTCCTATGGAACAGTGGGAATGCGGAGCTGGGAAGGAGTTAGAGAATTTGGCATGAGTTTTGGGAGCTGAAAGCTAAAAGCCAAGGTCCGCCATTTACGCCCATGTCGGCCAATCAATGCATGCCACGTGTCCAAGTTTAAGGGCCCACAAGGAAATTTCAAAAGAAATCCCAACAAAAGGTAGAGGAGAGAGAATCACGCGACCAATCAATGCGTGCCACGTGTCATCCAGTGGAGAGCGGGAAAGATTTCAAAACACGTTTTTGCCTCTCTTTTGTGCCCTAAAACTTCGGACCTCCATAAAGATCAGCTCGGATTTGCACGCTCTTTATATCAACGGAAAGCTTATGAAATTCTTTGCATGATTCTAGGATCAATCTCGAATTTTGGTGTAGTATGGAGAGAGAAAATTGAGAAACAGCTATAACGCATGGTAAACGCTTCAACAACTAGTTTTAATGCACATGGGTCGCATTCTTCTTCAAAACATGGCCAGTAAGTGATGTCTCAACCACCGATTTTAATGAAGAATGTGTTTTGGTCAATGGTTGGGCTGCTTACACGTTTTCCTATGTTTTCTGTCTCCTGGGCTCGACCCATGTATTGTATAAAGCCAGATTTGGCTCATTTTAAAAGAGAGATAACAAGTTGTTCATCTTTTCTGCTCTGCCCTCCCTTCTTTTCTTCTCTAGGGTTGAAAATGGAGTTCGAACCTCCTCCCTTGCTCTGTAATGGCATTTTTTCCTTTTACTAATGAAATGATGTTCTGTGCAAACTTCTGGAGCAACAAAAAACATGTTTTGTGATGCATCTGTCCATCCTTGCTCGTTCTTCGCTTGTTTTCCTCTTGCCTCTCTTCATTGCAGGTATTTGTGCATGTTTGAATGTTCATTGCAGGTCTGGAGTTGTGTTCATGGAGTTTTGGGACATTTTCTGTGTGAAATCTATCCTTGGGCCTGTGATGCATCTGTCCATCCTTCCCATTGCTCACCTCTCTTTGTCCCATGGCCTTTTGATAGATGTCCAACATTCTCCTTCTCTCGGTGTATCACCGTTTTAGTGTAGGCTTTTGTTCTTTTCTCTCTCTCTCTCTCTCTCTCTCTGTCTCCTTGGCATTGTTAGATTAGGATTAGATTAGCTTGCCGCACCTTCTTTGGAATAGCTTGGCAGGTAGTTTAGGAGCAGGAACTAGCCTTCTCTAGAGATTCCTCTCTCGCCACAAGTCCCACGCTTGGAGAGAGGTTTCCATGTTGTGCAATCACCTTTGGATGCCTGAGTGATCAACCTAGAAGCCCGATTGGGCATCCGGGGGTCTTTGTGATTTTGCACTAACAAAACCATCTAAGGTCTAAGGGTGAGTGGCAACAATATAGTTCCAATTGATGTCACCTTGAGGTTGTCATAGCCTCACAACGTGTTTCGTGTTGAGGAGCAATTGGTTTCTCCATAACCTAAATTTTTAAGGAAAGAGAAGGGGACTATGTTGATCTTTGCCCCCATCATCAATCATCACACAATTTACATAGTTGTCAGAGATCAAAAATTGTAAAAACAAGGTAAAATTACCTCTATGAGCTATTTCAAAGACATCCGTGGGCATCTTCGATGTCAAATATGAATCCAACATCTCTTTTAGGTACATCTTGGAGGATAACATCAAAGTCTATATGGTTTATCTGCGCTTCTAGAGGAGGGGTGAAATTAATAAAATGCCGAAGACCTAGTGCTTCTAATAAAAGTGAATTTGTGAGCGAGGGGAAATATTTAACAGATCCAAGAAGGAAATGTGAGAGAAGGTATTGGTTAGGTCATTAATCAAGTCATAAGCTCCTACTTGGCTTCCTTAGTGTTTCACGAATGCCATCTGATATAGTTGGGTAGATTGGGATAGGCTATAAAGAATAGTCTTTTGTTCTAGTGGAAATGTTAATCTGAGGTTCAGTGTCCAATTCTACCAATCCCACAATTTTTGTTTGTTGGTGACCATCCAAAGGAGGTGCTACCTATGAGTTTGACAAATTTGAGGCTTCATGATCATTGGTTCCTATTGCAATGCCTTTGTTTGAACCATTGGGATCTATTCTACCATATTTTGGGCATGTAGGGAGAGGATCGCTAAAGATCCTAAGTGGTGTGTTCTATGGGGATATTGGTCCCGTGTAAGTGTTATGAGTTGGCACTATTGGGTTTGCCAAAAACATGTCAACAAATAGCTGTACTTGATCCTCGGAAAATTTTGTAGAAATTTGTTACAATCATGGCATGTTCTTGTGTCATGCCTTCTCACGACATGTTCTTACGTCATGCCCTTGAGCGATATGAAAACCATAGTATAAATGAAGATCATAAACTTGAGGCCTTTGGTTTACACTTTGTTGTGGTATGAAATTACGATTGTTGTTTGATTACCGCTGGTTATTATAGTTGAAGTTTGGGGCCCATTTCCCTTGATTTTGAAATTGGTTCAAGTACCCACTTTAGTACATTGGATAGGAGCTTGGGCCTACATTTATTGAGTGGGTTTCTCGTGGTTATTTTTTTGTTATTTTAAGGATGACTTTGGTTATTGTCATTCATATTATTGTTGTTGTTGGTAGCATTTACATTGGGAGAGCTAACAACATTTGGCTTCTTACCGTGATGATAACACCATCAGTTGTAACTCCATGATTCTTGTTGAGGACATTTGGCCCCTAATTATTGTTTGTGTTGTTGGGGTAAATGGAATTACCTTGGTTAGGAGTGATCAGTCTCCCATTTGTTCTATAGGTCTTACGACCACTTTCTATAGCCACTGATCAATTCGGATAACACCCTCTAATACTTCTTCATAGCTCCTTAGCGGGAACTTTTATAATTCTTCCTTTATTTCCCTATCAAGGGAGTGAAGGAATAGATCACATAGATCCATCTGTTCCATGTTTAGAGGTCTTCTGCAAAGGAATAGAGGTCCTGGCTCCATATTTGGATGAAATGGGCAATAGATTCATTGTGCTCTTATTTGATATGAAGTAATTCTCCGATTCATGTTCTTAGAAGTTTTTTCATATCAAAATCATTAATAAACTATGACACAAGTTACTTGAAGGAATGTATCGAAGCCTCCAGTATCCTGTAATACCAATTGAGAGTGATACCTTCTAAGGTCTTAGGAAGATTTTTGTGATAACCGCATCCCCCTGGAGAGCAGTTCTCGAATGGTATCTAAACAAGATTTAATGTGTGCATTAGGATCACCCTCCCCTTTGAATTTTAGAAGATCTAGAAAGGAACCCGGGAGCATGAAAATCTATATGGAGAAGTTGAGAGGCTCCTTAAGGTATTCGGAGTAGGTCCCCATTGTGTATGTCTCAACCATTGAAGATCCTTGTTGGGGAGGTGGAGGTTGCATCGTTTGTTAAAATGGTACAAAGTATACATTTGTTGGGTCATAAGGCATCCCTTGTGGCTAACCGTATGGGCCTGGGTAAGTGTACATATCCCCCTATGGTGACTTAGAATACATATGCATGTAAGGGGGTTGACTAATTTGATATGGATTTGAAGGCAAAAATATAGGGAACATTGCATTTCTAGATGGCATGGCGTTTTAGAACACACTTCCAAATGGTTCCCGTTATGTGTATTTGTATGTGACGTGGGGGGGGCATACCTAAGGTGCACATCTCGTTAGTAAATCCTGGGGATTGGAGTGCCGTGTAAATCGGAGGAGTCTGCACAGTAGTAGGAACTTAGGCATAGGTTTTCTCATAAGGAGGAATATTTCCTTGCCTAGTATATGATGTTTGAGTATTTTGGGCAATTTCCAATTCTCTGACTTTATCCACTAATGCTGAGATGAATTCATCCATTGATGGAGTTTTGTTTTGATTTGGCACATGTTGTTGAACCTTTGTAGGTTCTTTGAGGAATGTGATATCCTGCTATGAATTGCTCGTTGTTAGACCACCCCTCATTAGCAACATTTCTTATTGGTGGTGGGGTAGTATTTCTGTTATTATGAAGCAAGACATCATTATGCCCTTGTAGCCTATCCAGAGGTTGATTCATTATGTTTTGAAAGTGTTGCTCACTTATAACATAATGTGCCAATTATTCCTCATCCAAATGTGGGAGTTGATCAAAATACAAACTAATGGGACTGTTTGGACAAGAATCGAGGAGACGAGCCTATCTCTCCGAGAGAAATTCATGTTGTTAGAATTAAGTGTACATGAAAATGTGTCTGTGTGATTTGGTCCAACTCCTCAATCCATACAAAGGAACCAACATTGGTCCCTTATAGAGGAGGAGTTTAAATATGGGCACTTGAATAATTGTCTTCCCATGTAGAAAGGGAGGGTGATTGTTGTTGTCTACCCATGTGATAGTTATACGCTTCAAGACCTAGAATGGGTCGGCCATATTCGTTGTATCCCGACATATTTGGGGGTATAAGAATACCCATAGAATAATGGGAAAGAGGAAAATGGATGAAGGAAATGGATACGAAAAGAGACTAGCTCTTCATGTCGGATTCACCAATTTATATGGAAGAAAATCAACACATGACTTTCAACCGCACTCAACTCCTCGAGGTCATGCCGAGGAGGTGGTGTAGAAAATATGAATGGATAGGTGGTAGAAAATATGGTGATGGATGATAGTGTGTGGATAGGTTGTCAAGGAAATGCAACACCTCTAACTTGCAATGGTGGGATCTTCTCATCAAGCATAATGAAAGCCTCTCTAACTTGGGTGGCTCGAATGGAGAAATTGGAAAGGATGGCAACATGAAGACTCCAGTCAATATCAAGCTCGAAGATATCCTATTTATTGGTTGTGGAACTCATGGGAAACTAAATGGGGCCTCATAAATATGTCTAGACAAGGTCATGGAACAATTAAAAGTGAGAGGCATGATTCCATTCAACTCTATGGGTAGTTGGTGGGTTCGGTCCAAAATGAGAGGGCTCGATGAGCTTCTTCATTTAGAACGTTCAATTGCCTAATGATATTAGGTGGTAGTGGAGAGGTTGAAAGACTAATGCTCTCAATCCGGTGTCTACATCCAATTGGTTCTCAGTTCCATTTGGTTGGGGAACTGTAGGATCACAACCATAGATTCTTTTTGGTTGTGGTCCCTCTATGGTCATAAGAATGATCAAGAGCCTAAGCTGAAGGGTGGTTAGGAAATATACACTCAACGGTGGTCTAATAATCATAAGCCTGATCAACTTAAATGTTTAACATGTTGAGTTGTTCTATCTTCTCGGTGTATTAGGTTGGGGTCTTGAGAAAAAGAAGACAAAGTCTTGTATCAATGTTCGTGAGCAGTTCAAGTCCGTTTGGTTATAGGACTAGTGGATCACAGCCAAAAGTTTTCTCTTGTTCAGACCTTTGATGGTCATATAATTGCTCAAGGTACTTTGTAATTCAGTTGATTTGAACAATACTCAAACACTTTATCGTCTTCAATGTTTAATGCGTCTAGTTTTCGGTTAATTCTTTGTACATCTCTAGTTGTCTTGAAAATGTTGTACCTAAGGCCTTGATCTATGTTTGCAAGTGGAACTGGTAGGTTTGGTTGTGGTATTACCGGTTTGAAGCTAAAATATCTGGGTTCTTTGGGACCCGTAATAGTCATATGAAATGTGATTGCATCTAATTTAACTAAAGCCAACTAATGAAGCAAATCAAATCTAAACTATGTTTTTGTATTTTCCAGGATAAATGAACAAAGCAAATAAACAATTAATCTAATAGAGGAAATATTTTTGGACTATTTTTATGATATTCTAAACAATTATTCTAATCTAATGAATGAAATCTAATACAAGTAATCAACTAGATGTAGCTGACTACTTGTGCAAGTATGTGAATCTAAATCTAAATAACTAATTAATTCAATCAAAACCCTCAACCCTACCTCAGAGGTAAGGAAAAAATCACAACTTCTCGGAAGCTATTGTTCCCCACAAATTCCTTGGTAATGTTGAAAGTGAGCTTTATAATGATTTGATCTATTTGCAATTGTTTGAATAATCAAAATGAAAGGATTTCACTACTCTATTTGATATGGATTTGTACCGAATAAATTTAGAATTTGACAATTTGAATAAATGAAGCAAAACAAACAAATAATTCCAACTGGATAAGCAAGAGCTTTGGAAAATATGGTTGTATTTGTGCTTATCCCCTCATTTTATCCTTTCTTTCTCTGTGTGTCCATATGAGTCCAAGGAATTTGGGAATGCAAAGGTAGCAACAGGAGAAGGCGCTTGAGCAATGACAACTTGAAGGAAATTTGGTTGCAATGTAGGTGGAAGAGGGATAACACAAGTGAACAAAGCTTGGCTATGTAATTTCTAGCAGGATTGTGGTAGTAATACTATGCAAGATACACAAAATTCTTAGGCCCTTTACTTGAATATAAGCATTGATTATATAGGAATTGGTGGGATGTGCCTTCATGCACAAGGAAGCCTTGGAGTGCCAAATCATTGGGTGAAGAGGCAGTTTAAACTAATTAAATCTATTTAAAAATAGAAGAGGGAAGGAATACCATGTAATCAAGACTATTTTTAGGAAATTTGGTTCATAAATGTACCTTGGAATTCAAGTTAAGTGAAATCACGCGTGTTAAAACCATGCATGAAGAGTTCTAGAAAAATCACGTAGGACCACCGCCTGCATGAGCGGTAGTCACAGGATTGCCACCCTACCGGGAAGTGATTTTAGAACCGCCACCCAAGAAGGGCAACGATCTTGACACTAAAGGCCAAAACATGCACATAAATGAGTGGGAAGCTGGAAGAAAGTGTGGAAAAGTTAAGTACAAGCATCTAGGCTACAAATATATATTACGAATGAGCTTAGGAACTCAAACACCTTTTGAAAGGACATGAATCATCACTGGGGACTTTTGTAACCGTTTTCTGACAATGTAGCACATGCAATTTTGGGTGAGTATAGTAACCACCACCTAGAATGGTGTAGTCAAGTAGTAACCAACATCTATAATAATATATTCAAGTGGAAACCAACACCTAGAATAGTGTAATCAAGTGTACACATAAGAAAGCATATCCCATAAGTGTAGGGAAACTCCAAGTGAGGTGGAATATCCCGAGTAGGATAATAAAAATAAAGTGAGGAAAATAAATCCTACACTAACACCCCCATAAGCATAACTTAGGTGGGAAGTGAAAAATGAAAGTGGGTCCCGAAACAAGGCCTGATGAGGTACCCACATACAATAAAATCTCTCATAAGATAGAGTAAAAGGAGAAAACCTAGTGAGAAAAATGTCCCCCAAAAGAGTGATAAATAAAATAAGGTAGGAGTAGAAAGCCCCACTCTAAGCTACAAATTCTAGTAGCCATCCGGTATCCTACAAAGTAACCTCCTGGAGTGAATGTGGCTTAGAAGTAAATACATCAAGAGTGGTCACCATGGAAATGTGAAGGTATCCACTAAGTTTCTAGTGGATCTCCAACCAAGGTGTGGTTTATATCCAAATAACTATGTTCCTCATACATGGTAGAAGTTCCAACTGCTCCATGAAGGAATGATGTATCTGATATAGAAGTGAAGAAATAATTTGGAGAGTCATGTAACTAAGTAGTAGAAGACTAGATGATGTCGACGAGTCTGAATCAAGATATTTACTCCCTAAAAAGTCCGAGATGGACTAGAAGTAGGTGGATAAAGAAATAACTTCTCTAAAAATAGAAGGTGATAAGGAGATTGTGGAGGTGGGTTCCCATTACTACTGTATTCATCGTGTTAGAAGAGAAGTTATCATTAGAAATGTGCTCAATCTCAAAAGTGTCATCAACTATGGGTGAATCTAATGAATAAATTGAAGCATGAACAAAATGAGAGAAGGAATATAGCCGAGTTTGATGATCGACTACACCCATTGCAATGATAGTGTCACTATGTAACTCTCTGACATAGACTAAATCTAGAGTGAACTCAACCCACATGCCTTGACTAAGGTGAGTAATCTGGTAGAATGATAAGATATTGGTTGATAATGGAGGAATACGAAGAACATTATTGAATGCTCCTTCATTCAATTCAACATACCCTCTCCCAAAACCGTGTATAATTGTTGTCACCCAATCATATAATAGACATGTCACATGGCTCTAATGAAGTGAACTCCACGTGTGAAGAATCCATATGATGTGAAGCACTAGAATCAATAACCCATGTAGGAGGTGGTGGTACAATTGCAACTAGGGATCTCCTTTTTTTCTCTTTTTTTGATTCTTTCTTTCCCTTTTCCATTGGTATTTGTATTGGAGGATTCATTGGTTGATGAAGATTGTTTGGAAGACTCGGGGTCACCTATATTTTTCTTCTCAAGAAGACTTGTGAGGTGGTCAATCTGTTTCTTCAAACATTTTCTTTCATCATGTCTTCCTTTACAATACCCACATTTGATCCTTTCTTTCTTGGAATTATCACTAGAAGAGGAAGTTTCAGAGTTTGATGTAGAGGTGGAAGAATGTTGATCCTTCTTGCTTTCTTGATCCTTGTTACTCTGTTTATACTCTTTGTCTAATGATGATTTTTGTTTTCCATTCTTGGAAATGAGAGATTGAGGTTTGGAGTAATTTGAGGTACCCATTTGTATTGTGTTTCTCCTTAGTGAAATCAACAATAAATTCATCTAAGGATGGCATTTTCCAATTGGCTCCAATGGCTCTCTTGGTGGCATAGAAAGTAGAAACAAATATAGAGTAATTAGGACCAAGTTTGGTAAGTAATGAAAGAGCTATATGTTAATACTTCTTTTTTGTTCCACATTCTTTTAACTACAATCATAAGGACTTGAGCTTGGTAAATAAATCTTCTAAAGTGTAAAAGTTGCTAGGACTTAAGTTGATAAGTTATATTTCTAGCTCATGACCCCTCATAGTGTCAAATTTATCAAACAAGGTTTCTAAGGTTTTCCACACTTGTTTGGGAGATGTTTTTGACTTTATGTGAAAGAGGAGTTTGGGAGATTTGAAAGACACAAAATACTGACGCCGCATCACACTTATTAAACCACTTAAATTTTTTTGCATCTTCACTAGGCTTAGTTTCTAACCCCATTGTGATATGATATAATCCTTTACTCCTAATTACAATGGTCATTTTTGATTTCCATTCTTGGTATTTAACATGTATAAATTGGTTAATTATACTAAAATACATTAGAGTAGAAAGGAAATTGAGGTAGTTGTAAAAAACAATGAAATGTGTGGAAAGAAAGAAGTTCTAAAAATAAAGGAAACACATTGTACACCCCTAGAAACTATATCAAGAATCTCCCCATAGTTTTGAAACTTTATAACTTAGTGTGTTTTACAAAATAAATATGTCCAATGCTTTGGAAAATGAAAAATATTCAACTTTTGCTAAAAAACCACTCGATATCGAGCTACCAATAAAAATTTCTACAATAATTATTTCCCATAAATAATCCCTATTTTAAATGAATTTGCACTAAACTTGAAATCTGAATTTGATCAAGAAGATCTTCACTGCAACCCTTAAATTGTTGTAGATCTGAGTGTAGCAAACAACACTAACATGAGACTAAAAAAAAAAGACTAAATATGGATCTACAATGTGTGTATGAGTCATTGGAAACTTTGTTGTAGGTCTGAAAATGCCTCTTGATCAGAAAAATACATTTTGTAAGTCTGAACATGCATACAAAGCACTACCACAGTGGAAATTTCCTTAACATATATGAAATCACCTAGATCGGATAAATAGTATGTTTTAGTGGAGTTAAATTATAAAATGAGAATGATTTATTATAAGATTATGAAAAATGATTGCAAGTTAGTGATAGAGCAAGAAATTAAAATAAAATAATGAGAGATTATAATATTGCAACATATTTATGAATGATAATTGATAAAATGAAGCAAAGAATACTATAGTATTTGAGAAGGTACATATTTAATAAGTGTGTAAAGGTAGTAATAGAGTGGGTTTATAAATGAGAAATATAGATATAAAAATTGTATATTCTAGACATTAAATTATAATAATATGAAGTAGAAAATAAATAAAATGAAAATGGTTTAGGAGTCAACATGTATATTGAATGAGTTATGAAAATAATGCTAAATAAAAGGCATTTAAAGAGTGGTATTATGATAATACACACACACACACACACACACACACAGATGAGTGATAAGTTAAATACTAAGAAACATTGTGTTTTGTATTAGATGAGGAAGGTTTTGATAATTTAGTTTAAATAGAGAAATAAAATAATTAAAAGAAAGATAAAGCTAAAGGTAAGTAGTTGATTTAGAGGGGAGAAATGTTATGTGTGAATTCCCCACATTGAGAAAGTATTGAAATTTTAATGTTTTGATAAAAACAAAATAAATTAATTATTATGTTATTTAATCAGAAAAGACATAAAATTAACTCCTAAAGTTAATTACAAACATTGAAAAAAAAATATATATAAAAGAAGACCCTTTTAAATAGGGTGGGTGATATGTACTTAAAAATCCTTTAATATAGGGTGGAGAAATGTAAATGAACTTCTCATGCATGTGTTGAGAAGGGTAATTAAATAGTTAGTGGGACCATTATATATATACATATATATGTTTATGATTATATATGTATATATACATACATATAATATATATAAATTATATTATATATATGTACATATATATATATATATGTATGTATATATATATGTACATATATATATAATGTATTATACTCATATATATATGTATATATATTATATATATACATTACATATATATATATGGAGCACACAAAAAATATGGGTATATCAAACCCCATTCCCTTTTAAATAGGGTAGGTGACACCCTTTAATAACAACCTTCAAATATACATACATATATATATATATATATATATATATATATAATATATATAATATGTATATGTATATGTATATGTATATGTATATGTATATGTATATATATGTATATGTATATGAATATATATATGTATATAATATATATAGTATATATACATATACATATACATATACATATATATATATATATATATACATATACATATACATATATATATATATATATATATATATATATATATATTTGAAGGTTGTTATTAAAGGGTGTGTTGGTTGAAAAACCTACCCTATTTAAACCAATGGTGAATGGGGATTTAATATACCCATATGAATAGGAAAATGTGTGCTCAAGTAATTTTTATTTGATACCGAGTGAAGGCAAGTGGTGGGCATTGGAGAGGGGAACTCTAGAGGGGTGTCCTAACTGGGGTACATGAAGTATAACCCAAGATGGTTCTAGATAGGGAAAGAAGATTATTTATTAAATATTTCCTCTTGATAATGTGGCCATAACTTGAGGTGTTGAATCTTGGGTATCACCTAGGAGTTACTTGAGCCACACATAGTCCTCACCTAGATATGCTAAAGTACTTCTTTAACTTTAGGATTTTTAATTGGGAATTTTTTTATCACAAATAATTTAGGGCCTGTAAAATTGGAATCTTCATAACTATATATGCACTTTGTAAACCTATAAACCTCAGAAGCTTGCAAATAGGATATATAGTCACAAACTAGGAAAAACCATCACCAAATAACACCCAAATACTTGCAAATAATGATCTCAAATGAAAATAAATTTACTGAATAATAACTAGACAAGCTCAATACTAGCTCGGCTCTGATACCATATCATAGTGAAGTGCCACGGATCTGTTGGTTTGAATAATTAAAAGGTGAATGATGTGAGACATGAATTGTTCCAAGAAAAAACAATGCAAGCATATAAGACTGCAAATTATAAAAATATAAGAGAGATAATTAAAATAACACAAAAATAGCTCCAACTCAATATAATCAAATAGAATAATGTAAGAGATGTACATATAGGAGGTGAAAGTGTAACCTCCTCCTAAAATCATGGAAATATCCTCCTAAAATAAAGGTAACCAATACCTAGAATGATAGTCAAGTAGTAACCAACACCTATAATAGTGTAGTCAAGTGGAAACCAATACCTAGAATAGTGTAGTGAAGTGTACACCTAAGTAAGCATATCCCATAAGTGTAGGGAAACTCCAAGTGAGGTGGAATACCCTAAGTAGGATAATACAAATAAAAAGGAAAATAAATCCTACACTAACAATATATCCCACATATTTCAAGTTTATTATTCATGATTTTTCAAATTTAGCATCTAAACATCATCATAGCCTAAGTCATTAACAATTTCTATAGAGACAATATTTGTGATCATATTTCATCTATTTTTAGTAGCTTTTATCTAAGCTTTCAAGTGTTTGTAGTGCTTTTAATACCACTTCTTTGAGTGAGTACTATATCTTGTGGCTGCATTTGGTCTCAGATGGATTCACTGATAAGTCTAAGGTATTGAAACATAATGTCTCCATCCCCCTTTTCAATCTACATGACTCAGTCTTCTCACATTGGTTCGGGAAGAGCCAAAAGTAGTAAGTGAACAACCACACCTGTTGACCTAAAACCCCGACAATATTATAAGGCTTAGGAAATTTGACCTTAGTTAAGGATGTATGTGGGAATTACACCACATCTACTTTAATAACAAAAATATAAAGGAAGGATACAATAGATTTCATCCCAAGCTCTAGTATTTTCTTTATTTATCAATAATGATTATATTGTTCTAAAGTACATGTATATTATTCCCATCTTATCTTATCTATCTCAAATCTCGTACAAAATATCTCAAAATGGCACTCACACATACATTTCTTGTGATGTGCCCTTATACAAAAGGTTAATTACAATAAATATACAAAACTCAATACATTCCAAAAGTCACTTCCTTTGACTCGTGCCTTTGTCAACTTTTGTTTCATACTTGTTTGGTTTTTCTTCAATCGTGGCTTTATGTCAGCTTCCGCGGCTCTTTCCAGTGTAACACAACTTTCTCCATATATCGTGACTTTATCTAGTTTTTCATGGTTTTGTCTGGATTCTTGCACTTCTCCATTTTGATACAACTTTGTTCTTTATCTCGTGACTTTCCTCTATATTTTGTAGTTACTTATTGGATTTGGCGGCTATTTCCTCAAATCTCGGCTTTTCTAAAATTTGATGAAGAACCTGTCAACATCATCCCCTCGCTAAAACTATGTCTCATCCTCGAGACAAAAACTAATAAAGAACCATGCTCTTTCCTCTAAAAATTTCTTCAAAACCATCTTATGTAGGCATTGACCACCAAAACTTAGACGTCGGCGTAAGGAAGGATTCCCTTGCTCAACTCGTCCAACTAGATTTATGGGATGCTAACTTATAGAGGCATCAACCTCCCCAAAAACTTAGATGTCTAGCAAAAGGAAGAGTTCCTTTGCTTGACTCATTCAACTCTGGTTTGTGGGATGCCTCGACCTCTAAGATTTTATGGCATACTTTGTGGCATATATTTAGTGATCTGAGGAGTAATATTCTTTTCATAAATATACCAAGAAGCCAAATGATTGTTCACTTGATCGGTCCATTCTTGGAGTTGTGTATTTTCTTAAATTAATGGAACTATGTCTGATGGGGTAGGTTATGCATGTACCTTATTCCATCTAGTCCGTGTTATTGTAGTTTCTTGTTGCATTCTTATCAAGGCTTTGTCCAAGGTACCACTACATTCTTGCATATCATAAATTTTCTTCTTTCTCACCCCTTCTTGGTCTTGGTATTTTTCCATTAGTTCCGCAACTTCTCCTCCGAGTTCCATCTATATATTTGGAAATGTCATACTTTGTAGAAGCCTTGTGTATTGCTTGCTCTAATTTTCCCATTTCTCGCCTTATCTTCGTAATCATGCTTGGCCATCCAATGGTGTATGCATATATATACGGTGACATTGATCAACTCTGTTTATAACTTAGTTATCATGGATTGCACTTCACTCCTTTCTCTTTTAATTATTCTCTTTGTGAGGTTTAACAAAATATAGTTTTTGCTTTTCTAGTGTGTTCTTGCGGATTATTTCTTTTTCTACTTTCAGATCTATGAGGGTCTCCTTAAGATTTCAATTATTGTGTTCTCTCGTGGTTACCTCTATTGAATTATTAGGATCAATCTTGATCTATGGCTTATCTTTTTGATGGAAAAGAGAATATTTTTCATGGATTCTTCGAGTTTGATGCATCTTTGTATCCAATCCTTCCGAGCACTTTGTTCCAATATCTATCCACATGCTGAATTCTTCAATGGGGAGAGTTTATCTGAGTGGACCTTGTAACCTTTGGTGGTTTGTTCCACAACCCCTTGTTGTAATTGTATTGAATGTTCCTTTTTCCTTTGTTGTAGTGCTTGTTTGATCTTTTCTAGAGAGTCATGGGGTGCTTGTGTTGTCCTTGTTCTAGTGGAGGAGGATGCTTGTAATATTTTTTTTTTTTGCCTGTCTTTCCTTCTCCTCCTTTTTTATTATTTTTTTGTTTCTTTTTCTTTTCTTTTCTTTCTCCTTCCATTCTTTCTCATTCTTGGTTCTTTCTTCTTTCTCCTTCTTTTCTTGTTCATCTTTCTCCTTCTTTTCCTTCTCTTCTTTTTCCCTCTCTTTTATTTTTAGCTATTTCTTCTTTCTTCATTTTCTCTATCTCTTCTTTTTCTAGTTTTTCTTTTTGTATCATTCTCTCTCTCTCTCTCTCTCTCTCTCTCTTTCTTATTTTTCTTCCTTCTCCTTGTCTTCTTTTTCTTGCCTCTTTTTCTTTTTTTTTCTTGTTCTTCTCTCTTCTTTTTCTCCTTCTCTTCTTTCTATTTTCTTTCAGCCTCTTCTTTTTCCTTCTTCTCTATTTCCTCTTATTCCTTCCTTTTCTTTTCTATTTCCTCTTTCTTTTGTCTTTCTCAGCATTACCAATTCTTTTTTTTTTCTGTTTTTCTTTCTCAACTATCTTCTTAGTTTTTTCTATTTCTTTCTTTTTTTCTTCTTCTTCTTTTATGTTTGTAATTGTATTTTATTTTGTTTAGCCACTTATGGCTTTCTATTTTTCCTCTTTTATATGTTTCCTCTTCTTTTCTTCTTCTATTGCTGCCTTTGTGGGTTTTGATGTTTTATTCTCCCTTTCCTTTCTTGTTTTAATCAATAACCCAATGAGTTCTTTGATCTCTTTGAGCCCTGTTGTTATTCTGTGGTAGTCTTTTTCTTCTTGCTCTTTAATTTTGATCTTTCTTGTTGAAGATCCTTCTGTGCAACTTGTCTCTCTCCGATTCTATTTGTTCTTATATCTCCTTTATTAATTCATTTGGGAGTAACCTCATGATGTCTTCAAGTATGAAGCCAAAATTTTCTAAATAGTAGACTATTGCTTCAACTATTTCCATTTTTTCTCTTCTTGTGCTTGACCTCGTATTCTTGTGCTAGTTGAGAAATGCCTCCGGAGATAAGCATTTTTGATAATACCTATATGCTATTTTTGTTAAATGTGTTTCCACCCATGGCTCTACCTCTTTTGAAATCTATGGTGCTTCTTGTTCCTATGGGTGTATGGGTGATGGAGTATCTTCTTCTTCTTCTTTTGACCCTAAAATTTCTTCTATGTCTTTGGATTCTTCTTCTTCTTTTTCTATGTTTTCCACGAGCTTGTTTTAACTTCCCTTTTTCTGCTAAGGCTTTCTAGTGTTTAGTAATGGGTCTTGTAATAGTAGGGATTTCTTTCTTTTATATGTCTTGGGTACTCCACTTGTTTCTGGTTTTCTAGATTGTGTTGAATATTTTTTCCTATATTATTTAAATGTTTCTTCAATTACTTTGTCAAAGTTAGGGAGGGTAGGTTTCGAGGATCCAATAGGTATGCTTGTAATTCTTGTATGGATGTAGCTACTAATTCATCTGAAGCTTCATAGGGAAATGGTGGTACTTGGCTTTGGTATAGGGAATTAATGGTTTGATAAAGGTATAATCAATATCCGCAATAAACATAACCTCTTGCTCATATTTTGCCACAACTTGTTATGATATTCTAGATTTATTTGCAACTATCTCCCTAATTCTATCTGTCCATCCAATGAGCGAGGTTATTTGGGTGATTGCATCCATTATTTTCATATGTTCCCATATTTTCTCAGCTACATGGGTATCCATCTTCTAATCAAATAGTTCTAATTTTTGAGGGAGTGTTTTTGTGAAATACATTGCCAAACATAGTAGTATTGACCCATAGAAAAATGTGTGTTTGCCTTATTTTATTCTCCTTACATTTTCATGAAATTTTGTTGCTAGTAACTCGCTAAACTATACTCGAGTGGGCTGATGATATCTAATGTAATTTAAACACTCACACCATGGGAACCATCCTCCCTATTAGTATGATAAATTTTTAAAAATGGATTTGGAAACATACCTCAAAGTAGGGTTTGAAATATTGGAGATTCAAATGCCTTGTTTGCATGTCATGATGCCCATCACCCTCGCCATATCCTTCATTAGGACCTTCTTTGTTAGTAAGGACCGTCCCCCGCCACCCATAGCTCGGTAACCCTAGCCATCACTTTTGTATTGATTTGGTATGGTTGATCCAAATAGAGCATTTGATTATGTAGATGACTAAGGATAACTTTAATTTCCCTGTCTTCGCCCTAGGGAAGTAGAAAATTATGCTCCATGCATCAAGTTTTAATTCCCCAATTACTTTTGCATTTTTTTATACTCATCTTGGTGGGTATGCAAATTCAGTAACTACCAGTAATGCTCTATCTACTTGAGTTAGGTGTGATCGTATTTGGAAATGGGAGAATGGATGTACCTTTGGAGGTCACGTGTGCATGTGAATTTGAAAGGAATATGCAAAAATTCTCCCTATGGGTCATTCGTGCATGATTTCATGGAGTGCTTCATGAATTTTGGCCTTGGAAGCTCTACTTGTGTGACCTTGATTGGAGTATCCATGTCTTCTTCTTGATTTTCCCTAATTTTTCCCTAGCTCTCTTTTTCGCACTTGATGTTTTGCTCGATCTCTTCTTTAGCTTTTTGTGCTTTAGTTTTTCATAATCGATCCTTTATATAGATTTTATTTCCACCTACCACATTTATTGTTTCATTTCTTGGTGGGTTGGATTTTGCTTCATTTCATGGGTTTAATTTTTATGTGGTTTGTATCGGATTTTCCCCCTTTGTTTCATGGTTTTATTCCTTTTTTCTTTGTTTCGCATGGTTTGTACTACTTACCCCACTTCTTCCTTCCGTGGTTCTCCTCTATTTTATTTACAAGTTACATATTTCCTCAATTTCTTTGTGCGTGAATTTCTTCATTTCTTTGTTCTACATCTTTCCTCAATTTGTTTGTGCACAAATTTCTTAAATTTCTTTGTGCGGGGTTTTTCTTATTTTTTTATCTTTATTTTGTGGGTATGCTCCCTCCGGGGCTCTACCTTCTCTTTATTGCATGGGTATTATTCCTTTGTGGCTCTTTTTTTTTTTTTTGTTTTTGTTATTTAGAGTAAGGATGCCCTTGCGAGTTTTCATCCTACCCCTCTTCCTACCCGCCAAATTACTGGTTTTTAGATAGGTCAGTGTTTTTTTATTGCACGGGTATTTATCCTCCAGGTTTCTTATTTTTCCTTATCTTTCTTTTTTAAGGGTAGAGATTCCCTTGTGAGTTTTTCAGACTACCCTTTGACCTACTTGTTGAATCGCTAGTTCTCGGATAGGCCAAGTATTTATTCATTTTTTTATTTTTTTGCTTCTTGTTTTTTTGGCTAAGTCACATATATCTTGAGTCTCACCCCATTCACATATCTAGGAGTTCTTTCAATTGCAAGGTTTGTAACTTTGTTGCTCCGAAGGAAATATCTCCTTAATAATGTATGGTCCTAGCCATCTTACCTTCAATTTTCTTAGGTGCTTATACTTGCTATCATACAGGAGTACTTGATCTCCAACATCAAACTGCTTTCTTTTAATGTGGCGGTCATGCCACACCTTTTGTCTTCTTTTCTCCCAAGTCTAGTTATATGCGACTATGAACCTCTTTTCATCTAGTTTTTCTAGTTCTATTAGCCTCTCATGGAGTGAATCATCTTTAGTCATTTTGAATGCCACTGCAATCCTCAAACTTGGAAGCACAAACTCTATGGGGACCATGAATTCTAGTCCATAAACTAATCTTATTTTGTGATCCTTTTATAGGTTGTGCGGTACACCCATAGAGCGGCGGGTATCTTCAAATCCTAGTCTGCAGTTTGTAATGAACAAATTTTGGTTAATACCTTCTCTAATACTTTTTGAATGATTCTATTGTTCCATTCTCTTAGGGATGGTATGGAGTGATTATATTATTGTTGATTATAAAAATTCTCAATAGTTCTTGAATAGTTTCATTCATAAAATGTTTTCCTTGGTCACTGGTAATGTTCAAAGGACATCCAAACCTTGTAATGATGTTCTCATATAAGAATCGGTAGTTGTTTTTGCATTACAATCTTTTGTGGGAACCACTTCTACCCATCTTGTTAAATATTTTTTCCCAGTTATGATAAACATTTCTTGAGAATGTTTAGCGGCTGGTTTGATAGGTCCGATGAAATCAATGGCCCATTTTTTGAATGGAGTTAATGTCAAAATAGGTCTCAGTGGCATCTCATCCCTTGCATTTGGTTTCCTACTCTCTGACATATGTGTCACCTGGACCTAGCATGTTTATGTGCATCTTTAAAAAGTGTAGGCCACCATAGACCAGCCATCATTACCTTTCTTGTTGTCTGCTCTCCTCCATTGTGACCTCCCGCTATACCTTCATGTGCTTCAATCAAGATATTATTCCTCTCATGCTCTAAAGCTACTCTTCTAAGGACATCATCTTGTCCCTTTTTGTATAATTTCCTTGAATCAGTGTAAATGGAAATTCCCTACTTAAAAATTTATTTTATGTTGTTGAGTATAGTTACTTAGAAATTATCCTGTGTGTAACAACTATGTGATTTCATCAAATTCTTTGGGTATGGCTTCAATCTGAACAACTGAGCACCAGGAAAATCATCATCTATGGGCCCCTCATCTTCTCTTGTTTCAATTATTGATAAATAATCCGGACCATTGTTTAATTTCCTAGGTTTTACTGCAATAGTGAAATAAAATTCCTGGAAAAGCATGATCCATCTACATATTCTCCCCTACAATACTAGTCTATTCAATAGATACTTTAAAGGTTCATGATCAATATAAAATACAAAGGAGGTGGCTAGTAAGTATTGTCTATATTTCATCAAGGCATAAACCATACTTAACGCTTCCCTTTCTGTTGTTGTATAATTCCTTTCTGCCTTAGCCAACTTCCTACTAGAAAATGCTATCGATGATCCATCTTATCTCTAGGCTATGTCAATACAACTCAATTGCTATCCCGGATGCATCCACATGAACATGGAAGGGTACCTTCCAATTAGGGAAAATCAAGATGGGTGCATGTAAAATTTTTCTTTTAAGATTTCAAATGCATTTGCACATTCTTTGGACTAAGGGATTTATTTGTTTTTTGTTCTTTTCTTCAATAGTTATTCTAGTGGGGTACTTATCTCTGCATAGTTTCGATGAAATTTCTGTGATAACCAATGTAACCAAGAATTGTTCGCACCTCTTTCTATGTTTTTGGTGGTGGTAGATTAACAATCACATAAGTTTTTAATGGATCAATCAATAGACCTTCCTTACAAATTATGTGCCCTAGTAATGTGCCAAATGGAGTCAAGAAAATACATTTCTTCAAATTCAATGATATTGTAATGCTCGCATCTTTGAAACATCAGCCTTAATACTTGTATATGGTTCTTCAATAGTCCATAAACTGTCCAATCATCAAGATAGACCTCTAGGAAATCATGAATGAAATATTTGAACGTGTTGATCATGATTCTACTAAACATTATTGGTGTGTTCTTAAGCCCAAATGGCATAACTATATACATAAATGACCCCATTATGTGGAAAAATTGGTTTTGTGTTGGTCATTTGAAATAATTTTTACGGTAGAACAGTAGAAACCATCTATAAATAAATATACCTCTCTGCCAGCCACATTTTCCAATACTTCTTCTATAAAAGGGGTTGAGAAGGGATCATGCACACACACTTTATTTAACTCCTTGTAATCTACACATATGCAGATCTCTCCAGTCTTCTTATTTTGAATTACCATGGGACTGATCCATTCTGAATCATTGACAGGTTTAATAATCCCAACATTTAACATTTTGTCAATTTTCTAATTCACCTTCAAATTAGGATTCAATCTATATGGTATTTTTCCCCACATAGTGCAATGTTATTAAAAAAACTTTGAATATGCGCATTGGCTTGAATCCATCCTTAATTTGAATTTTCATTATTCCTACCTCCTCTTTTATTCCCTTCAACTCTTTGAAGTCCTTAGGAAAAATATCTTGAAATTCTTGTAGTAATTCTACTACCTTGGCCACTTCTTCCTCCAGACCAATAGTCTCCAATTTTGGCAAATTTCTCATCTCCATTCTTCAAATGTGTCTTGGGAAGGCACAAAAATGTCACCCATGGTATTATAGTTGTCTTCTAGTGTGATAAATATGGGTGGTATTCTTCTTGTGTAGTGTAATTTTTGAGTTCTGGACTATGGAAACCCATGTATCCAAGCTTCTACCACATTATCTAAACTTTTAGTGGTATCTTCTAATTTAACTGAAATCTCACCATCCAAGTTTGGTTCAAATTATTTGTCAATGTTAGAGAATTTGTTCAATGCATACACTCCTTTTATTTCATCAAAATATTCATCTTTGTGTCATGCCACACTTCCTTTTCCCATGCGACACTCATTCTTGCATGTAAGGGTACATGAACACATATAACATCTGCACTTAATGCCACTTATTCTTCTTTGGAATTTAGTGTTCTGTTGCATTCTACGAACCATTCTAGGGCTAGAATGGCATTGTATGAAGGATTCTTGGCCACATTCTCTACTACTTCAAAGTTTACCATCTTCTTTATTCCCATGAAATTTACTACTACATTCTTCATTACTCCTAGCGGTTGTCTTGATGATCCATCCGCTAACCCGATAAAGTATCTCATGGGTTCTAATGTAGGCCTCCCAAGCATCTCCCATGTAGTTTTAGACATCATATTGACATCCACACCGAGATCAAGTAGTACTTTGGTAATGGTGGTATCAAATATATCCACCTCTAAGTAAATGGTGGACTTGTGCCATGTTCATTGAGTACGAAATATGTTTCTTTTCTTTTTACTATGTCCTCCTTCAATTTTACAGATGTGAAAATTCCTTTCTTCTTTATTCCAATACTTTTTGAATTATTTCAACTTATCTACCAACCCATGATTGATTGTTAATTTAGCTAGTTCCTTTAAGGCAAGGATATCTTCTTCTACAAAATAGTTTTCTCTCTTTCTTCCATGGCTTGTGCTTCCTTTACAACCACCCTACTCTTTTCAACTTATTTTAAGTGCAAACCTAGCCTAATTATTTATCATTCCACTCCTCTTCATTAGAAGAATGTTGTTCTTGTGGTAGCCTTATTATTTTTTTCTTTTTAGATGCCACTTCCTTCTTGGTGGCACATCCGTGGTAATAAAGCTACTCTATATCAAGGTTCTTCAACATTCTTTCCCACTTTTACTACTTTCCTTCTCATATAAATTTATTTTATCTTTTCTTTCTTGTTTTCTTCTATAGGTCTACTTCTTGAAGTAGAGGCCCTCACAAATTTTTATTTTGCTAGTCTCTTCATTCCAAGGGATTTTGGTGATGTGTTACACCTTTCTCTGAGAATCTTCTCCCAAAGCTTCTAACTTCATTTCTCCACTTCTATAGAACTAGGTAGCTTTAGGAAAATTAAATGCATCATGTCCTTTCTCATGGAAAAATCCGTAGGGATAAGGTTTTGTACATTTTCTTGCAAGGTGCCCATCTTGTCCACATTTATAACAATTCATGGGTCTTTTGTCCTGATATCTGCCTCCTTGATTATCTCTATAACCCCCATGGTAACCAACATCACTTGAACCTTGATATCCTCTACCGCCATGATGGTTAACATAACCGCCTATGTATCCACCTCTGAAACCTCCTCTATATCCGCCTTGGTACCCTCCGTGGTATCCTTCGTCATTATAACCTTGGTAGTTTTGGTTATAATTACCTCTTTCAAATCCACGTCCAAACTCAGGTTGGCCCCCTTGTTGTTTGAATAATGTGGTGCATTTATCGCTAGTTGTAGAGGTTAAATATTTACTATAAGAATTTGTGGTTAAGTGGGGGAGGGTTTGGAGATACATTTTATCTAGTGACAATTGCTCTCTCTGGTAGCATAATATTTTAAGTCTTCCAATGCATCGACTAAGGGGCAAGTATGATGATAATGATTATATGACCCACATGCAATACAATACATCAATTGATTCGTAGGAGGTGCTACTTCTAGTAAATGACAAGTGTCCTATGTATGTTGGTCCTAAAGTCTGCAAATACCGCACCATGTCCTTTCTGATGGTGTTACATGGCTAGAGGATGATTTTTATGAGGATTGTAATCTTCCGCTGATACTCTTTTTACATTTTCAAAATATGGACATTTGATTCTACTATGACCTTCGATACAACATAATATGCACCATATCTTTTGCCTCATATTACTCTTTGGTGGTGAACTACTTCTTATTCCTTCACTCGAATCTCCTACTTGTAATTTTAACTTTTCTATTTCTAACTGCACCCTTTCTAGCTCAGTCTTTAATGAAGTTTCACCCTCTCTCGTTAGGAAATCATGTTTATTTTTCACATATATTATATATTGTAATATGAATAATTACATGAGAAATTATTCACTAATATGTAAATGAGTTGTTGTTAACAACTCATGTTATTTAGAGAGTGTATTGTTACGTAAGTAACAATCACTCTTGATATGGAGTTTTTGCGTGTTTTAGTTCTTGAGCCAAACTACTAAAATACAAGAGATTATTGGCCTATTTATTTTGTATGTAGACCCATTTTATTTAGACAAGAAATATACAATTATTATTTTCTTGATTTAATTATGTAACTATTCCCAAATTCTACATCTGGTATCAGAGTAGGTTGCTCATGTACATATCATGGAATTATTATATTATTCAAGGGGTAGTGGTGGTGTGCTATTTCCCCATTGAATGAAATTTGTAAATCAATTGCAGTATTAGTATAGTGTGATCCGAAGGATTTTCACACATTGTGTCCATGTGGAATATGCTTCATAAATTTTCATGCAATGATTTTCATCAATATTGAATCATTCAAGAAGTTTTAGGCATTAAGAAAGCTCCAAATTCACGTCCAAATCAGTCATGAAAACTTTTAGGTCAGGTAATAAAGTTAATTTTTTTGATACCATTGCAAATATCTTGAAACTACCTTTCCAACACATTAAATGGTTTGCAAATCGGAGCTTTGGTTTTCAAGTTATGAACAAATCATTGCGGGTCACTTCAACTCAAAATCAGTTGTGAGTTTTTACACAACCATTTTTATTGATAAATATTTTTAATATTTAGAAAAGACTATAGTTTATTTTTTTAAAATTTTCTATTTTTTGTTTAATAATTTCATTTTAAGGGCAATTATTACATTTTGACCAAATTAATATTTTTCCGACACCATTTCTTCAGTATTTTGATGTTTTTGGAATCCTCATTTCCTCCCAGTTCTAACAAGTGGTCACACGATAAATTTTCTCTCCATCTTGAGAAAAGTTTTTAATTGTTGATCTAATTTTAATTAAATTGGGCCTTTTTATGGGAAATTGTATCCTCAATAACTTTTACACGGTAACTCGAAATTGAGCGTCATTTTTTGTAAAAGTGCTTATTTTTTCATTCTCATTACATTGGTTATAATTTTGGGAGAAAATAACCTCTTTTGAGCCTCATCATGTCAATGTCAAAAATTGTAAAAATTTTCCTCACAGATGCATTTTTAGTGTTACTCGATGTCTAGTGGAAATTATTGAGCAACATGTTCACATTACACTGAGTTAGTAGTGTCATTCATTGGAGGTCGGAGGAAATGGAGGAAGGAGGGCAATCAATGCCTCTCGTCAGTCGCCAATGATGGGGCCACATTTTGGTATGGTGGCATCTCTTTTTCAGTTTGATTTGATTTTCTTTTCTATGTTCTTGGTTGTGTGAATAAATGGAAATTTCACATTGTGAGGAGGAACATTTCACCAATGTTTCATTTCCATTTTCGCCTAAAATGACTAAATTCAAGGGCAACTTCTAGTGATAGTGGTAGTTTCCTATACTGTTTGAGATTGAGTGGCAGTGATCGACAATAGTGGCTATAATTAAGAACATTGTGATTCTTATAGAATATGTTGTGAATTATTTTCCATATTTTCGGTGGTTTCATTCCCTTTCTATGATTGAAATGAAGAGGGTGTGCATTTTAGAATCTATGAACAATCAGATAGGAAGGAAATTGACTTCGGTGATCCTCTAACTACCGTACTTCATTGGAAGATGATCATCCGGTGAATAGATTCAAACATAGAGAGGTGATCATGTGTAGTAAGATCCAGATAACAATAATAGTATGCAAACCTAAAAGTATGCGGAGGCATACGATTTTGTTTCCATTTTTTTAGATGTGCTTCTTCCCATGTAAACACTAAGGGGGAGAATGTTAGGAAATCATGTTTAGTGTTCACATATATTATATATTGTAATATGAATAATTACATGAGTAATTATTCACTAATATGTAAATGAGTTGTTATTAACAACTCATGTTATTTAGAGAGTGTATTGTTACATGAGTAACAATTGATATGGAGTTTTTGGGTGTTTTAGTTGTTGAGCCAAACTCCTAAAATATAGGATATTCTTGGCCTATTTATTTTATATGCAAACCCATTTGATTCAGACAAGAAATATACAATTATTATTTCCTTGATTTAACTCTATAAATTTTCTAGAATTCTACATCTTCTCCATGGTTGGGCTTCCATTTTAATTTCCATCTCAATTACATCTGATAATTCTTTCAATTTATGTAAATCTAATGCTTCTCTAAGGTAGGAAGTAGCCCAAAGTGAACTATTAAATCCTCTTCTTATCTATTAGGGCTCTTCCAATTTTCTAATAGCATTCTTGAATCTCTAACTAAATTCTTTCACCGATTCCCCTCTTTTGTACAAGATCTCTCATGTTGTTTACTCCTTTTGTCGGCGCTTCTAAAAATAGAAGTCTATTTTGAACTCTCTTTCAATGTCAGCCCATGGTTTTACTCCTTGAGAAATTATCTTCATGTACCAACACAATGCATCATCTCTTAATGTGTATACAAAATCTTGTAGCTTAGTAGCTTCATCTATGGTATTATTGTTTTTCAAGTAAGCTTCCAATAGAAACAAATGTTCCAAGGCATCGCCAAAGTCCTCACAACAATTGGAAATTTGATTTTTGAGCCATTGGTCTGGTTGATTGAGTATTCACCTTCTTTGTCTAGTTATGAATTGTTTTTGAGTTATTCTTTCTTCCCTTGTCTCTACTCAATTCAATATCAAAGTAAAATTCACCCAATAGTTCTCAAAATTGTCTCACTATCTCGTCTCTTCGACTCTCTTCTCGCAATGTTTGATACCTTTCCTCCAAATTTTTTCCTTTTTCTAGATTCTCAAATGGTGTAGTAAGCAACACATGGAATGGCGTCCACTCTGGGGGTCATCTCCTTTGGGCTTGTGTGTTGGTTGGGGGAACATCTTTATTTGGTGACTTTTCATAACTAATATTTTCCACAACTACCTTCCTATCTTTATTATTCCTTAATCTATGTCTTTCTTCTAATCCCTCTTCATTCCTCCTCTTATTTTTTTTTTTCTTTCTCTCTTCCTTGGTTTTCCTCTCTATCTCTTTCCTCATTTTTATCTTCTATTTCCTCTATCTTTTCTTCTTCTTATTTATCTATATTTTCTTCTTCTTTATTCTCCTCATCTCCTATTTTTTATTTTCTCTCTGAATTCCTCAATTAATTCCTTCATTCCAGTGACTTCTTCTTCTTCTTCTTCTTCTTCTTCTTCACCTCTTTCCTTAATCATTAATGGGGTTATTAAATCCTCTTCGCTCCACCCTTCCACTTCTAATACCCTTTAAAATGATAGTTCTAAACCTCTTACTAACTGTTGTAGATCCTTCATTAGGATTGTTTGTCTTGTTATTGCATGTTGAACTAGACTTTCTATAGTGTATTGAACCATGGGATTCCGTGGGGTAACAAAACCTTGTTGGTCTCGCACGAAGCGGGTATTATAGATAGACTTGATGTGTCCACCTCCATCTATGGGTAATCCAATTGCTGGCTTCCACTTGATGTGGATGGATCTTATTTCTATATTTTCTTCTCTACTTTCTTAACTTTATTCAATTTTTCCTTCCTCTCATTCATTTTCTTAGCTCTTTCTTCTTGTGCTATCCTTTGTTTTTCCAATTTTTCTTTGCTTCTTTCTTTTCTACGTCTATCCTTTCTCTTTCTTCCATCCTCCTCATTTTAGTTACTATTTTTAATTTAACTTCCCTTAATTTTCTTAATCTCCTCTTTGCCAATTATCTAATTTTGTATTTTTCTTTTTCCCCATGTCATCCTATTTCTTCCACCCCACCAACACCCCATTAATTATAATAAGTCATGACTCTTAGATCACGCCCTTCATGTACTCCATCCCACATTGCCTATCCCCTAAAGGAACTTTTCCGTGTCCTTAATTAATCCCTTTTATATCATTAACACTTTAATTAAGAATGGAATTGACTGAAGAAATTGACCACGGGCTCCGCTTAGAACTTCTTGTTTCTTATTATAAAAATATTCCAACCTTGAATTTCCCACATGATTATGTAGAATCTAGAGTATTTTCATACCAGTAATTGATTACTCTGGTCCACGGTTCATCAATATATTTTACTATGGTTAATTTTGCTGTAGTCCACTCAAAAGGTTGTCATAAATACATCTGCGACCATTCTGTCCTCTTTGCATGTGCTAATAAGTAGGGCCACAATTGAATTTCTTGAAGGCATAGTCATAAGGTTTGGCATTCCTCATACCATTATCTTGATAATGCAAAAGCCTTCTCTTGGGACTAGAATCACTGATTGGGCTCTAAATTTGGGCATTTATCTGAAAACCTATTCTAGCTATTACCCCAAGGAAACAGTCTAGCAGAGTCAACAAACAAGAACTTGATCAGGATCATGAAGCACACAATGAATATTAGCCAAAGACAGTGACATACAAAGGTCTCGCATGCACTGGAGAGATAGAATCACAATTAAAAAGGCAATAGGAACTTCACCTTACAAGCTTGTTTATGGCAAGGAGGCTACCCTTCATTTGACATTAGAGTGGAACTCATTGGCACTTGCCTAGATAGTGGAATTGGTAGGCATAGACCAAAGAGAAATTAGAATGACATAACTGGTCATCTTGAAGAATCAAGAAATTCTGCCATGATCAAGTTAGAACAACATCAACAAACAACAAAGAAATGGTTTGATCAAAAGGCTAGGCCTCAAGCTTTCAAATTTGGGGACTTAGTCTTAAAATGGGATGCTGAAAGAGATAAAATAGGTACCACTCAAAGTTTGATGCACTTTAGAGTGGCCCATACATCATCGAGATCATACAAAAACAGCTAATGCTTTTGAGTTAACTCATCTTAATGGAGGCACACTAGTAAATCCCAAGTAAATGAGATCTATCTCAAAACATTCCATTAAGTTTGTTACATCATTTTGTATATATTAGATATTTGGAAAACTTGTATACATCTTCTGGCTCTAAGCTCTTCATTGCAAGGTTGTGCGTGCTCAAGTTCACTTGGCACATTCCCTTGGTTGCATTTCCCGTGCACATGTTTCCCCTTCTCCCCTTTCATTTTCCTTTTCCTCTTTGTTCCACTCCTCCTTTCCTGTGCATCCTCTATGCATTCCACCTTCTTCCTACCAATTATTTTCATCCTACAAGCATTGCCTACACTTGCTTCAATCAGCTAAGTCCCATGCCCCTCACACCCCCCACATTACTTTGTAATAGTTGTTCCTTGACCATGCATTCTCTCGCTCAATAGTTTTCCTTATTTCCTGTGTGTGTGTCATGCATGCCTTCCTTCTTCTTCTTCTCGTGACTCATTCTTCCATGTGCATATATTTTGCCTCCTCCTCCGTGCCCTTTCGTGCCACGTCATCCTATGACATGCTTGAGTGTGCCACATGAAATTATCAAAGAATGCCAACATGGCACCAAATCCTTGCAAAAAATCAATGAGTAACATGTGGCAAAAATGAAAAAACATTTCACATAGTTGGCCATCCTTTCATCAATCTGTGCCATGTGTGCCATGTGTTTGCATGTGTTGAATGACTTTGAAAAATCTTTTTGACACCATATATTTTTTCTACTGAGATCTCGATCGGTGCACACCTAGACTTTCGATCAATAGCTCACGATATATAGGCTATAGTGCTAGACATTCAAATTCAAATTCTTGGTGGATCTGGTAGGTGAGAAATGGGAAAACATTTTTGAGCATTAATGGGTAGATCTAATTGCTCCAACCACTTGATTTGATATGATTCACCCTCCTTCCTTCTCCAACATGCCAAAAAGACTTGGGGAAGTGCATTTGACATGATTTTAGGTGGATTTGTAGGCATTGAATGCTTCTTGTTGGTGGTTGTATTTCAAATTCAGATTTTCCTCTCTTCTCTCTCTTCTTCTTCCATGGATTCATCTATAAATGTAAGAGTTGGGCTCATTATTAATGTTGGACATTTTGGATCCTTACGCATTTTTGCTAAGGACTTCATATTTTTGTATTTTGAGTCAGTAGACCTCTAGATCTGGCTCTTGCATGTGGATATCGGCCTCTTTCACCATTGTAATAACTCTGTGCATTTATGGAAGTAATAAAAGCATCATTTTGTGACTATTCTCTATCCTAATGTGTTTGCATTCCTTCTTCTTGCCTTTTCTTTTGCATTGTGCTTGTTGTGCCATTCATGTCCCTTGTCATCTCCTTATTTAGTTGTGTTCCATGAAACTGATCTGGTAAATATGTTTTAAGTTGTGCTACACATGTGCCTAGCCTTCTTTCATGCATTTCCTTCATTTTCACTTAGAAAAGATAGTGTTCATCCCTCTTTTTCTAGTGTTATCACCTTTTAGTGTAGTTTCCTTTCATGTTATCCTTCTATCCTGGTCCCTTGGCATTATTAGCTTAGTTTTCCCTTTCAACACTAGGAGTAGTAGTAGTAAGCAATAGAAATAGATAGAGGAACCAACCTTTTCTAGAGATCCATCCCAAGCGTGCAAGGTCCCACAACTTGGGGATGGTTCCATTGTTGTCACAAACAACTGGTTCTTCCTAGATCCAAGACACGGGTGTAAGTTTGATGACCAACAGTTTCTGGCATGCCCGGTGGGACAAAAATGAAAGCTTAAATTTCATATTGCTAAGTTTTGGTGTGTGGACTTAGTATTTCATCCTTTTGAGGCTCATTTCAACACATCTGGTGACTCCCAACATTTTTTGCAAATCTCTTTTTAGCATCCCTGAGTGCCTTTCATGAGAAGAGTGCATACAAGGAGAAGTGCAGTAGCTGAAGATTCTTTTTTGAGTACCTCCAGCTATCCCCGAGAAGAGTTCATTCCAAAAATCCCATGTGTGCATCTCCATCTCCAAGCATGCACCCATGCCCATTCAACTCCTCCTCACAAAAACAACCAGATGCACCCTATAATGGTGCATCAACCACCTCCTCCACTAAGGAACTTTGCTAACTTCACCAGAGGAAGTCCCCTGGTTCTAGCCATGCAACATGATATGCCAAATGGTGCACTCAAAAGTATTCCATACTTTACTGGTGAGAATCAAGTCACCCTCAGAGCATATCCAAGATGTAGCAAATGTATGTTCACTCTATTTGATCACACATGATGATGTAGTAGTTAGGCTACTTACGCCTCTTTCAAAGGAAAAGTGCTTCAATGGTACCGAGGCTTGAGACTTGGATCTATTTCCACCTGGGATGAGCTTGGGAACAACTCTTTGTAATTATTTTGAAGATAAGTAGATCACCTATCTTTGGTGGAGCAACTGACAACAAAAAGGGGGAACCCAATGAGTAGATGATTGATTTCAACATCAGATTTTAGAAGACTTGGGATAGAATCCCTCTTGTGGTAAGACCTACAACCCAACATGATTTTTTATATTATCTAAAGGCACTTGAAAAATGATATCTCAGTCATGATTCAATCCATGGGAGGTAGGACTTTACCAACTACTTATAATATTGCAGTAAGGGAAGAAAATAGTCTTATTCAAGTGGGAAAGATAGCTCCTAGACCACCTATGCCTTGTTCCTAGAAATGTCACAAGCACCCCAACCTTCTTTGGCCCCTATTCCTATTCCTGAGAAAAGCACACAACCTATTGCATCAACATCCTACTCTCCAACACATAAAAGAAGATGAAGAATTAAAGACCTTGATTAGAAATTTATCAAACAAGGTCATATCATTAGAGAAAAAACATGTGCAAGCCTATAGAGGTAGTTCTAATCAAGCACATAGCCAAAGTAATCAGCCTTGGTGGAATCAATATGGAAACCAAAGATATACATGCCCAACTAATAGAATGATAGATGGCATGCTAGTGCACATCTTCCCTTGCAAGTTTGTTCCTCCCGTGCCCTCTCTTCCAACACCCAATGCAAGCAAGTCGAGGTGCTTGTTCCAGTTTAGAACAATTTGGCACAGAGTTCGAATGGTGCTTCCCTTACAACATGCCTCATAGTCAATATCATTGTGCCAATGTTGTGTGCGTGTGCACAAGCCTACATGATCTAAAATGCTTCCAACTTGTGAGCCTTCAACAAGTGCCCCAAAAGTAGAAAACCAAGAAAGGCTAGAAGTTCCTCTAGAGGAAAATTTGATGTTTTTTTGGCACTGAGGACTTTGTGCAATCAACCAAAGTAGATAGAGGATACAAAGCAGACCACATGCCCAAGTTGTGGACAACACAAGATACAAGAAGAGAATGCTCAGAGTCTAGCACAGCAGGTCACAATCCCAACAACACAAGCAGACCCAAAAAAGAAGAAAGATGCAACCAAGGCATCCAAGTAGTAAAATTCTCAAGTCCCTACACAAGAGGCTCCATGTAAAGCTCCTCCTAGAAGTAGTGTGTGCCCCTCCTTTGGTAGGTCAAGCCTCAAGCTTCAGCTAAAGCCCCTACCTTTCCGCACTGCCCGAACAAGTCAAGAAAGGATGTTGTTCATTCCCTCCAAAAATGCACAAGTCATGGGTCTTCCATTTAGCATTGTGGACAGATGAAGAAGAAAATATAAATGTCACAATGTGGGATGCCCGACCATTCCATCTCAATGTGATCTATGCATGAGGCCCTATCCCAACTTCGTGCGTGCTGATCCAACTATTCACAAGCCACGTGCTTCTATCAACATCTGCCAAGAAGAGGAGAAGAAAGTAAGTAAATTTGTTAAAACCCCACCCTTCTATATGTCCTTGATCATAGGAAAACACCTAGTGCATAATTGCATGATAGACAAAGTGCTAGTAGTACTTTTGTTCATGCCTAAGAAGATAGTTGATGTCTTAGGTCTTAAGTATAGCCCCTTGAAAAAGGAGTCCTGCAACTTGATGGTTCAACTGTCACTACCTTAGGAATCATCAAGGATCTTGAGTTAACCCTTCATGCATGTCCAAGCCTCACCATAACTCAAGATGTGTCTATCATTGACCTACCTCCTTTTTTTTCCCTATGTCTATCAAGAGAATTTACTACAAAAGTGGGTGGTTACTTGTCTTCTGATTGGTCTCATATGTTACTCAAGACAAGGTATGGTACCCGGTTTACCATACAAGTTGAGCCAATATTTTCCTATCATGTAGAGTCATATGTCCCATCCCCTCTCCAAGCCAACTATTTAATCCAAGAAGAACAAGCTTTAGTTCTAGAGCATCCTCTTCCACCTTCTATTCTTGATCTAGTACTTGATGAGTGGGTAGAGAGGCACCATAAATTTGACCCATATATGTGAAGAACTGGAAGCTTATGAAACTGGGCTTGGTACTTACTACATTCTTGAAGAAGAATTTGTGTTTACACATGCGTGCTCAAGAAAGACCAAGTTGAACCTGGTCTATGGAAGTTATACTTTGATGGATCCTAGAAGAAGAAATGGCATGTGGGAGTAGGAGTTGTTCTCATTTCTCCTAAGGATGAGAAATTCTTCTTCACACATAGTTGTAGTTTACATGTTCTAACAATGTGGTAGAGTATGAGCATTGGTGCATGGCCTTCTTATTGCTGAAAAAAGAAAAGATTAAGGTGCTACAGATATTTGGGGACAAAATTGGTTATCCACCAAGTTACCAACAAGTTCTAGAAAAGAATAAGCTTCTCAAAGCTTATAAACATAGAGTTTGGGACCTCCTTGAGAGATTTGATGCTCTAAATATTGTAGGTGGTGCCATGCAAAAAATGAATAAGGAAGCTGATCAAATGGCGCACTGCTTGGTTCACAGTTCTCTCTTTGAGGACTTTGTCAAAGGAAACACTCAACACATTAAGATGGTGATCAGACCATCCATTCCAAACAACAATACCAGCTGGAAAGTGTTTGAAAGTGACATGCAGATCATCTAGTTCATCAAAATGAAGTTGAGTTCTCATCAAAGCATGCAAGATGACTTACATGACAACTATGGTGACCAAGTGATTCAACTGAAGTCAAATAAGTTTCCTAAAGGGTTGGTCACCTTAGAAAAATGTTTAGCCCTGATGATGAGTTCAAGGGTGAAGAAAAGTATATGCATGCACATGCAAGAAGACTACTCTCCCAATCACTATTACATGAAACAAGAAAAGAGTTGCTTTCTAAGTAAACTTGTGCATGATGATGAAAAGTAGGCCTTCATCTCTCTCTATCAAAAAATACAAAGTGATATCTTCTCATGGGAGTATGAAGACCTCAAAGGTTTTGATCCAAGTGTTTCTCAACACTCCATTGACCTTGATCCTGGTATCAAGCCCATCAAAAAAAAGTAATGACTAGTCAATCCAAAGATAGAGCCCCTCATGAGAAAGGAATTATCCAAACTCATTGAGGAAAAATTATTTTTCCCATCAAGTACTCTACTTGGGTCATGAATCTAGTTCTAGTGCACAAGAAGAATGGTGAAATCAGACTCTGTGTTGATTTCAGAGATTTGAACAAGGCATCTCTAAAGGATCATTATCCTTTTCCTTCAATGGAGTAGATTTTATAGACTGATGGTGGCATGCACAAAGATTCTCAATGTTAGATGGGTATTCAAGGTTTCAATCAGATCCTGGTCAAGGAAGAGGATCAATTCAAAACAATGTTTACAACCAAGTGGGGAACATATGCATATCAAAAGATGCCCTTTGGTCTATCAAAACACAAGTGCTACATTTCAAGTGTGCCATGGATATTCCTTCAAAGGTTACATCAATGAGTTCATCTTGGTTTACCTTGATGACATAAAAATCTTCTCAAAAAAAAGTGTGGATCATATGATGCACCTAGAGAAAGTATTTGAGAGATGTAGAAAAGTATGGGGTGTCTCTTAACCCCAAGAAGTGTAATTTTTATAGTGGCGCAGGGAAAGCTCTTGGGCCATGTGGTTTCAAAGGATGGCATCACAATTGATCCTGAGTGCATTTCAGCCATCCTAGCTCTTTCTTTCCTTCGGTGCACAAAAAAGGCCTTACAATCCTTCCTGGTAAGATCAATTTTGTTAGGCATTTTATCCCTAACTTTGTAGGACTAGTTCGACCCATCACCCTGATGCTCAAGAAGGACATAGCCTTTAGATGGACAACAGAAGGAAGAGAAAGCTTCAACAAAATCAAGCAAGAAATTTTTTCATGCGCCAACACTCATCAATCCAGATTATTCAAAGGATTTCATCCTTTATGCTTATGGTGCGATGATGAGTGTTGTTGTTGTCCTAACACAAGAAAATGAACAAGGGCTGGAACAACTAGTGGCTTTCTTCAGCTAGACACTGAAGGATTATGAATTAAAATATAGTCACATGGAGAAGAAAAGTCTTCACCATCATGCACATGCTCAAGAAATTCAAAAGTATGCTCACCAAAATCATATCAAGGTGTTAGTCTCCCACTCTTTATCGTTAGAGACTTCATCATGGGAGTAGAAATCAGTGAAAAGAGAGCATGATGGGTGACCAAAATCATGGAATATGATGTGACTATCAAAGCCAAAAATTGGTAAGAGGTAGTGCTCTGCAAGAAGATTGTTGAGGATGCATAATGAATATGAGACTTCATTATTTCTATGGATGAGGATCTCCCATGTGCAAGAACTTGAGAAGAATATAGATCCTGCATGCATGATGGATGAAGGACATGATCACATTCCTTTTCGAGGGCATATACCCTCCTTGGTTTAAACAAGGAAAAGAGAAGACATCTGAGGTTACAATCTATCCCTTATGTTTTTGATTGATGGATTCTCTTCAAGAAGAATCTTGATGGCATGTTGTTATTAAGATGTATCAAACGCACGTAGAACTAAAAAGTGTTAGCAAAATTTCATGATGGATTCTCTGGTGGACACTTTCTACCAAAACTACAACAATGAAGATCATAATGGTAGGAATATTTTGGCCTACCCTTTTGATACAGATGCACACAAGTGGGTCACAAAATGCAAGGAATGCACTTTCTTTGTAGGAAAGAAAATATTGGTAGTGCTTCCCCTCCAACCAATCCAAGTGGATCACCTTTTACACAATGGGGTCTCGACTTCATAGGCATGATCAATCCACCTTCAAGCACTGGACACAAGTGGGTGTTGATCAACTACAGACTACTTCACCAGATGGAAAGAAGTTGTCACACTCAAAGAATCAACCGAGTCAGTCATCCTTGACTTTCTCGAAGGTATAGTCACAAGGTTTGGCATTCCTCAAACCATTATCTCGATAATGCAAAAGCCTTCCTTGGGACTAAAATCACTGATTGGGCTCTAAATTTGGGCATCTATCTAAAGACTTCTTCCAACTATTACCCCCAAGGAAATGGTCTGGTAGAGTCAACAAACAAGAACTTGATTAGATCATGAAGTGCACAATGAACATCAGCCAAAGACAGTGGCATACAAAGGTCTCGTGCGCTGGGAAGATAGAATCACAATTAAAAAGGCAATAGAACTTCACCTTTCCTTACAATTTTTCTATGGAAAGGAGGCTACCCTTCCTTTGATGCTAGAGTTGAACTCTCATTGGCTTTCCCAACAATGGAATTTGAAGGTGCAGACTAGAGAGAAATTAGAATGGAAGAGCTAGTTAATCTTGAAGAATCAAGAAACTCTTCCATGATCAAGCTAGAACAACATCAACAAACAACAAAGAAATGGTTTGACAGAAAGGCTAGGCCTCAAGATTTCAAAGTTGGGGACTTGGTTTAAAATGGGATGCTGAAAAGAGCTAAACCAAGGGGACCATTCAAAGTTTGATGCACTTTGGAGTGGCCCATACATCATCAATCATGCAAAGAGGCTAACTCTTTTGAGTTAACTCATCTTGATGGAGGCGCATTGCAAATCCCAGTAAATGGGATCTATCTCAAACCCTTCCATTAAGTTTTTACATCATTTTGTATATATTAGAGTAGTTTCAATTCCTCTAAGTGTGTTGTGCATGCACATTGTTTTTTTTTACATAGTTATTTCTTCTCGTGCTGCTTCTCGCATGCTGCTTCTTTTTTGCTTCCAGGATGCCGAATTTTTTCATATTTTTACAAGATTTAGAATAGAGTCAAGAAATGATCCTTCAAGTGACTTTAGGGGTAGTTCTTCAAAGTTACAAATCATAATTTCATGATTACATAAGTAGACTCCATGCCCAATGGATGCTCTAGGCTACTGATCTCCTTCATCTAGCAGAAGATGGCCCCAAAAGTCACCAAAAATTGTTATCCAAATAACTCTCCTAGTTATTTGGACAACTTGTATACATATTCTGGCTCTCTTTGAGCTCTTCATTGCAAGGTGCACATGCACACTCAAGTTCACTTGGCACATTCCCTTGGTTGCACATTTTCCTCATGCCTCCCTTTTGCCCTCCTTTCCCTTTCCCCTTTCTTTTTCCTTTTCCTCTTTTTTCCACTCCTCCTCACACACATCTTCATGCATTCACCTTCTTCCTAGCAATTTATTTTTCCCTCCTGCATGCACCCTTGCACTTGCTTCAATCAGCTAAGTCCCTGGCCCTCATGCATGCCCCACACATTATCTTGTAATAGTTACACCTTGACCATGCATTCTCTCCACTCACATAGTTTTCCTCATTTTCCACGCACGCGTGTTCACACATGCCTCCTCCTTCTTCTTCTTCCCATGCCCTCATTCTTCATGTGCATATCTTTTGCCCTCCTTTTGCACCTTTCATGCCACATCATCCTCTGACATGCTTGAGTGTGCCACACAAAGCTAACTTATCAAAGTGTGCCAACAGGGCACCAAATCCTCATGAACAAATCAATCAATGAGTGACACATGGTAAAAATGACAAAAACATTTGCACATTTGGCCATCCTTTCAGCCAATCCATGTGTGCCACATGTTTTGCATGTGATGATGACTCTAAAAACTTTTGACAACCGTATATTTTTCTACAGAGCTCGATCAATGTGCATGCCTAGTCTCAATCGATAGCTATTGACATAGGCTATAGTGCTAGACATTCAAATTCAAATTCTTGGTGGATCTGGTAGGTGAGAAATGGGAAAAACATCTTTTGAGCATTAATGAGTAGATCTAATTGCTCAACCACCCGATTTGATATGATTCACCCTCCTTCCTTCTTCAACACACCCAAATAGACTTGGGGAAGTGTATTTGATAGATTTTAGGTGGATTTGTAGGCATTGAATGCTTCTTGTTGGTGGTTGCATTTCAAATTCAGATTTTTTTCCTCTTCTTCTCTTCTTCTTCCATGGATTCATCTATAAATGTAAGAGTTGGGCTCATTATTAATGTTGGACATTTTGATCCTTACGCACTTTTCTAAGGACTTCATATTTTTATATTTTGAGTTACAGACCTCTAGATCTGGCTCTTGCATGTGGATATCGGCCTCTTTCACCATTGTAATAACTCTGTGCATTTCTAGAAGTAATAAAAGCATCATTTTGTGACTATTCTCTATCCTAACATGTTTGCATTCCTTCTTCTTGCCTTTTTTTTGCATTGCATGCTTGTTGTGCCATTCTACATCCCTTACAACTCCTTATTTAGTTGTGTTCCATGAATCCGAGATCCGTCCCAAGCACACAAGGTCCCACAACTTGGGGATGGTTCCATTGTTTTCACAAACAACTTGGTTCTTCCTTATCCAAGACACGAATACGAGTTTGACGACCAACCATAGTTTTAAGTAACAAGACACCATCCTCCAAGCTAATTCACATTCAACCAAATTTTCCTTCAACCTTATCATTATAGTACAACTTGATAACTTATGTTCTTGGTTTGTTTGGTAAAACCTTACATGTATAACATCATACACATGATCCTATGATTATAGAAATGGGTGATGTGTTTCTCACCACCTGCTACATTTCCCCTTATGTGTAAACCATAGTATTGTGTACACATTTTCTTGTGGCATATAGCCCTTAATTTTCGAAGGAAAGATTGGGCATCTTCCTCGGCATGTTATTGGGGCATAGGTGAAATATTTTCCTTTCTAAGTTACTAGACATATTTTAGCTTGAGTTTTCTCACACACTCAATATTTATCATTTTTTATTAAACTTCCTCGAATCACGTCCAATCAATTCATACAAACCATACACCCAATATTCATAAGCTACATTAGTTGTGTCTTAGAATAAATGTTTATCATCCCATTAAAGTAAACCTTCTTCATTTGGATCAAATTTTTCTAAACTTTTAGATTTTATGTTGTATAAATGGTCCATGTCTTATTTTCCCTCAACATTTTCAATGTATGACCCTCATAGATTCTATCCATTAAAATAATCATGCACTAGGAGTTGTCCTCAAAGATGATATACCACTTTTTGAAGCATAAATCTACATTAGTGGTGTAGCACCAAGGTGTTCCAAGGAGCACAAGAAAATTATATACCTCATATAATCCAATCACACTTGAATTATCAAATGAGGTCGACTCCCATGATGTTGATAATGTTATTTTTAAGAACCCTTATAGGTAGTGTGTGGGTTTTGTCACCATAAACATAACATGTGTAAAAGGATGAAATACAGGCACCCCATATGGTTAAACTAAAATATAATATCCTATCCTAATTTGATGCTATGAAAAGTAGTAAATAACAACTAAATAAATAAAGGAAATGACCCAAATAACTAAGTAAATATAAATGTAAAACCCTAATGTGCAAGAGGGGTTAAGAAATCCTTAGCTAATTCAACAAAGGTGCAAGACTCGTGTCGCAGTGCCAACTACGTGAATGAGAAGAAGGAATGACCACATAGAAGCTTAAAAAGAATAGATCGAGCTCTCTAACCTGGATTGGGAACCTAAAAGGGACAGAGGCACTGTGGGTGTCCTAGTCTAAGAATTGGGCATCTTGGTATGTGGAAATGACTTGAAACCCTCCTTTAGGGTGTCGCTAAGTGACTTCCCGTGTTCACTTTTTTGTCACAATAGCTTCACCGAAAACCATTGTATGTCATTGTAAATCGAGATGAAGAAGAAACCTACAAAACCCTAAGAAAGGCATAAAACTCAAAAAAAAAAATAAAGATGCATATGAAGAGGTCATACTGCCCTCAAATGCCACAATAGCGGACTTACTAACTCAACATTACACTACATCTCAAACCCAATATAGTGATATGTGTGTGAAAATCATGCCCTAGGTTGCTCTTGTGCCATTCACACTTTGCAAATTAGAGAGCAATAACTAGATGTATAATATAATAAATGTGTGTATAGAAATAATAGAATCCCCTCCTATGAAATGTGATGCAGATGAACCAACTTGTGTGCCTTGTGATGGAGATAGATGGATGTAAATGTAGCTTTAGATGCCTTTGATGGATGCAACCTAGATGTGTGATAATAAGTGCTTAGTGCTTGGTCCCTCGTTATGGTCACATAAATTTATATTTATATGATTCTCTTATTCTAATGTCGTAATTAACACAAAAAAGGTTGACCAATAAAAAGGTAGAAAGCTCAAATGACTAGAAAGTTCCCAAAAGATGCAAGAAAAGTGTAAAGAGCATTCAGGGGCACCCCTTCAAATGGGACCAAGGCACATGGGGTGCCACACCCTAGGCCGGGTTCCTCAATAGGCAATAGGAAAGACGTAGAATGATTAAAAAACTAGGTGAGTGTAAGTGTAAGATAGAAAATACAACAACAATCACTATGATATTCGACAAAGACATGGGTTGATTATTACTCTTTTCACTCAAGAACCATATGAATAGTAGTATGTGACCAAGACTAAATATTGACTCAAAGTGCGTGATTTATTAAATACACCATCTTATTCCATGCATCATATATAAGTATGCCAACTTTTACACTCATGTATACCAATATGTCATTTATATTCTAACCATCTATACACACATTAACTAGGATTTCTAGATCATATTCTTTGACCTATGTGAATTTGATATCCATTCTCTACACTTGACAAAGGTGTTTATCGAGTCCCAATTATTTGATCTATTAAGAGATACATTGACCAAGTAGTGGGATGAATACTTATACATGCAATATTATATAAGCATCTCTACACCTCATCTCTTTTTGAATCTTCAAATTATGGGATTCCCTTACCTCAATTTTGACACCGGCATCTTCGTTGATGAATTCAATATCTCCTGAATCTCTTTAACTAGATCCTTTGTCTCCTACAAGAATTATTTTTATCTTCCATTAAGTTCAACCTTTCATGATGGAGGTTTTTAATGCCTAATTACTTCCTAGGAGGTCTAAAAAGATCACACATGTTCACAAAATTCTCTCGTAGTAATATTGAATTTTGAAACTGATTGGTTTTAGAATGCTTGTTTATCTCTATACTCATCTAGAAAGGTGTGTGAATATTAAGCATATATACACCCTTCTAAATTTTCCCCTTCATTACAACATAAATATAAGTGAAATATTCAACCTTGAATTCTCCGCAATAGTACTCACACACAAGAGAATTTAGGCAATCGCTTTGATATTGATCCAAGGATCCATACATCTATCAATTCCTTAGTGGAAACCTCCCCATCCATAACCACTATATATTTTTCCACCTCACTTATGCACATTTCCCTTTTAGACGTCTTAATTATTACCTATTGTTATTTAACTTCTCCCAAGGGATCAAGCCTCATATATGTGGTCTATCACATAAAAATATTTTGTATTACGTATGTGTGCAACATAAATTTTCAAATATAATGAAACTATATTTTTGTTGTGCATCTGTAATAGGGATAATTTTTTATATCATGACATTATCCAAAATTCCCTTTCCTCGAACATGGTGCACACACATTTTTGAGTGAAATTCATCTTGGTGTGACCTTCAAGTTTGTAATATATACACTAAATTACACTATGCGTCTCTGGCATTTTTGTAGTCAATTTTCCTAATTGAGTGGACATTGATGTTATTTGTTACTCCATAAATGGGCTGACCCCAATATCAATATTACTTATTGTTATGGTGTGCAATTCTACTTCTAGAGCCTATCTTGGATCAATGAAGATTTTATGGGATAGGGCATGTTGGAATGACATGAGTGACCCATTGATGAATGATTTCATCTATCGCATTGCATGGATATAATATGACAACAATAAATCAAAGTTTTAAAATGTGCATCATATGCTCACATACTCTTTGTTAACTCTTGACACATATCTTTAAACACATAGGTGTTTTGTTGTTCAAACTCTAGAATATAGAATTCCTTAATAAATTCTTCTTTTACCTATTCACAATGAATTACCAATTGATGAGGGTCATAATTTTGATACTATGTGTGTGTGTGATCTAATAATGTTGTGGAAAATTGACTTTACTTTCACTCTAGAGAAGTGATCCCTTTATTATGCCATATGATCTCACACTTTGATCTAGAATTCATTTTGGGCATCAAAATTCCTAGTATCTCCCTAAAATAGTATAGTACATAATATCATTCCAAGATATTTCCAACACCTATTGGAATGTGTAAAATGGAAATTGTATGCTCAAGTTCTCACTTTGGTCAAATTTTGGGTCAAAGTTGGTCGAAAGAAAGTGCACATCAAACACGACCTTGGTTTGTTTCGAGGAAACTATTTGCATGATTCAAGGTTGGAAAAGGAAAAATGGAATCGACATGTTTTTTTACTCCTCTAGTCTTGGAAAATCGATTTGGAAAATTCCATCTATGGAGACCATAGTTGATGGGGTCCGCTTTTTGTGTCGGAGGGGGACCCCTGCATACATGAGCATCACTCCAAGGGATAACTTAGGAATGTAATAACCAATTTTTGATAAGGTCTTTAGAAATTTCTTAGGAGTCATTAAAAGGTATTAGCTTTCATTTCATGTTGTCTTGTTGTGCTCTAGAGGTCAAAATTTTAAATTATGGAGTTTCCCTCCATTTTGCATATTTGAAAATTTAAATCTTGTTTGGAGCCAATTTTGAATTTCTAGGTAGGTGTAGGGGTTTTAGAAGTGTTTCTAGCATGTTTTAGGTTTTTTAAAGTCATAATATGTTCTTAAAGCCTCCTCATGATGTCATATGGGCTCATGTAGCTCATTAATTTTCATTAAAATCCTTTCTTGATATGTAATCGTACGTACCCAAAATTGTAAGGTACTGCACTGCGGAACGGTGTAATAAATGCCCCAATGATGATACAGGTCTCTCCGCAAGGTGTTCGGGATCCAGAAAGAGCTCCTCAAACATGCGTTAACATCCCGCATACCCCGCCTTGTCCCCGCATGCTTTGTTTTCCCCTTTTTTCTTCTTTCCTTGCCCCTTTTGATCTTCAAAGTGGACAAAACCGCCGCATTCTACAGTGGCGGCGGTCTCAGAACCGCCGCCCGCTCGTAGCGGCGGTCCTTGTGCACATTTTCCGTAACGTTATTTGACATAAATCATGTGTGAAATATCATTTCACTAGCTTTTCTTGCCGACTTGAGCATGCATTTATGTTTTTGGTCCCCTGGAATAGTGTTTTTCCTTTGTTTATTGTTTAGGAGTTCAGTTTGATTTTGATTTGGGGGTGATTGAATTCTTATAAATGCATGGCTTGTGCTCAAGCAAAGGGCCACCATTTTTACTCCAATCTTCTCATTTTCAGTGCTGTGGTCTATTAGTTTGCTTTAATTCCTTATTTTAGTTCATTACATGCTTAGTTTGCATTGACTAGCTGTTGGTAAGCCACATATCCAACTTGTGCAAACAGTGTTGCTATTTTATCTAATCCATTAGAGTAGAATAGCTTAGGAAGCCATTAAAGTTGCAGGTTTTGCTCTTCATACAGGATAGTTTCAGGTTCTGGATGCATTTTGTTGCACGATTCGCAGTAGATCCCGCTAGGAATTGCATAAGCCAAGCTCTGTACTCTTGCGCTATCCCTCTCCTATCCGCGTTCTATTCTATCTGCATTCTGAAGGTTGTCCCTTGTTCCAAACACCTATTCCTATTGATGCAAGCATTACACGCTTTTCTGGATCTACGTGAACACAAAGAACGAAGAGATCATACTGAGGGGACAAGATCACACACACCATCGGATTCGCCACTGTTCTGCGGAATCCAGGTTTTAACTTTCAAAGTTCTAGTTAGAATCATATCAAACAGAGTAGTTAATCACTTTATTTCAGTTAATTTCATTCTCGATATTGCCAGGGAAGCTGTGGGGATTGATAGTTTCTGAGAAACTATGATTCACTCCTCACTTCTGAGGTAGGATCGAGAATCTCGCAAATAGATTAGTTATTTCATTGTTTAGAATAGATATACAAATTGCACAAACAAATAGCTATACTCGGCTATTTTGTTTGTTTTAAATTATTAGTTTAGTTGTCAATTCTAAATATTTTAAATAGCTGCTTTCTTAAATTCATTTAAATCATCAGAAAATACAAAAAGAAGTCATATATGCTAGAAATATACTTAGATTTCACTTTATTATAGTTTGTTTTATTATGCTTTTGCATGACAATTACAGGACCTAGAGAGCCCAGTGGAATACATTTTCGAGCCAATCGTGCCTCGACAAAATCTAGGTTTTTAGGATTTTTGACTCTTTCGGAATTTTGAACATCCGTTTCATTTGTTTTTGACTCAAAGTTTGAAAGTTTGAATTGCTTGCGTATGACCATTTGCATTTATTTGTTAAGAGGACCCCCTACACTTGGCCCCACGCTACTAGTAAGAAGCATGAGTTTATCACCGTGGGCAAAGCGTAGGTGAGTAAGGGCATTTCCATCCTTTCCCAACCCTACGTCACTAGTAAGAGACACAAGCTCATCACCAAAGGTTGGTGGGGTAGGGAAATGTGAAAAATTAAAATTTTCTGTTTGATCAACATTTGACTTGTTTATTTGAGTAAAATGTCAGTATGTCCTTATTTCCAAAGAGATATACATATGGGATAGATGTGACACCATGAAGCTTCTAGAACAGACCATAGGCAATGACACTTATTCTAAGAAGAAATCAAGGTGAGAAAAGACTTGCAGATCTTGGTATGGTTACCGTTAAGACTTTGTCATGTCTATTTTATTTGATAAAAGATTCTGAAATGATTGATGATATCGTGAAAATGGAGAGATATGATTAGAAAGTTTTGTGCCAACAACATCATGAGTTTGTAATGAATTGCTTTGAGAATAGATTCCTTGATCACAATCTGTAAGAAACAAATGGACAAAATGATCCTAATTTATATGAAAATGCAATGTAGATAGCTATATAGGTAGTGTTAGCTGCTTATGCGTAGAAACATTTGAGGTGCAGGGAATTGACTGTTTCACCAAACTCCTCGCCTTCTAATGTACATAAGAGGTATGCACCATTTCCATAGTCCTTCATGACTTGGTATGGGCCCAACCATTTGGGCCGGAATTTCCTTCCTTCGCCGTTCTTCTTATCGATCCGGCTTTGCCTAGTCTTAGAACTAGATCACCTTCGTATATGTCATGTTCATAGAACTTCTTGTTATAATACCGGCACATCCGGTCGGGCCGAGACTCTATGTCGCTGCTCAAAGATCTAACCCTGGTTTCATCTAGGCTTTCTAGTTGGGAAAGACACGCTTCTCTCGTAAGCGTCTTCATCCGTAACTCCTTGTAATGAAATGCGAAGACTAGGTATTTCAACCTCGAGTGGGAGAACCGTCGCCCTAAATATAGCCGAGAAAGGAGTTGCTCCTCCATTGGTGTTCTTATTGAGGTTCGGTGGGCCCATAAGGCCGGGTATAACTTTAAATGCCAATCTCGCTTGTTTTCTTTTACCGTTTTAAGGAGAATGGCTTTCAAAGTTGTTTTATTTGTTGCTTCACCTATCCGTTGGCTTAGGGATAATACAAGGAAGCCGTATGATGGCTTATCTTAAATTTATGCATAGCTCATGAACCTCTTCATTCTTAAAGAAGTTCCATTATCGGAGATAATGATTTGTGGGATATCGCACTCGCAAATGATTTGGTTTAAAATGAACTTAGCGATTACAGTAACTGTGCATGTAGTAAGAGAAGAGGCATGGCCTCCACCCATTTGGTAAAATATTCGATGGTATGATTATAAAATTATGGCCGTCTGTGGATGAGGGAGAGAATTTCCTATTAAGTCTAGACCCCATGTAGAAAAAGGGCCATGGAGTTGCGATTGGTCAGTAGAGCTCTTGGCCGGCATGTGGATCTCATGAGAGAATTCTTGACATTTATGACACTTGTGTGTAAACTCTATCACGTCACGTTCTAGAGTGGGCCAGAAATAGCCCATTCGATGTATTTTTCGAGCGGTGGCATGGCCACCAAAGTGGCCTCCACATATACCATGTGGGATTCATGGAGAATCCTCTTGGACTCTTCTGTGTCAACACACCTTAAGAGCATTCCATCGAATGCTTTTCGATAGAGCACCTGCTCTATAATGACATATTTAGCTACGATTATGCGTAACCACCTTCTTTGTTGCGGTGTAACTGCCTCCGGTACGTATGGTCCATGATATAATTAATGATGTCAGTGTACCAAGGACACTCAGAGATAGTGGGTCGTGTTTCAATGTAGTATACGCATTCATCTGGAAAGTCTAAATCTACTAGATCGCCTCCGTCTAATGGGTTGTCAGCTAACCAATCCGCGATGATTTGTCCTTTAACCGATTTCTGATTTACAAATGTTAATTCGAACTCTCCCATTAAGGTTATAAAACGTCCAGCCTTTTTAGACAAGGAACCTTGTGTGAGAAAAGTCCGTAAATGGTCTGTTTTTACCATGACCTTCGTTTCTTGATTCAGCATATAATGTCTTAGGCGTTTAGTAGCAAAGACTATGGCAAGGCATTCTCGTTCTGCCTGTGTATAGCGTGTTTCATAGTCGAGCAGTGTTCGGCTAATGAAATAAATCACACGTTCTCTCTTGTTATCATCTTCTTGGGCCAACATGCAAGCTAACGAGACATCGGTAGCCCGTGAGTACAAAATTAATGGGCGATCTAGCTTAGGTGGCATTAGTGTGGGTGGTGATAGCAGAAACGCTTAACTGCATCAAAAGCTTCATTGCAATCTTCGGTCCAATCAATGTTGTAGTCTTTCTTGAGTAAATTGTTGATTGGATGAATGGCAAAGCTTAAATCTGGGATGAATCTTGGATTGCACCTAGCTTTCCGAGAAATGACCTGATTCCAGATTCATCCGAAGGTGGAACCATTTCGAGGACAACCCGAATTTTGGTTGGGTCCACATCTATTCCCCGTGACGATATGATGTAACCTAGGAGTTTTCCTCCTGTTACACCAAAGACGCATTTCTCTAGATTTAGTGTGACTCCGTATTTTATTAGGCGTGAAAGAATGACGCGGAGTACTTCCGGATGGTCACAACGCTTCTTGGCTTTGGCCAATAAGTCATCCACATAAGATTCCATGATCTTATGAATTAGATCGTGAAATATGTATGTCATAGCTCACGGTAGGTAGGTAAGACCGCATTCTTGAGACCGAATGGCATAACAACGTAGCAATAGGTTCCCCAAGGAGTTATGAACGTGGTTTTAGCTTGATCTTGCTTGGATATTCTGATTTGGTTGTATCCCGAGAATCCATCCATGAGAGACAAGAGTTCAAAACCAGCTGTTGCATCAACGATAACGCCATGGATGGTAATGGGAAATCGTCTTTAGGACACGCTTTGTTGATGTCTCGAAATCTATGCAAATGCGTATCTTCCGCTCTTCGAGAACGGGAACGATGTTAGATACCCATTGGGAGTAGTCAACTGGCTTGATGAATCCTACCTGAAGGAGTTTTATTACTTCCTCTTTTACCATGAGAGCTACTTTGGGCTTCATGGGTCTTGATTTTTGTTTAATTGGCTTTGCATCTGATCTAGTGACGAGGTTGTGCACCGCAATGTGGGGTGCGACTCCCGTCATCTCCTTGTAATTAAATGCAAATGCCTTTTGATGCTCTTTGAGGATCCTTGTATGTATTTCCACTTCTTCTGGTGTTAACGAAGATCCTAATTTTAAAATTCTCGGCTCATCTTCTGTCCCGATGTTGACATCGATTGTTTCTTCGATCAAAGAGGCGTTACCCTCTTCGAACTCAGGTGGTGCTGGAGGTAAATCTAGATCATCCCCATTTCTTATTGCATATATGCTAGGTTCCATTTGTGAGGGAAGATCCGTTACGGGATTTCCGAAGTAGGAAGACGAATGCGGAATCAGGGATAAATCTAGCATGTGATAGGAGAGATGTAGTGCTGCATAGGCATTTAAGTAATCCAAAGTAGCCGCATCATTTCCAACATGGTCTAGGATGGTAGATTCACTTCTGCTTGAAAGAGGATTTGTCATTGTTTTTACCAAGGGTTTGTCACGAATGGATACTGTGAAGTGAGTATCTTTTAACTCATTGCTTGGAGTAAAACGTGATGCTGAGGTTGCTATTGAATCGGCGAGAAGATTTTTCTCTCGGGAATTGCTTCAATGGATATAAAGTTAAACGCCTTGCTTAAATCTAATACAACATTTTTGTAGAGTTGCAAATGTTCGGCTTTAGTTTCATATACTTTAAACTTGGTTTGTCACTAATTGTGAGTCTCCCAGGACTCTGATGTTATCAATACCAATTCTTTTGGCTAAGGTAAGGCCAAGGAGGAGGGCTTCGTACTCAGCGCCATTGTTTGTACATTCAAAGTTTAATTTAAAAGCGAATGGGAGGACTTTCTCCTCGGGTGAAGTAAGAATTATACCTGCCCCCACTCCATAACGACATTTAGCTCCATCGAAATGGAGAGTCCAATACTTAGCCGGGAGTATAGATGTTGGGGCATCACATTGCGTTTGTGCACTCTACTTCTACCATACAGAGATCCTCTGCTGGCAAGGAACCAACACCTAGGGAAAATCCCATGCCTACTGAATCGAATGGTAAGAACATTGGTGAATCTTGTTCTATCAACTCAACGATTTTCGCAGTAGTCCCTAATGATACTGTTTCTTTAGTTTTACCTTTAGGGGTTGGAATTGTTTTGGATATGCTGGTAGTTTCAAGATCCGTCGTAGGTACCAAATTTTCCTCTGGCTTTGGGTCAGAGGGTTTATTAAGTCGGTTGGTTGGAAGTTCAAATTCTGAGTGCACCCCTGGTCTTTTCTTTAAATCAGCTAGGTGCAAATCAAAAGGTTTTGGATCGCCTTTGGCTACAAATACCTTTCCTAGATGCAAGAATCTTACTTCTTGAAATAAAGTAGAAGGGATTGCCTTCATTCGATGTATCCAAGGTCGGCCGAGGATCATATTATAGTTAGTTTCCCGATCTATAATATAAAACTCAGTCAAGATGGTTTTGGGCCCTAAGGTGACCAGCAGTATTATAGTTCCTATCGAAGTGGCTTTAAGGCTATCATAGCCTCTCAAGGTATTTCGTGTAGTGGAACAGTTTGTTTCTCCATATCCAAGTTTTTGGAGGAAAGAGAAAGGGACTATGTTAACTGTGGCCCCATCATCAACCATCGCCGCTTTACATAGTTATTATAAACCCACACTTGCAAGTGTAAGGTCGGGTCACCTCGGCGTGCGATCTCAAAGATCTGTGGGCATTTTACTTATTTCAAGATGAATTCGACATCCTTGTCCGGCTGCCCTGAGGGTGGATATCAAAATCTACGTGATTTACTTGTGTTTCGGGAGGTGGAGTGATGTTAATTAGATGGCCTAGACCTAATGCTTCTAAAAAGCAGCTCTGTGAGGGGGAGAGTTCTTTAGTAAGTCCAAAAATGAAATGTGTGAGAAGGTCTTTGTTAGGTCACTAATTAAATCATAGGCACCGATGGGTTTTTCAACTATTTGTCGACTCTTATCGTCTCTCGTAGATGACTTGGGCTCGGTTGAGAGAAATACTCGTGTTCTTGTTATAGCTTCGATAGGTAGTTCAGCATCTAATTCTACCAAACTCGACTATCTTGGGTCTCGGCTGAGCTCCCAACCGTGGCGCAATCGACGGATTTAATGAAGTCGAGGCTTCATGATCATTGTTTCCGCCACCGCTCCTTTGTTTGTTCCGGCTGGATTCAGCCTATTATTGCTGTCATAATTTGGGAGCGGATCATTAAAGATCTTGAGGGGAGCATTCTCGAGGAGAAAACCCCTACGAGAGTATTTGGTGATGATGAGACGGATCCGCCTAAAAAATGTGTCCTGTGAAGAACTGTCTTTGTTCTTCCGGCAAGCGTTGCAGATAAATTTATTGTAGTCACGACACGTTCTAGTATCGTGACCCCAAATTTTATGGAAACCACAATAAGAATTGGGGTTGTAATTCCCGTTTTGTTGGTTTGGTGTGTATTGTGGCCTAAAATTCGATCAAACTGTTGCCTATTAGGACCAAAGTTTTGGAATTGTTGTTTCTGGTTTTGACTTTGGTTTTGGTAACCAAATGAGTTTTGGCTTGGCCCTTGTATGGGATTTCGCCGTTGTTGTTGTTGTTGTTGTGGATGGTTAAAATCCACTGTATTGATTGTCGGGGTAAAGTTGTTGTTTCGTTGGTTGTTTGTTTGTAACGGAGCATTAACAACATTTACCCTCTGGGCTGGTCTGCTACTCCCATCCGTTGTTACCCCACGATTTTTGTTAAGGATTTTGGGTCCTTGATTGACATTTGTGGTAGTTGTAGTGTTTTGAGTGGAGGTGATTAACCTCCCATTTGTTCCATATGTCTTACGACCACTATCTATCGCTGCTTGATCTATTCGCAGAGCGCTCTCAAGTACTTCATCATAAGTCCTTAGTGGGAACTTCTGGACTTCTTCCTTCACTTCTCTACTGAGAGAATGAAGGAATAAATCACATAGTTCCATCTGATCCATGTTTGGAGCACTTGCTGATGAATAAAGAACTGTACGCCACCTCTGGATGAAATGGGCGACAGATTCGTTGTGTTCTTGTTTGATATGCAAGAATTCCCTGATTCCTGTTCTTAATAGTTTGTTCATGTCGAAGGCTTTGATGAACTCTGACACGAGTTGTTTAAATGAATGTATGGAAGCCTCAGGTATTCTATAATACCAATCGAGAGCGATGCCTTCCAAGGTTTTGGGAAATATTTTAGCAACCACCCCATCCCAAGGGAGTAATTCTCGTATGGTAGCGTAAGCTTTGATATGTGCGTTGATCTCCCTCACCCTGAACTTGGGCAAATCAGGGAGAGGTCTTGGAAGCATGACGCTTCGTATGGTGAAATCTAAGGGTTCCTTTAGGTATTCTGAATAAGTCCCTATCGCATAGCTTTCGACCATTGATGGTGTTTGCTGAGGGAGTGGTGGTGGGATAGGTTGTTGATATGGTGCAGCGTACACGTTGGCAGGGGCATAGGGAGGTCCCTGCATTTGAGCAAACATGCCGGGAGAGGAGAACATATCTCCTTGTGGTGATTTAGAGTATATGTTTAAGTAGGACGGGGTATTGTCAAGGAACGGACTGTTCGACACTAGACCGGGAGGAATAGTGTTAGAGATGATAGGCCTTGTTGGCATTTGTTGTGGATATTGAGGAGGCATGCCTAACGTGCCTACTCCCGTAAGGAGATCTACCTGGCCAGAGTGGTATGGAGGATTGGAACTTCCTGTTTGTATGAACGGAGAATTTTGACTTGCTTGAGCCAGTTCTAACCCTCTCACTCTTTCTACTAACGTTGAAATGACTTCATTTGGTGAAGTCACGGTACTTTTCCTGAGCGGCGTTTGTTGTATACCTTGGTGTTGTCAAAGGTACGTGATATCCCGTCATAAACCGATCGCTATCTTGCCAAGTTTCTCCCAGAATATTTCCTGTATGCAGTGGCATAGAGGTATTTTCTTGAAAAGAGATTTCGGGTTGTATTTGTAAACCTCCTATAGATGGGTACATTCCCCGGGAGCGTTGTTCACTCCTAGGATAACGTGTTGGCTATCCATCATCTAAGACCAGGTATGGATCTGATTGCCTACTAATTTGTGGTCCGAGTAGCATTTGAGGAGACGAACCGATTCTCCAGAACGTCATATTGTTTGAACTCAAGGCTCTGCTTGTTGGGTTCGAGGGGGTTGATCTAACTCCTCAGTTTGAAAAGACGAACTATATCTGATTCTGGGGTTTGTGTTGACAACTGATTAGTTGAATAGTTTTCACCCCATACTGAGAGTGAGGGTGATGATTGCCTATTCTGTTGGGCGTAGTATGCCTCAAGACCCAGGAGGGGTCTGCCATATGCATCGAATCCCGACATATTCGGGGGGTATATGAATACCCGCAGAATAATGGGAAGGAGCGAAGGTGATTTATGAAAACTTAATGAAGCGGTTCTAAGAAGGCGTACTAAAGTGAAAGTGTAATACTATGACTCCAGACAAGAAAGTAGGCAGTTTATGTCAGTTTTACTAATCTTGTTTGTTTCACGTCGGGTTCACCAATTTTGTACGCCGGAAAAGCGACAAGCGAGCGTGGGAATCTACAAGTGACTCTTCCGCGTACCCGACCTCCCGAGGTCGTGCCGAGACAGCCGGTGGGGATGGAATATAGGTGGGACACAGAAAAACTAGTTAGGCAATCTAATGTCTTCGACACGCACTAATGGAATTTGTGAATCTAAGGCAAAGAAGGCCCTTCTAACTTGGACTGGTGTGATAGATCGATCGGCAAGGATGACTGCTCGAAGGCTCCAATCAATATCGAGCTCTGGCGTGATTCGATCTATGGGTTGCGGAATACGTGGGAAATGACCTGGGATAGTTTCGTGTATTTCTCCTGATAAGGTCATATAGTGAATGGTAAAGTAGTCACTCTATGGACGGTTCTCTGGCCTAGTCCAGAATTCTCTAGCTTTGTTAGCTGTTGTGTCCAGTAAGGATAATTGTTGGATAATGATAGGTGGAAGTGGGGTAGACTGGAATACCAGTGTGCGTAGGCCAGTGTCTATGTCTAATTCTCTGATGGATTCGTTAGGCTGCGGGATTTGTGGGTCACAACCATAGATTCTTGGTTGTTGTGGTCCTGTTATGGTCATACGTGAGATCAAGTCCTGATCCCTAGTATCCAATAATCATACGCTTTCTTAGCTTCTATATTTAGAATCAATAGTTGTGTGATTTTCTTAATATCTACTACGGTGTTCTCGCAACCTGGATTCTTAAACCGGTATCTATGTCTATGAGGGTGTCTCCTGCGTCTGGTTGTGGAATTAAAGGATCACACCCGAATGTTTGTTCTCTTTCGAATCCTTCTACAGTCATGTGGATATTTTTCTTAGTGCAACCTGTAGTTTGGCTGACTTGACCAAAATGTATATGCTTGGTCGTCTTCTATGTTTAATCCTCTTAACTGAGATCTGACTTGCTGGAAATCTGTTGTTGTTTGGAAGACTTGTATCCTAAGGTTCTGGTCAATATCAGTTATTGCCGCTATGAGATTGGGCTGAGGCACGATTGGCTCGAAAATGTATTCCCTGGGCTCCCTAGGTCCCGTAATTGTCATGCAAAAGCAGTAATAAAACAAACTATAATAAAGTGAAATCTAAGTATATTTCTAGCATATATGACTTCTTTTTGTATTTTCTGATGATTTAAATGAATTTAAGAAAGCAGCTATTTAAAATATTTAGAATTGACAACTAAACTAATAATTTAAAACAAACAAAATAGCCAAGTATAGCTATTTGTTTGTGCAATTTGTATATCTATTCTAAACAATGAAATAACTAATCTATTTGTGAGATTCTCGATCCTACCTCAGAAGTGAGGAGTGAATCATAGTTTCTCAGAAACTATCAATCCCCACGCCTTCCCGGAAATATCGAGAATGAAATTAACTGAAATAAAGTGATTAACTACTCTGTTTGATATGATTCTAACTAGAACTTTGAAAGTTAAAACCTGGATTCCGCAGTAATGCTGGCGAATCCGATGGTGTGTGTGATCTTGTCCCTCAAAGATGATCTCTTCGTTCTTTGTGTTCACGTAGATCCAGAAAAGCGTGTAATGCTTGCATCAACAGGAATAGGTGTTTGGAACAAGGGACAACCTTCAGAATGCAGATAGAATAGAACGCGGATAGGAGAGGGATAGCGCAAGAGTACAGAGCTTGGCTTATGCAATTCCTAGCGGGATCTACTGCGAATCGTGCAACAAAATGCGTCCAGAACCTGAAACTATCCTGTATGAAGAGCAAAACCTGCAACTTTAATGGCTTCCTAAGCTATTCTACTCTAATGGATTAGATAAAACAAGCAACACTGTTTGCACAAGTTGGATATGTGGCTTACCAACAGCTAGTCAATGCAAACTAAGCATGTAATGAACTAAACTAAGGAATTAAAGCAAACTAATGACCACAGCACTGAAAATGAGAAGATTGGAGTAAAATGGTGGCCCTTTGCTTGAGCACAAGCCATGCATTTATAAGAATTCAATCACCCCCAAATCAAAATCAAACTGAACTCCTAAACAATAAACAAAGGAAAAACACTATTCCAGGGGACCAAAAACATAAATGCATGCTCAAGTCGGCAAGAAAAGCTGGTGAAACGTGATATTTCACGTGAGTTACGTCAAAGAACGTTCTGGAAAATGCGCACAGGACCGCCGCCCGAGCAGGCGGCGCAGTTACAGACCGCCGCCCGATCAGGGGGCGGTCACAAGACCGCCGCCCTGTAGGGTGGCGGTTTCGTCACTGAAGATCAAAAGGGGCAAGGAAAGAAGAAAAAGGGGGAAAACAAAGCACGCGGGGACAAGGCGGGGTATGCGGGATGTTAACGCATGTTTGAGGAGCTCTTTCTGGATCCCGAACACCTTGCGGAGAGACCTGTATCATCATTGGGGCATTTATTACACTGCTCGCAGCAAAGCAAGCACCTTACAATTTTGGGTACGTACAAAGAACTCCACATGTTTTCTTGATTTCATGACCCTAGAGGTAAGTTATTGGCCCGATTCAAGACAAGGGAGTATAAGAAGGAGGTCAGAATTAATTTTACTCATTGATCAATCAAATAAAGAGGGGAATTGGAGCTCCAATAAGGTTTTTGTGTGAAATTGTTTTGCAAACAATCTAATGAAGGATCTTAAATTTGTGTAGGGCATTGAAATATTGAGAGGAATAAGTTTTAAGTGATTCACAAAGCTAACAATAACTAATATGAATATATTTTGACCTTGTTAAGACTCTTTATGAGATGTTAAAAATTCTTGAATTGATTTTAGCTCAAATAACCCATGAAATTTTTGGAAGATCACTATATGACATAGTTAATTGACATGTTGGCATCTAGTGAAGGAAATATTGAATATGGGAAGCACTTATTAGCACAGCTTAGGTAAAAAGCACGAGGAGACCTCAGCCATTCCTTTATAATATTTAAAAATAAGGATAAGGCATAGTTTAACTCATAAAAATCCATTTGTCAAGGATCCCCTATTTCTTCAAGACTAAGTAGTGAGGTTTGAATCTCATTCATGTCATTAGTGAGGTCAGTTCTTTACTCGATACAAATTAAATCTCTAGAAACATGGCATAGACCTAATACAAAATGAAACAAGATTTGGTAAAGAGTTTGTTTTATTTTATGATAAAAACCTCCACCGGGTTCACTGTGTTAACTTTGTCGTGGTTTTGAAGAAGTTACTCATAACTAGCACTCCATAAACAATTAAGCCCTCAAACTTGGTAGGGAACATCTTGAAGGGTTATAAGAGAATATTATTGAGTTTTAATAGCTAAAAGGGTTTTTCTATTCTTGTATTTTATGAAAATTGTGACTATGAGCTCGTAGGTAAGCTTGGAAGCTTAATTATAACCCAAATCATGTGATTTTGAAGCATGTTATTCAAAGGAAGTCATTTTGAAACCTTGCACATAGATAGATTCCAAATGGGTAGTAAAAATACTAATATATTGTTTGATGAGTTAATCTAACAAAATGTATACCAAATTTTCACTTTAGGCAGGGCTAGTAGAGAAGATTAAACCTAGAAAGGAGATTGTGAAGAAAAATTCACTTCCTTTGAGAGTTGATCCAAACATTTTACTCCATGCCTAGAGGATGGAAAAGGGTGTTCAAAAATTATTTTAGTTTTCTTGTTTGATTTGTAGATTTCTTTGACCTATAACTCACCATCAACCTTGTTGTCAAGAAGCTTAAGGGACGATCTTGCAAAAGGTGATCAAAACAACTAAATCTAATGAATTTAATCAATTTTATGGTTAGCTTGGTATGATTAGAGGTTAGAGAATGTTGTAATGTTTTCATCAATCATTTTGAGCTTTTGAATACAAAAGTGCATGTTTGAAGACTTTCTTGCATTGACAAAAATCAAGATTTTGCAAGTTTGAGGGAATTTTTGAGTTGTCTAATCATTCTAACCTATTTGAGTGATTGAATATGTTGTATTCTCTGCATCATTTGATATCATAGTGGAGAATAACAAGAAATTTAAAAGAAGAAGCCAAAGAAGAGAAAGAAGCAGTGAAGAGAAGAGATTTTCCAGAGAAGCGAAATAAGTTGTAAAGATGACACCAAGAAGAGTGGTTAGAGTAGGAAATAGAGAGAAAACTAGAGACACTGATTTGGTTATTGTGTTGAGAAGCATATAGGATAAATTAGGAGCATTGTAAGTTACTTAGAGAAGAGGAAAGGCATTGGATGAAGACAATGACAAGGAAAAGAGAAAGAAAGAGAGGTAGTAGCAGAGAGAGAACCAGAGGAAGAAGGACTAGAAGTGAGGATCCTAAAAGTAGTCATGGGAGAAGGTACTAAGATGAGAATGAAATTACTAGAGTATGGTGGAAGCATGAATCTAGAAGATTTTATATACTTGATAGAAAAAATGGACAAGTATCGTGATTTTGAGAGCAACCGAGGATAAGAAGGTGAAATTTACATGTACAAAACTTACAGGCATGTTGTTATTTGGTGGGATTTTGTGCAAGAGGAAATGATGACAAAGGAAAGGATAAGATCAAGAAATGGGACAAGATGGTGGAAAGGTTAAAAGGTAAGTTTATTCCTTCATATTACCAAACTAGTTTGTTTAAAAAGTTACAAAATTTGAGACAAAGGGAAATAAATGTGGTTGACTATACTAAAGAATTTTACAAATTGGCAATGAGATTTAGTCACATAGAGGATGATGTTGAAGAAGTGGATAGATATTTGAATGGTTTGAGGCTAAACATACAAGATGAGATCAACTTATTTAATTTGAGAATAGTGGTATAGGCATATCAAACAACCTTGAAGCGAGAGGAGAAATTGTCAAGGAAACAAACACAATACTTAAGAAGAAGAGGAAGAGGTCAACAAATCCAATAGAGGAAAATAAAAACAAAAAACCAATGAGGAATAAGTAAGCAACTCATAAAATCTGAATACATCTAGAGGAGGATATACTAGACGTGGTTTTGGAAGAGGAAGAGGTGAGTTTACTAGTAGGTGCTTCAAGTGTAACAAGTTTTTAGCCATATGTCATTTGAATATCCTAAACATCCACAAGCCAAGTAGTAGAGATAATGAGTCAAGAAATTAGATTATACATGTTGAAGATGAAGAGAATGTGGCATCACCATCACTAGTGGAAGAACAAGAAGAATGTGAAGCATTGATGATGAGAAGAACCATGATAAATATAATTAAGAAGAAGTAAGAACCAACACAAAGGAATAATTTGTTTAAAACCATATTCAAGGCAAAGGGTAAATGTTGTAAACTCATCATTGATAATGGTAGTACATATAACTTAGTTTCTCCGAGTTGGTTAAAAATATAGAGTTGAAAAAATGAGGCTTCCAAATCCATACAAAGTTTATTGGGTTTAGAGAGATCATCGATGCTAAAGTGAGTCATCAATGTTTAGTTAATTTTCAAGTTAGTAGATATCATTATTAGGTTTTATGTGATGCAATTCATATGGATGCATGCCATCTTTTTTGGGTAGACCATGTCAATTTGATACAAAATCCATCCACCATGGATGGGAAAATACTTATACCTTAATGAATTATGGATTTAAGCATGCATTGAACCCATTGAATGATAGGAAAGAATGGAATGAAGACCATTTTAGGGTTATGTTAATGGGGTTGAAAATATTTTTCCAGCAGAGAGAAGAGGGTAAAGTGATGGAATGTACAATTGGTATAGTTAAGAAGATGAGGGAGTGGTTGATTGGAGAGGAAGAGTATTAGAGTAACATACAAAGGAGAGTGAGTATGAAAGGTGAAGAGGATGGATATGATGATCATATTGAGAAAAATACAATGATTATCTTTTAAAGGCAGATAATAAGGACAAAATTCATAACTTAAGGTAAACATGCAGCAATCAGACCTTGTAGAGGGACAAAACACTCATGAAGCATGCATCAAAACAGTCCAAGGATACACAATATTGAAAAAATAAGGAGAGATAAATCATGAAGAGGACATGGAGGTCAAGAATGAAGGATATACTCATATTTTGCAAACATATTTTTCTTTAAATGTTGTGTATACAGGTCTGACACTTGAAGCAATGAAGGAAAAGTCACATGAAGGTGTATACCTCAAGAAAAAGTTACAATTTTCCATTTCAAGGTGAAATGAACAATAAAGGGCAGAAAGAAGATGCAAAGCACAGTTTGAGAGTAAAAGTTCATGAAGAAACATCACAAATGGAGATACATTGGGTGTATAATATCATACAACAAGGGAAGGACATCATATGCAGTCGACAAACATAATTTTTCTCAAAATTATAATCATTTCAAAGGCTAAAAAGAATGTAAAAATCATAATAAAGTTGTGGAAGATAAAGCAAACAAGAAGCTCATTTGGAAATCACCTTTAGAAGCCCATGTGAAATTAGAAGCAAAGAAAGAAGGATAAAATCAGCTTGCAAGAAGAGACACCATGGAAAGAATTCTCTTCCCCTTGGGAATATGATGCACGAACATCTCTCTAAGGGATAAATTAGGAATGAAATAACGAATTTTGGCTTGATAAGGTCTTTATAAGTGTCTTAGGTGTCATTAAAAGGTCCTAAATTTAATTTCATGTTATCTTATTGTGCTCTAGAGTTCAAAATTTTAAATTATGGAGTTTCCTCCATTCCACATATTTGAAATTTTGAATCTTGTTGGAGCCACTTTTGGATTTATAGGAAGGTTTGTGGGGTTTAGAATTTTATCTAGCATGTTTTATGTTATTTTAGGTCATATTATGGTTTTGGAACCTCCTCATGATGTCTTATGGCCTCATGTAACTCCTTAGTCTTCATTAAGCTCTTTTCTTGATATGTAACTCCACATGTTTTCTTGATTTAATGACCTTAGAGGTCAGTTATTGGGACAATTCAAGTCAAGGGTGTATAAGAAGGAGGTTGTAACTATTTTTCCTACTTAATCAATCAAAGAAGGAAAAGGGAATCAAGCTCCAATAGGATTTTCGTGAAATTATTTTACAAATAGTATAATGAAGAATCTTAAATATGTGTAGGAATTGATAGATTGAGAGGAATAAGTTTTGAGTGATTCAAAGGCTAAAGATAATTGTTATGAATATATTTTTATCTTGTTGAGACTCGTGTGACATGTTAAAATTTTTTGAATTGATTTTAGCTCAAACAACCCATGAACTATGTGTCGATCATTGTATGACACAATTAACTCCTTTCACTTTGTTTCAAATAATGACACTTCATTATCTAACTCGCTTCTAACTCACTCAGGATGCCATTTTACGACAAATTGATGGGTGATATTTCTCTTAATTAGCTAGTTTCATGTTGATTGAGTCTTCTATCTCGTATTTAACTAATGAACCTTATCATTGGCTATCTCCCACTTCCAACGCTTCCAAAATCTAATTCAAATTCCTCCAGAACTCTTAGAAGGCTTCCTAAGCTTGTTTAGAGTCCCTAATTAATCTTAAGAGGTTAATTAGCTTCTAACCTAGTCAAAAAGGTACTTTGACTTCAAAAGATCTATTTTGGCTTATTCATTTGTCCCACATGCACTAGATTTTCACATTTCTTCCAAACCAAAATCTATAAATAGAGGGGTCACCCCTCCCCTTCACCTTTCAATCTTACACATTATTATCTTATTGACATCTTGATTTTGATATCATATCATATCTTGATTATCTAGCTTAAGAGCTCATTTGCACTAGCCAAGCCATCCACCATTGAAATAAATTCATCTTGCATCTTTCCTCCATTTTAGATTAGTAAGAGTTATCTAAGCATGGTCTAATAAATCATCTTAGAGAGATCTCTTCATCTTTTGGAGCAAACAACAAATCAACTTTGATTGCTTAGAGTCTAATTAGGTTCATTTTTATTAAGCTTTCTAAAGAGTAGAGTAAACATAGTATGTTTCTTGTTTGATTCATAATGCATGCTTTTGAAGTTTATTTTCTTACCTCTTATCATGATGGTTATTGAGTAATTTGGTACAAACTTTAGGCTACTAGGTGTTAGTCTACTTCTCATAGTTTTCCAAGTTTTTCCTTAACACATTTGGCATGCCCAGTGGGACCTTTTCCATGGTCTTTTTAGAAGTTTTTCAAGCTTTCTTTCAATTTCTAACCTTTCTTCATGATTTTTAGGGTTAAATAGCTTAGCTTTGATTGGTTTTCTAGCTTTGGGTGGGGTAAATGTCCCTTTTTCATGCAAAGTTAGTGGGTTTAGGTTGAAAATTGATTTAAAGGGTAGAAATCAAACCTGTTTGCATTTCTAAAATTTTGGATCTCGTGATTTTTGGTGATTTTTAGGGCCATGCGTAGGCATCAGAGAGAGGGGTGCATACATGTAAAAAAGGACACCTTCCTATTCAAAACACACACACATAAAAAGGGCGTGTACACATTACACTTACCCAAGGAAAAAATGTCCTTGACCCTGTTGACTAAACCAGAGCCACGTACTTGTCCAAACATATGTGCATGCATTGAAAAGCCTCCATTACACACCATTTTAGATGCACGTACCTATAAATCCATCCTCTGTGTTATTTGACATTTTTACCGGGTGCGTACACATATTATGTGGCACGTACATGCTAAAAATCCCACACATGCATCATTCTAGATGTGTAGGCATAAATACCCTCTGTCATTTTTTGCAGACCCATGTACTTACCATAAAGGGTGCATACATACCAAAATCCATGCATACACATCAAAAAGGGCACATAGGCATCCCTTGTTAGAATTTAATTTTTTGTAGGTTACATAATTGATAGTTTGGGTTTTTTGACATTCTTAGGTTTCTAACAATAGTTTGTAGGTTCTTTTGATCATATTTTTGTGCTAACTTAGTTAAGTGTTGCATTTTCATTAGTAGAGGTTTTTTTGAAACATGTATGCTCTTCCCTCACACCTTCTAGGTGATCTTGGGAATAAAAAATGTTTCAAATACCTTCTTTATGCTTTCTAAACACTTCAATTAAGTTTTTAAAAGGGAAAGAACTTCAAAGTTGGCTAAAAGGAACTCATTTTTCATGATTTACTTAAGTATTTTCCATTTTTGCAAAGATTGAGTGAGATATTTTGTTTTGTGTATGCTCTTTCCTTGCATCCTAGGATGATTGGGAAATCAAAAAAACATCTTATCCCCTTTATATGATGTTATTGGAAAATTACTAATCTTGTGTGTAGGACCAAAATCGTGTGTCAAAGAATCGAGGCTAAACAATACTAACGTGTTTGATGTAGGTTGCCAACAATGGTGTGAAAAAACCTCACTAAGTCTAAAAAGATAAAAAAATACACCACATTCAACACATTGTATTTTAGGTTCGGAAAAGGGTACGTCCCTATCCGCTCAACTAGAACGTAACCCCTTTGGCATAACGCCTTAAGCTATAACAATGGGGGTGGTTCTAGGAACCCTAAAGTAGTCCACCACTGAGTAACCTCGTGGATGAAAACAGGAAGTGCTCCACACACCCACTTGACTAGATTTTCCTTTTGTGAGTTAGAGTCAAAGTTATCCATATCACGACCCCAATGAGAATACACATGAATGCATTCATTTCTCATCGTATTTGAAGGGGGTAAAGTAAAGCCTAAGATAAACCAAGATTAGTCATTGTGACTTTCTTGGTAAATCGAGCTCACAATAGATAAACTTGTGACACCTAGATGAGTGAAACCACTTAGGGAATCCATATTGTCTTGGAGCCCACTTTACTAGTCCATCATCGAGTCAAGAGCCATCATGAAATGCTAACTTCTTTGGAGTCAAAACCTTGTTAGATGAAACAAGGGAGAGCCCATTGAAGTTGGAGTCTAGTGATATTCATCATGAAACTTGCAACATACCACTTTTTCTTAGTTCTTCACTTCCCTAAGGCAAGGTGAAAACTTGCCAAGTTTGCTAGCTTGTTTCACCACCACTTGGTCTACACCTTTGCATTCTTGTTGCCCATTTGGGACAAGGGAAGGCATATTTTTGAGAGTTATCAATAGATTGTGTTCACCATTTTTATGTCCGTTTACGCTCATCCATGTTTATACTGAGTTGTTAAACATCTAAAGTGTGTGGGTACATTTTTACATCTTGATAACCACTTGATCTTGATTTCAAGATCATCATTATAGTTAGGTTTGTGTCATCTTTTATTCTCCTTTGAATTGTTGTGTTGTTTGCATCGTCATGCCACAATTTTGATACTTACGTCATTGTTTCTTGTAAACATGATCTAAGTGTCCATATTGTGATGTTACATTGCCCACATCATTAAAAAATCCTTAGAATACTTTGACGTAGTTGAGTGTTCAAACTTTACCTATATCTTGAAAAGGTGTTGATTACTTTGTTAGGCATTGTATTGATATTACTTGTGGTACTAATACCTCACTTTCTCAGAGCTTGGGTAATGTACCCTCGTAATATTATTATGTGGCTTACATGGGTAACTTCCATTTTCTTTAAGGTTTTGGGTCTTGCTTGGCTCTAAGCTCACCTTAGTATCCTTTGATTAGGGATCACATTAACCTTTCACTAATTCTTATGCCTTGTTCATTTTTGAACTTGACCTAAGTATTATCACTAAGTTAATCATCTAAAAACATCTAACTACATTTGCAAAACATTCACATAGGGTGTAGTATCATTGCTTGATTGATTGATTTATGGAAAAACTTGCATGATTTTTGCATATAACTTGATTGAATCCTTGTTCCTTTGGTCCATTTATTGACACACTTTGAAACTATAGGACAAAATTGTTACATAAAGACACCTAGGTTTGTTATACTCTGAGTACATTAAACAAAACCTTGTGTAAAAAACACTTGCAATGGTTCATATATTGCATGGAAATGGATTCCAAAAGGTGTGAGATAAACCCTTTTTTGGGACACAACTTAGGTCCCTTATTCTCTGAAGTAAAACAAACAGATGACTTAGTAGATCATAAATGGAGATGATAGTGATTCCTTCAAAGACATTGATAACGTTGATGTGTCCCAATTAGATGACTTCCTATTTAAAAATAGAGATCGAGTGCTTGCACACATTCTAGAGTTAGGTGCTACTTGTGCCACAAGAACGAGGAGTCTCTAACCAAGATGCTAACAGGAAAGATGAAGAAACACAAAGACCACTTCTCACTAATGATGACATTGAGGGATGAACATGCTTCTACCTCTGGTACCAACATAGAGAATGAACCCATCAAGACAAAGAAGTGGTTCTCAACCACCACCTCGTAAAATGTGTCATCGGGTTAGGGTAGAAAGTGAGCATGAAGAACTACCTCCTCAAAAAAAAAATGAAGAAGAGACCACAAAATGATGAAGTTACTATACAAAACCAAATTCAAACCCTTAGAAAACAATTAGCAAACTTAGCTTCTTCTTGGTAAGCAAGAACACGAGTAAGGGTACATGACATGAACCACTCAAAACTAAGGCTAGTGAATTTTATACTATGCCTCGAGAAGAAGATATTTCAAAACCAAGTCTCATACGTAGACCACCTTCTCCTACAAAGGATCAACTTCTTACACAAGAGTTGCAGTCCATGAAAACTATGCTTACCACACTTCAGAAAGTAATGTAGGCCACAACAAGAAATATCAATATGAGGAGTTATGCCCCTATCCTTTCGATAGGGACATGTTGCTTTATTACCATTTCTAAAAAAATTTGAACTACCCAAAATTTGACAAATATAAAGGCAAAGGTGATCCTTGGGATCATATCAAAGATTTTACATGGCCTTCAAGAGGTGGCCTATAAGTGACAACTACCTCCTACATCTATTTCCTAAAAGCTTAGGAGGACAAGTGCACTAGAGTGGTTCATACATTTACCAAAGGGGTCTATAGTCACATGGCCCATGCTAGTAATGGCAGAAAATTTCATACATCATTTCTCATTTAACATAGAGAATGACATCACCATGCTAGACCTTTGTAGTGCAAAACAAAGACCCAATGAAAACTTGTTGGCTTCTTACAGTGATGGTGAGGTCTAGCAAGCCGCATCCCCTGTATAGTTCCTAAAAAATAGTTAGTAAGTATCTTTGTTCCAAATTTAAACCCAGATATCATGTTTCATTTACAAATGCATTGTGTCTCTAACTTTGAAGAAGTTATTGAGAAGGGAGCCAAATCAAAAAGGCTTTAATAGAAAAAGGAATGATTAAACCATTTTCCAAAGATCAACAAAACTCAAAACAATGGAGAAGCCCAAATTATTTAATAAAAAAAAAATGTTGTGGGTGATGGCATCATGGACTCTAAATGAGTCCAAATGGTTCAAATGGCTCAAGCAAGTACAAAGTGGTCCTATCCTCAAATTAATGAAAGGACCTATTCAAGGTCCAATTCAAAGGTGAGTGTTTACTCCCCTCACCGATTCATTGTCTACCATTTTGAGACAACTAGAGGTAGTAAACATGGTGCAATATCCAACCATGGTACCATAGACAGATGATGCCCAAACCAGGTGGTATAGGATCATGATTATTGTGATTTCCATCATGTAAAAGGACACAAAAATGGACAAGTGTTTAAAGTTGAAACACTTCATTCAAGACCTCATCGAAGATGGTAAAATTGAAGTAGATTCCCCAAATTAGGAAAAGGACCAAATATCAAGATGGGAATATTCAAACAACCCTTCCCTAATCATAAGAAATAAGAAACAAAGAAGTCGGATCCGGGTCAATCATCTGATAATTATAGGACTACAAACTATGTATACACCCAAGCTGATAATCCTTTTGATTCATTAATAGGTTGTATTCATTCATCCAATGAGCAAGTCAATACCATTAGGATCATTAGTAATGATTGTGCCATTGCAACATGACGTGCACACATAGAAATACAGAGGCCCCTTTGAATGTTGTTCCCTTATCTTGACCTTAGAGAATCGATATGATTTGATAGATCAACTTGAGAAAATCCTGCTAAGATTTCAATATTAGACTTACTCAAGATATCAAACACCCATAAAGACATTCTTTATAAAACCCTTCAAGGGTTGGGAGTGTCCACAGAAGTTGATCCTTTATGCCTCCAAGAAATGGTTACACATCTTGAGCTTGATGACTCCATCTTCTTTGACTAGTGTGAAATCCCACATAATAATCCTACCCACAACCTACCCCTATACATTGAGGTAGTTGTTACTCGTAGGAAGATTAAGAGAGTGCTTGTGGATAATGGATTTGGATTGAATATTTGCACCTTAAAGTTAGTTAGATAGTTGGGATACAAAGACACAGAGTTGGATTCTCATGTAATAACCATTACAACATACAAAATGAGGAATGAGAGTCAACTTGACACTATAGTGATACCTATGGAAGTAGGGCCGATAAAACATGATACAAAATTCCATGTTCTTGAGCTAGATCTTCCATACAACATGCTTCTAGGTCGACCATGGATCCATGCCATGCAAGCAAGTTGCCTTCTACCTACCATCAATGCATTAAATTGTATAATGGAGGGAACCCAATTACTATTCATGGAGATCCTGAACCATTTGCACATTGTAGAGCACTACATAGCTTCTCTAGATCAACATATGACTATCCTTCAATGGACATTGTTGTCCCATTACAAACAAAAGCTTTCAAAAGCTAGAGTTGATCCTAACATGTTACAAGTTGTGGTTAAAGACCCTTCTTCATCACTAAATCCCTTTGCTTCATGGGAAATGAAAATAGGATCATATGGTACAATATAATATTTCAATATTCACAGCCCTCTTAGTGTCTGACCTATCACTCTCACCTAAGACATGTGGTAGACCTAACTTCAATTTACAAGCACACATGGGCTAGCTGCTCTAGTCCCTTTGAGAGGTTTTCTCCTCATGGTCTTCTATAGATGAGAAGATGCTAAGTGACCCTCCAAATCAAACACCGGAAGGAATGAAAGCTTCATGTAACAAAGCTCCATAGTATGCCAAAGCACATAGAATGATGCATGTCATGGGGTATCAGGATTTGGGTGTGGACCAGATGCACAAGGTAGACTGGAACCTTTTCCAATCCCCCTAGGAAATATAACAAGCATGGCCTTGGTGTGAAGAATCATAATCTTCCACCCTCTGAAATTGATGATACTTCCTCGGACATTGAAAATGATTCACTTCATTCAGATAGTGACATAGATTCCCATTGTAGTATCTACAAAGATCTTGCCTCTACTAACATGTTCCCAGATTCCATATTTTACCCTATCTTAGTCCAATCCCCAAACTGACTCTCAAATCACCCTTGTGTATCCCAACCTTTTTGATTGGGACCAATGACTTCATATGTCGATTGATTTCTTTGAAAATGAAGAAGCCATAGTAAGAATTCATGGGTATTAGAGATGACATTCCAAGAAGTGATCACAAGAAAGGTTTCTTCATCAAATTAGATGCATGTGCATATTTTGGGGAAGAGGTGGAAATGTGTGGTCACCTAAACAAGAAAATAACAAGAAAGGGAAAAAGTACCACAAAAAAGCCTTGCAGAAAGAAAGAGCTCAAATCCCATAGTGAAAACCTCTTTGAGGCACTTGTGGATAAACAAAAGGAAGAGCCAATGGAAAAAATAGTGACCCACGCAAAGATAAAACTTGTTTGATCCACCTATTGAAGTGGATTCTACTCTTCCCCTTGATCCTACCTGCATGGAAGATACGTCCAAAATGTTGGTTGAAGAGACTATTGATGTCAATATTGGGTCAGAGGAGGATCCTAAAATGGTAAAATTGGGGGCTTCACTCTCAAACACAAGAAAAAGACATTTGTGGAGTTGCTAAAGGAATTCATAGACATATTTGCATGGTCTTACATGGATATGTCAAGTTTGGACCCAACCCTAGTTGTGCATAACCTTGTGGTGCACCCAAATGCCAAACCTATTAAACAAAAGTTAAGGAAGATGCACCCACGTGTCACACTCTTGGTAAAAGAAGAACTAGAAAAGCTACTAGTAGTAGGTTTCATCAGATCAATAGATTACTCTGAATGGATATCAAATATTGTGCTTGTCCAAAAGAAGCCAGTAGGAATCCACATTTGTATGGATTTTAGGGATATCAACAAAGCATGTCCCTAAAGATGACTTCCCTTTACCTAATATCGACATGATTTTTGATTCAACTACTAGGTATGAGATGTTGTCCCTCATGGATGGATTTTTAGGATATAATTAGATTAAGATTGCAAAAGAAGATCAACACAAGACTACATTCACAACCCCTTGGGGAATGTTTATTACCAAGTGATGCCCTTTGGTCTAAAAAAATGCAGGAGCCACTTACCAAGAGAGCCATGACTATTATCTTCCATGACTTGATGAATGACATCATGGAAGACTATGGATGATATTTTGGCTAAATCTAGAACCAGAGAAGAGCACCTAGAAGTGCTATAACGTATCTTTCAATGCCTCGAGACTACAAGGTTTGTTTGAACCCTAAAAAGTGTGTCTTGGCGTACTATCTAGAAAATCTTGGGCTTCATCATTTCTAGGAGAGGGATCAAGGTAGATCCCATGAAGGTTGCAGCTATCACTAAAATGCCGCCACCCAAGAATCTCAAACAACTACACAAGTTTACAAGGAAAATCTAGGCAATCCACCGATTTATATCACAACTTGTGGATAAGTGTCATCCCTTTACACATCTTTTGAAGAAAGATGTTGCTTTCAACTGGGGTCTTGAATGCCTAGAAATATTTTGAAATACTCAAGCAATATCTAACCCATCCCCAGTTCTCATGCCACCTACCCTAGGTGAACCTCTCCTATTATATATCTCAAGCTACCCAATGTGTTATTGGTGCACTACTTTCCCAATACGACCTAAACCACAAAGAATGAGTTGTGTATTACCTAAGATCAAACCTTAATTTCCTATGAGTTGAACTACCCTCAAATAGAAAAGGCATGCCTAGCTAGTGGTCTTTTCTTTCTAGAAGCTACGCCACTATCTCCTTAACAACAAAACTAAATTGATTTCCAAAGTTGACCCTCTCAAATACCTTTTATCAAAACCCGCACTTACGGAGAGATGGCTAATTGGATCATCCTCCTAAGTGAATTTGACATTGATTTTGTTAACCAAAAGTCACTTAAAGGACAAGTTCTTGTGGATCAACTAGCTGAAGCTCCCCTACCGGGGATGGAACCATTGTGTCTAGATCTATCAGACGCATCTACACTTGTACATTGAAGAATCCAACATATGGTGATGCAGTTTGATGGGTCATTCAACTATCATGGTGCAGGGGGTGTAGTGCTCATCACTCCAATAAGGGATTTTATTCCACATGCATTTTGAATAGGCTTCTCATGTACAAACAACATAGCTGAATATGAAGCACTCATTGCAGGTTTGAAAATTATCCATTCGATGGGATATCAGATAACTTAAGGTCATGGGTGATTCACAACTTATCATCAAACAAGTCAATGATGAGTAAAATTTAAGGATGAGAAGCTCATCCCATATAAAAAGATGATTGAGACATTAAAGGAGTACTTTGTGTGGGTAACCTTTGAAAAATGCCACAAGTACAAAGAACAAGTCAACAAATGTTATGGCTACGATTAGGAACTACTTAAAATGTCACCTTAGATGAAGAAAATGCCATTTTTCATTGAACATCTACGTGAACCCCATATGACATGTTGGAATCATGTTTGGTGTGTGAAGTCATTGGTCCTCTTTCACCCTAGTATGATTCCATCTACACCTACCTCAAAGACAACACCTTCCCTCCAAACATTACCCATACTGAAAAAAGCCCTCATTCACCGAATAGCTCGTTATACCCTTTTAGGAGGCACCCTCTACCATAGAGAGGCTATGATGGGAATTTACTGTGCTATCTTGATATGGTTGAATCAGTCCTAGAAATCAAGGAAGCACATGAAGGAGTCTCATGAAGCACATACAAGTGGGATGATACTAGCTAAAAACTACGAGAATGGGTTACTATTGGCCTACAATGGAAGTAGATTGTTGTCAACATGTTAAGAAGTGAACTATGCCAAGAAGTATGGAAACCTAATCCATGCACCAACACAAACTCTACAGCCAATAAAAACTCCATGACCATTCTCAAAATGGGGGTTGGATCTCATAGGGAAGCTCACTCCTACATCCTCAGATGGTCATACCCACATCATTACTACCACTGAGTACTTTACCAAATGGGTAGAGGAAGTGCCTCTCACATATGTCATGGGTGCACAAATATCCAAATTCATCATGAATCACCTCATCTTTCATTACAACATTCCCTCCGCCATTGTAGCAAGACAATGGTAAGTCTTTCAAGAACAAGATGGTAAAAGCCTTGTGTCAATGCTTCCACATCCATTTAAAGTGGTCTACCCCTATTACCCTCAAGGTAATGGATAAGAAGAAGCCACCAATAAAACCCTTGTTTCACATCATGGAGAAAATGGTAAGTAAAACATGCCACAATTGGCACTTACAAATCCATCCCACCCTCTGGGCCTATAGAACTTCCATTCACACTCCTACTGGTGCCACCCTTACTCACTAGTCTATGGCACTAAGGCCATTTTACCTTTGGAAATTGAGCTTCCTTCCCTGAGAATATCCCTCAAAGATTATCTAGACAAAGATGAAGACTACAGAGTTGCTCACCTAGCAGAATTAGAGCTATTAGATGAGAAAAGAATGAGAGCCCTCAATCACTTGAAATTTTATCAGAATTAGGTCTCAAGAGGATACAAAAATGAATCATACCTCATCAATTTGAGGTAGGTGATCTTTTTAAAGGAGAACTAGAAAAATACTGTTAAAGATAGAGAAAAGAAAGGAAAATTTGAGGCTAACTTGTTAGGACCTTATGTGGTCACTGAGAAATATGGATCAGGGGCTTACAAATTGGCTCACTCAGATGGTGAAGAATTAAAGGAACTAATGAATGTAATGCATCTCAAGTGATTCTATGCTTAAAATAAGAAGTTCCTTAGAAAAAGAAAAAAAAAATTAAAAAAAATCAAAAAAATTCAAGAAAATAGTAAAAAAAAAAATAGGTGTCCAAGTGTGAAAACCACACAATTGTGGCACTTTGGATAGGTCCTCGGGTGAAAACTAGTTTCCGATGCCTTGGGAGGATTCATTATTCCTAAGCACTTCTCATATCTGAAAAAGGAGTACACTTACCTTGGTTTAGGGTTAGGTTTCTTAGGTTGAGTATCCTTTTGCATCTGTCTTCCATGGCCTTGATCCGACTGATCCATTCTTGTATATATGTGAAGGAGTTGCTTTTTGTATATTCCCATCTAAACGTTGGGGGCACTTTCACATCTACACCTTCCTGAACATACTTTCATGGCATTTACGCCTGTATATTCCACACATCATTGGGGCATCCATGCTTTATTTTCCTTACATAGCTTGGAAAAATTTCAAAAACACAAAAACATTCAAAATATTGGAAAACTCCTAAACATTGAAAAAAACCCTAAAGAGGATGACGCTACACAAAACAACATAACATTGTCTCAAGGAAACCCCAAAAACAATGTGAACAATAGCCTTGAAAAAGTTATCTTGAGATGACACCAAAAATAGTAGAAAATGAATCAAAATTGTCCCACAAAAAACAAAGTAGTGATTTTGCTTACTTTTAGTTGTCAGTTTGTAGAGTTTTGATTACATTTCCTTTCCATGTTGTGTGCTTTAAATTGACTTCATTTTCTTAAGTTGAGTATTACTTAACTATTGCATTTAGTTCATTTTTATCTTGCATACTTGTTCATATTTGTAACGTTTTCATTAGTTTTGATTGCTTTGCATTTTTGTTTGTGTGTATTAAATCAAATTCAATTGCTTACTTTGGTTGAGTATTACTTAACTATGGCATTGTATTCCTTTTTGCATACTTGTTCATACTAGTGTTGTATTAGTTAGATTTTATGGCATTCCAAGTATTGTGTGCATTAGATTAAATTCATTTTCTTAATTTAACAATTGTTATGCATCAACATTGGATTCATTTTATCTCACATACTTGTAAATAAATTGTGTTTGTGTTATAAGATTTGATTAGGTTGTGCTTGTAAATTGTATTGTACATTTTATCATCATCTAACATATATCAAATCATTTACCATATATCATCACATCTAACATCATCTATACATCATATATCAAAAAATGCTAAGTTTTACATCAAGAATGTATACTAAGCTAATCATCATATACCGTATCATCAATGGGGAAAGAGGGGTTGCGCATGATCAAAATATATCCCCCACACCAATATCATAAATATCATCCCATGAGCTAATCCAAGGCATCTCATGTCCAAAAAAAATGATACTATCTAAGGATATTATCATAAAATCAAAATCATGTGATACTTATGCAATAAACATCATCATATAAGGATCCAAAATCATGAGAAGTCATTTTTTCCAACGCCTACATCAAATGATAAAAGGCTATTAAATGCAAAATTTGACAAGAAGAGTTTAGAAAATCACAAAATGGAGGGTCCTCATCCGATGCTTACTCAATAATCATTTAACTCACCTAGTAGCCTCTCGAACTCGTGTCATCTCTCTCATAGCTCTCAAATCAAATTGATGTCATGTAAAAATCAGCAGATCTTTGGTAATAAATGAAATCTCCGTGATGGTTTACCCATCTGGGGGGTATATTAACCTATTTTAACCCATCGTGATTGCCTCTGGGGCATATTTAATCATGATCATTTAACACTTTCTTCTTCTACCCATGATAATTATTTTTATTAAATAATTATTTTTAATCAATTTTTCACTATGTTGGGCATTATTTTCCACCTAGCGCTTGTTTCTTCTCCTGGGGAATTTTTATTGTTTCCAGGTGATATTTTCATTCTCCCTTCTTCTATTAACCATCATAATAATTATTTTTATTAAATAATTATTTTTGACTCATTCCTTCTCGTCGGGGCATATCTTTTTGCTACCCGACGCCTGTTTCATCACCCTAGGGCATTTTCGTGTGCTTTTAGGTAAATCCTCCACTTTCTAAATTCTTGAATGACAAAAAAAAAAAATTACAAAAATCATAATCTTCCTAAACATTATAATTTTTTTAAAAAAAAATCAAAACATCATAAAAATTCAAAAATGGACAAAATTTGGTAAATAGCTCATACAAGCTGAAATTTGTGTCACACGCATGGTATTCATCTCATATCTCACTTGTGTTTTCACATTTTTGAAACAATGACTTTAGATCATCTGGATCTACAATCATTTACAAAAGCTAAAATACATGCTTTTCATCGTACTCTAGGGCACAATGAGTTTCCGATATTATTTTCAGTAGTGCACACACAACTTTTTCATTGGACCCCGTGTCCACCATTTTTCCCTCACATACATATTTTCTTGGGGAACCATCTTTTAACCCGTGTCATTTATCACAAACATTTGGGAACTGCAGCTAGATAAAAAAACATTTGTGCAACTATCTTGACTGTTGTTGGTTTGAGTATGTGTGTTTGTACTTGTTTCCCTATTAGATCAAGCTTGTTTACTTCTTATATTGCATTACATTCTGTATGTTGCATGGAGTTGGTATTTTTAGCAATGGGTGTTTATTTCATACTATGGATTTTCATGTCATTCTACACTTATGTCATATGCTTACATTTTTAATAAAGACCAATGATATAGATTCTAAGAAATATGATGAAAAATATAGTTGTTTACATTAGCTAGATGCAAGCTATTTCTATTCTCTTCATATTAATGTTCCCTTCTATATCCCCTTTCTTTCTACATCACACACCACTCTCAAATTCAATACCAAATATTTGGTGTATCACCATCAAAATGAGAAACTCCCTCATCTACTCAATTATTTAGTATGACGTGGAAGATGAGAAAAAAAATAACAACTGGATAATTACGTATCTCGCTCTTCAACCACTCGCTCTTGCAACATTTCTAACAAGATCTATTAACAAAAGCAACTCTTACGCTCAACAACATTGCCCATTTCTCCCCCTCAATCATCTATCTATTCCCTTCATCTTTTTGATCTTTGATCACCTTATTTTATCACCCCATCGACACTCAAGGGGGCATCCTTCATTCTACTAATTTTTCTTCTACCCCTTCAAAAATTTTGTCTGTAAATTATCTACTATCTTCGGAGTGACATTTCTTACATCACCCCAAAGAGGGGAAAATGTAGACACCTAAATTTGATCAAAGCAATATTATTCTAACATTTCACTGACTATCTTCATCTCCTTTCACTTTGTTTCAAATAACGACACTTCGTTATCTAACTCTACTTCCAACTCACTCAGGATGCCATTTTATGACAAATTGATGGTGATATTTCTCTTAATCAACTAGTTTCATGTTGATTGAGTCTTCTATCTCGTATTTAACTAATGAACCTTATCATTGGCTATCTCCCACTCCAAACTTCTGAAATATAATTCAAATTCCTCTAGGAACTCTCAGAAGGCTTCCTAAGCTTGTTTAGAGTCCCTAATTAATCTTAAGAGGTTAATTAACTTCTAACCTAGTAAAAAAGGTACTTTGACTTCCAAAATATCTATTTTGGCTTATTCATTTGTCCCACATGCACTAGATTTTCACATTTCTTCCAAACCAAAATCTATAAATAGAGGGGTCACCCTCCCTTTCAACCTTACACCTTATTGACATCTTGATCTTGATATCATATCACATCTTGACATAGATTAAGAGCTCATTTGCACTACTGCTAAGCCATCCACCATTGAAATAACTTCATCTTGCATCTTTCCTCCATTTTAGATTAGTAAGAGTTATCTAAGCATGGTCTAATAAATCATCTTAGAGATATCTCTTCATCTTTTAGAGAAAATAACAAATCAACTTTGATTTCTTAGAGTCTAATTAGGTTCATTTTTATTAAGCTTTCTAAAGAGGTTATGAAGAAATATAACCATATAACCAATAAATAAATAAACCTATTAATATGCAATGCATAATTAATAAAGGTAAATAATAATTAACCTAACATTCCCCCCCTTAATTGTGCATTGTCTCAAGGGATGAGGAGAGGAACTCTCTGAACAACTCAAACTTGTCACGTGCAAGTGACTTTGTGAAGATATGCCCATTGTTCAGTTGTTGGAAAAATTGAAGCTAGATGTTGTGCTTCAACACATGCTCACGTATGAAATGAACATGTACCTCAATGTGTTTTGTTCTTTCATGAAAAACTAGATTGCGAACAAGTTTGAGAACACCTTCATTGTCAACATACATGGTGGTCGGTTTTTCCTGTGGTATTCCAAGTCCTTCGAGTATGTGACATAGCCAAATCACTTCACAAACAACTTCTCCTACAAAATGATACTGATTTATGGAAGAATGAGAAACAAAGTGTTGTTTCTTGCTTCCCATGATATTGGTCTAGATCCCATAAAGAACACAAATCTTGAAGTGGATTTTTTTCATCAATGTTTCCTGCATGATCTGGAATCGAATATCCTGACAAGAAGAATTTTTCATTCTTCTTGTATTCTAGACCAAGATCCACTGATCCTTTGAGATATCTCAAGATGTGCCTTGCTACTTTCCAATGACAAAATTTGGGTTCCTGCATGAACCTGGATAGATAGCTTACTACAAAGTTGATATCTGGTCTAGTGTAGGTCAGGTAAATGAGACTCCCAATCAACTACCGATAGAGAGTGGCACTTACCTCAGGAGATGGATCTAAATGAGATAACTACAATCTATGTTCTCCATAGGTGTAGAAATTGGTGTGCAATCCATCATCCTAAATTTCTGAGCGTTGTCTTGGTATATTTCATCTGAGAAACAAATATGTGATTCTCTTTTTGCCATACTTCCAATCCAAGACAATAGTGCATTAGCCCGAGATCGGTCATGTCAAATGATCGATTAAGATCTTTCTTCATTGCATCGATCATCCTCACTGAACTGCCAGTGATGACTAGATCATCGACATAGAAAACAAAAATCACAATCTCCCCCTTGATTTTTGAGGTAAATATTGGGATCGTATGGATTTCTAACAAATCCATGTTATACGAGATGCTCATCAATTTTGATGTACCATGCCCTTGGGGTGCCTGTTTGAGGCCATACAGAGATTTCCGAGTCTGCATACCTTTGCTTCTTGACCAGGTACTACATATCCCTCAAAGTTGAGTCATGTAGACTTCTTCTTGTAAATATCCATTCAGAAGGCACTTTTTACGTCCATTTGATGGAATTTCCAACCAAACTATGCAGCTAGAGAAAAGATCATCCTGATCATTTTGATCTTAGCTATGGGAGAAAATGTCTCCTCGTAGTCAATGCCTTATTTTTGTGCATACCCCTTTTACTACAAGTCTCGCTTTATACTTGTCCATTGTCCCATCTACTTTGTACTTCATTTTGAATATCCATCTGCATCCAATGGGTTTCTTCCCTGGTGGAAGATCGATAAGCTACCAAGTGTTATTTTTCATTACTGACTGATATTCAAAGTCCATGGCATCTTTCCAAGATTTTGACTGTAGGGCTTCTTGGATTGTAGAGGGCTCATCGTAACTCAATAACTCTACTCATCAAAGAAAAGTTAACTTCTTCTCTTGCTTTACTATGAGTCCGTGGTCCAGGGTGGATGTATCCGGTGGAGCATCCATTCTTGCATCTCGTAATGTGCTAGTACACCACTTGGGCATATTGAACTATTCCCATGGGTCGTGGTTCTATCAAATCAACACCATCATCCCCATCATCACTTTCATCATATGTGGGAACATCAACTTCAGTTTTTACAACTGGTGAAGAATCTACATCAGGTGAGTCTAGAGGAGGAGACTCTGCTTCCTTCTTCAAAAAACTCAACATCTCTGCTGGTGTAGACTTTTTGGTCTTTGGATCCATCAATCTGTACCCAAGAGTCTCTTCACTGTACCCAATGAAGATGAGTTTTGTGACTTCATGTCCAATTTATTTCTATTTTTCTTGGGTATGTGCATACTTTCTTTGCACTGAATACTCTAAGGTGTGCAATAGATGGTTTTCACTTTGACCATGCTTCTTGTGGTGTTACTCCATCAAGAGAAAACTATGGGCACTCTATTCAACAAATACACTGCTCTTTCTTTTCTGCTTCTACCCATAATGTCTTTGCAAGTCTAGAGTCATCGATCATGCATCACACCATTTCCATGATAGTATGATTTCTTCTCTCAACAACACCATTATGTTGTGTGTGTGTGGAGGAGGCATTTTTGATGAATCCCATGAGTTTGTAGGTAGTCTTTGAACTCATTATTGGTGAATTCCCCCTCGATCTAAGTGGAGAGTTCTGATGTGATGACCAGTTTCATTCTCAACTACTACTTTGAACTTCTTGAAGGTTTCAAAAGCTTCACTTTTCTTGTGAAGACAAAAATCCACATTTTTCTTGAATAGTCATCAACACAAAGCATGAAGTACTAAAATCCAGAATGACTTGGTTACATCGGACCACAAAGATTGGTATGAACCAGATCAAGCTTACCATGAGCTCGATATGTACTCTTCTGGAATGAAGCTCTATGTTGTTTTCCTACTAGGTAGTGAGGACACTTGTTTGTATCCTTCTAAAGAGATGGTAGCCCATGTACCATATTATGTCGACAAAGTGTCTCGAGATACTTGAAACTAACATGACCAAGTCTCGATGCCACAACTATGCTGAGGTAGAGTTCTTAGCCACAAGTGCCTGATCATCTCTGTGGAAAAATCAAGTTGGAACATGCATCCCACATTGGAGGATTTTGCAACTATTTTCGAGCCTCGTGATTTGTCTCGAATCAAAACATGTTTTTTTGCCGAATGACTATCAAAGTCAATTTTTAAGTTGTGATCTAGGAGTTGACTGACTAAAAGAAGATTCTTTGTCAACCTAGGGACATATAAGACATTTGATAGTCTACAATTGTGTGAACCAAGGGGTAGAGAAATGTTCCCAATCCCCTGAACTATATATGAAGAATCATCTCCCAATGAAACATGGTTTTTGAAGGTGTGTCCTCATTGAAGTAAACCTAGTCTCTGTGGCTGGTCATGTGTCGAGTGGCTCTCAAATCAACATACCAGACATCACTAGATGACGTGGATGGTTCACTTGATCGAGAAATGTACAAGAAGTCTTCATTATCTTGAATGTTCTTCTTGCTCAACAATATTTCCTATTGATGGGGTCTTCTTTTCTAGTTCCCCTTTTTTCTGCCCTTGATTGTAGTTTGTATGTCCCTTGTGAGATTTTTGGTGTTGAGGTCCAAAGTTTCTTGATGAACCTTTCTTATAAGTATTATACCAACAATATTTCAATTCATGTCCTCTTTTACAGATTGGACATTGCTTCTTCTGTTGTTTGTCCCCTTGATGTTGATATTGATTATGATGTTGGGAATTTTGATAGGAATTAGGTTTTCCTTTACCTTTTCCTTTCCATTTTTGATGTGAAGAAAGTTCCTGCTCCTCTTCATCATCCTTATTATGCATGGCTTCCTCTTGTTGTAGTAGGTTTACCAACTTGTCAAAAAACTAACTATCATATCTAACAAGTTTAGTGTTGTTGTTACAAAAATGTGGTAGAAGAAGAGGGAGTGCTCTCAAAACAATGGGAATGAGAGCATCATCTGTGACCACTTCTCCTAGGGCTAGAAGTGAAGCCCTCAACTCTGCAACTCTTCTTAAGAAAGCTTCAATTTTCTCATTGTTTGAACTTCAGTGTGTGTAACTGACTCTACAAATTTAGTATGACATTCTTGTTTTTGGCCTCATATACTATGCTCAATTTATCCCATGCTTCTTTGGCTGTTTTGGCATCTCGAATGTGGGGTTGCACATCGTGTAGACACTCCAAACAAGATGATGAGTTTGGCCTTCTGATCTGCTTTATCAAACTATTGTTGTTGTGTTGTATCAGTTGTTGATCTGGTCAGAGTACCATTCACACAATAGCCAGATCTCTTCAAACTCAAGTTGTGTCTTGATTTTTGTCTTCCATGCAAAGCATAGTTGTTTCCTCTGAGTAGTTGTGAATGGAAAAAAATTTTGGGGGCATTGGTGCCCATTTTGTAGAAATCACTGATAGGGTTTGGCTCTTATCACTCCAGGTATAAGGTCTCCCAATATATATATACCGTCAGTCCAATATACCAAACCTTTCTATATACGCGCCCTTCGATATACCCGATGGTACGTGGAAGAAGCTCGCCCTTTCTATATACCGGTGAGTAGTACGTGAAAGAGGTGTTAACGTACATGAAAGAATTCAATACGTGGTACCAAGACAGTACTGAAAGGGGTCTGTGTGATTATTGACACCGGCTCAAAGAAATATCCTCATACACATGCGTAACTTTCTCTATATACTTGGATAATTTCTCATTCCGGATTTATGTCGTGCAATCATTCACAGATGGATGGGATGGCTCATAGTGTGTGCACTGTGACCTTATTACTCCCCATTGATTTAAAGGGTCGATGCCTCAGATGATGTTGTTGCAACTATATTAGGCATTAAGTGTAGTAGTAGTCATGATGGATTTACCCGTAAGTGCTTCCCAGAGGCACCGTATATACCGAAATGAATGAGATCTAGGATCTCGTGAGTGTTTTAGAACCAAATTTCACTTTTTTTTATTACAATATTCTACCAGTTTTTGAGTAGTTACAAAGTTTGTAGTTGACTATGGCAACCTAAAATTAGTACAATATATTAAAGCATAATTACATTCAAAAATTTGAAAAAATTGAATGACATAAGAATTTTTTTTTTGTTTTGTGGGCCCTGGTGGCCTCCGGAGCCCAAATGACCCAAAATGCAAAAAATTGCAAAAAAATAGCTGAAAATGCAATTTTTAGCTATCCCCCTTTGGAAAATGTTGCTTAGAATAAAAAATAGGCCTAATAGGAGAAAAAATTTTTTTACCCTAAAATAGGGTTTTTCTCACTAAAATTTTAGAGGCTAGTTTAGTTATAACTAAGCTATTTAGAGGTGGTTTTTCCACTAAATTCTCCTCCAAATTTTGGGTTTTTCAAATTTTCCTTAAATTTCAAGTCTTTTTTAAAAATGAGTTTGGGGGCAAACCTCCCTTCCCTACCTCCCCAAACTGAACCTCCACACTCCCTCTTTCCTCTAAAATTTGAAGCATATATATTTAATAATGATAAATAACAACTCATTTTATTTAAAAAAGTGAAAATCTTTAGAGTTAACCTTTGAAAAAATGTGCGTGGGTGGAGTTGGATTAGGTTTTACGCATGTGACGTAGAGCGGATATGAGCCTATGATTTCCTTGCCTTTTCCTTTGATTAAATACTTCCTTATTTGTATTATTTGATTTGTTTGTTTTTTTTTTACGCTTCATTTTTCATTTTTTGAGATTGAAGTTTTTTTTTTTATTGATGCCTTTGATTTTTTTTATTTTTGATATTTTTGATGTTTTACTTCATTTGATTTTTCTTTGTGTTACATGTATCACACATTTGCTTTGGAGATGGTAGGGTCATGTGGAGAATGGAGGTCAGAGGTCATCAAAGATGTTTGGTGTAGGAGGTCCCACGTAGGAGGTCGATAATGGCTTGGGTCTATTGAGAAAGCCACCATTGGAAAATTTCCAATGTTCTCATCTAATCATCAATCAACCATTGTCAAACAAATGCAAAAGTGTAACTCACTTCTATGGCTCTAGCTCGGTAGTTGTTCATTTTGTTGAGTGATATCCTCCAAATACAAACACATAATTCTTGATCACTTGGCGTAGAGTACACAATTCCAACATATTGTGTGGTCAATCAACTCACCAATGAATGGCTCGACTTCCTAAACAAAACAAACTTAGTCATGGAATGAGTGAATGCAAATGGCTGAAATGCAAAAACAACTATGTAGCTCGGTGTCATATAATATGGCTCGACGTACTCAAATAGACCCATCTCACTCATCAAGGTAGATTGATGGACTCGTATAAGCTCAAGAACAAGCCCCTCTAAATCTAGTAATCCTATTTTCCTCCATACTAAATGCTTCTCTAAATTAGAGACAAAACCCCTAATTAATAGAGGAAAAACCCCTAATAAAATAATTTTTTTTAAATTTTTATACTCTAGCAACAAATTTTCCTAGTGCAGGTGCACCAAGCAAAAAAAAAAAAATTGCATTCCAAACACCTAGAATGAACATAGAGGTGTGGGGAGATAAGGGATGGGGCTGAGAAGTTGTAGGAGGTTACACAGGCTCTCAATTGTGAAAATCTTCTCCAAATCTACTTTATCTGCTTGCTCTCTCTTTCCACACCTTCTCTACCTCACAGTCTAGATTCTCACTCTAGTACCAAATGTAAATTGAATAGGGGTGGAAGCCTGATAAACTTTATTAATATCAAATCAACCAAATTACATTGGTATGAGCTGCAATACTTATAGGTATTGTATACAATTGAATACACACAAGAAAATAAGTTGCACAGTGCAACAATATCCTTGATTACATAAGCTTCCAAAATATCATACGGGAAGCACAAATGAATAATGACAATAATATTGTTAAAACAATATAACAACACCCGTATGTAGAATAAAGACAATTAGATGGTTATGAAGAAATATAACCATATAACCAATAAATAAATAAACTTATTAATATGCAATGCATAATTAATAAAGGTAAATCTCATAGTTTTCCAAGTTTTTCCTTAACACGGTATAAATTAAAGATATAGAAGTGGGTGGCACCTTGACATGTTACAAAAGGAAACAATCTTTGGTAAATATTTCATTTTCTTTTATGATAAAAACCATCCTCTCGGAGTTCATGTGTAAACCCTGTTAGGGTTTTGAAGAAGTTACTCATAACTAGCACTCTATAGAAAATTAATCTCTCAATATTGGTACTGAACATCTTGAAGGGTTAACAAAGAATGTTGTTGAAGTTTAAGACCAAAAAGGGTTTTCCTATTCTTGCATTTTATGACAAGCCAGATTTGTGAACTCGTAGGTAAGCTTGGAGGCATAATTATAATCTAGATCTTGTGATTGTGAAGCATTCGATTCAAAAGAAGCCATTGTAAACCCTTGCACATAGACATAACTTCCAAATGAGTATTTAAAAATACCAATATCTTGGTTGATTAATTAATATAAAAAAATTTATACCAAACTTTGGGCTTTGGGTAGGGCTAGTAGAGAAGACTATGCCGGAAAGGAGATTGTGAAGAAAAAGACACTTCTGTGAGAGTTGAGCCAAACCTTTTATTCCACACGGAGGATAAAAAGGGTGTTCAAAAATTATTTTAGTTTACATGTGTGATTTTTAGATTTCCCTAACCAATAACTCACCATCAATTGTTAAGAAGCTTAAGGGATAATCTTGGAAAAAGGATATCAAAATAGCTAAATCTAGTGAATTCAATCAATTTGATGATGGTCTTGCATGATTAGATGCTACAATATATGTTCTACATTTTTCATCAATCATTTTGTTATTTTGAAGATAAAAGTGCATGTTTGAAGGATTTCTTGCATTAAGAAAAAAGTGATATTCTACAGGTTTGAGGGCATTTTGAGATGTCTAATCCTTCTAACCTATTTGAGTGAGTGAATGTGTTGTATGCTCTACATCAGACCCTGCATTTGTCATGCGGTAATTAGTGTGAATTTAATTTATTTAATTACACTATAGTTTACCACATATTATTTTTGTGCCCTCTTATATCTTTGACACATGGAAGGTGAGAATCTCATTAAGTTATCATTTAAGGAGAGGTGCACATGGTATATATTCCAAGATGTGTGCATATTATCAAGCTTGGTGCATTCTACACACTTTCCTTCACATGCCAACACATAGCTCCACGTTCCAAACCAAACATGCCACAATTTCTCCACATGGAAACTATACATATCCTTAGCACTATCCATAGTTCCCAACATACATAACCAAAGGCCACATAATTTCCAACAAAAGTGGCTCACAAGCTAACTCCCATTTTCCATGTAATGATTTTTAAAAAACTAACTCCTCCCCATGCACGCAATGTGGGATATAGTTTCTAAGCATAGCAAGTGGAGGATATATGGAGAATTTAAGGGGATTTAACCCATGACCTATGATAAAATAATAGGCACCCTTACCAATCTACCCAACACTGCAAATAGTATAAAAGGATGGACGTGGTATTTGTAAGATTCACATTTTTTTGACGGTGTAATATTTTGTAAAGGGGATATTTTTAAATAATGACAATTTAAGCCATCATAACCATGTTTTCAAAACTCGGAGTGAATTAGATATTTGTCAATAATTCAGAGACGCTCTCTGTATGATATATTTATTTTCCCGTTTTGGTATAGATTTGACTTCTTTGTAAGAATTTCAAGTGATGTTTTGACATAGAATCTTTGGGAAACGATCATGCACTTGCTACCAGAAGTTGGGATGAGATTTTTGAGTATAATCGAAGTCTTCTCGAGCTCTGTGGGCATATTTTTATAGGTCTTTTGATTTACTATTGAGTTATAAGTTTTTAGTTGTACATATAAATTGTTTTAAATGGATTGGATTGTGTAAAGGAAATCCTAGAGACGTAGCCAATTGGTGAACTCCGTAAACAACTTGGTGTCTCTATTTTTCCTAATTTTATGCAATATTATTCAATTTAATTACATTGTTTAATCAGATTATGATATTTATAATTACAATTATTGAATTATTGGGAAAATGAAAAGAGTTGATTTGATCATTTTTAAGTGAATAATAGAGAAGTATGGATTTGTTATCATTCTAAATCAATTTGTATATCAATTTTAAACACATTAAGATCAAGTTTTTAAAATCCATGTTGAATGGTATTAAAAAATTTAATTCACTTACAACATTTATGGATCATATTTTGAGTATCTGTTTAAAACTATTTAATATTAGGGTCTACTACGGTTTACGTGATCAAGTTTTAGTATCATATTTGATTGATTTGACATATTATCTTCCATTATTAGGTATTTGGTTCATTGTGATTGGACAGGTACATGTGTACTATGGGAAAGTTGTCAAAACAAGAGAATATTGATGAGATTGAGGCATAAAACTACTAGATCCATGAAGACAATGTTCTCCGAGATCGATGTACTTTTCTTTGGAAGATGAATGTGAAAAATCAAAAGATGAATGAATTCCAAGGTTGAGCTCTTGACAAGGTTACAAAATGGTGGTGACACGAAGGGGAAAATAATTCCATTTGAAATCAAGACCTTCCTCTCCCACAAGTGCATGCAGTGACTCTGAGATAAGCATTGTAAGTATATCACCAATTGTTGAATCTTCTCATTTCAATTTTGTTGAAAATTGTTTTTGTAAATTTGAGCAACACAATAGATGGATTAGTTCAAAGTTACTTTTTAAAATGAGATTTAATGGAAAAATCCTTGGAAAATAAGGCCAAGGTATTACTAACCCCATTCAGGTATAGGATAGGCCTCGCCATGCAGGTTTGAGATTCAATTTTAGTGGTCAGAATGAAATAGGTGAATGTTCTAGGAAAGTTAAGACTGCAAGGGAGAAACCTCCACCATAGCCCACAAAAGGTAAAAATAGTAATGGGAAAAATTCTAAAAGTGTTGATTATAAATAATGTAAATATTTGCATGTCACTTTGATTATGGATTAGATACATAAAATTTGTGGTACATTTATCCATGCAGTTTTTGTGGATTGTCTAACCACTATGTAGCTAAGTGTTAGAAAAGGAAAGCATTGTTGGGTAAAATTTTGAAAGACCACTCTCATATGTAAAATTTTGATAATGTCAGTTTAGGTAAGTATCCTAAAATATTAGACAAATCGATATGGTGTCCATCAGTAACATCAAAGGTGATGAGGTTGAAAACTGTTGGTAGCTTCATCGAAACAACAATGGAAATTTTTAGGAAATAAATCATTTTAAAACCAATGATTTTTATTTGACCGATGAGGATACCTATGTATTTCTTTGAGGAAGTTAGACCACCTAAAAAGGAGAATATGATAAAGTGGGTTGGTAAATTGTTCCTTAATTTTATGTTCACATAATTACGATTGATATATAGCTTTGCAATTTTTCAAAGTAATTTTGTGGTATTCCATGTATGTTGAAAGGAAATTTTCTTGTATTCATTTTCATCTTTGAATCTGAATTTTGGAGTCACATGTAGGGAAGAGCTGAGTGATAAGTTTATCATACTCAAAATTTATTCTCACTTTCATGGTTGACAAATTCTATTTTGATTTTGACAGCAGAGTGCGTATGTTCAATGGGCATATTAAGAATGTCTAATTTTGGATTTATATTTTCGAGTATCTATTGTCACTTTTATTATGCAAAATTATGGATGCTTATAAGACCAATTTTGGTCACCATTTGTAAATATCTTAGTAATACAAAAAAAGTGTACACATGTAATAATTACACATGATTTTAAGTCCCTTATTTATGGGAATTTATTTGTAACTATTACATGTGGTTACAATTAGAGTATATTTTTATTATACTAACAATTTAGTTTGTAAGTTATACCAGTGATATTTTGTAGAATTAAAGTTTCACCATTTTAGAATATGACACGTGTGCAAAAATTTTGATTCTATCCCTAAATTTTATATTGGATAAATATTTTGATCTTCACTTGTAGTTTCAAGGATTCATCTAATTTTCAACTCTTTATATCCATTTTATAGTTTGATTTTTGAATCGTTTTCATGATATTTTGCAGTTGATAATTTTTTGTGAATGACAGTTTCACACGGTGGTCGATGGAGACTACCTATTGTTGGAATTTGGTGATCTATTTCATATTGATTAATTGTAGTACTTTACGCTTCACATGATCTATGAACACTCACCTATGTTTGGCATTTGAGTCATCATTTCATAATGATTCATTTTAGTGATATTTTATAGAGTATATTGGTAGCTTTGTAGTAGGGTCACAGGACAATGTCTATTATTGGCATTTGGTGATCATTTCATACTGATATACTTTTGTAGTTGCAGTATTGGCTAATTCACATGGGTTCAGTTAGACATTGCCTCTTTGGAAGGCACTTTGTGTCTATTACACTAATTCATTTTCTATGATATTTTTGGCATTTTAATATTCGGAAACCATAACCACTATGAAATATTTGTAGTTTCTTTAATTTGGTATGATGAAAATATCTATCTAGAAGATTCAGTGGGTTATATTGCTTTTGGAGACCAAAATCCTTCTTGTTGGGGAGGTGTGATTTTGAGGCCATTTGTCAAGTCACGAAGTTCCTAGGATCTCCTAAAATAGTACCGTATGGAAGAGAATTCCAAGATACTTCCAAAACCTATTGGAACACAAAAATGGACATTGTATGCTCAAGTTGTCTCAGGTCAAAGTTTGGCTCAAAGTTGGTCAACAAGAAAGTGTAAATCATTTCTAGAACCTATTTGTGTGATTCAAGGTTGCCCAAGGCAAAAAGGACTCGGACGTGTTTTTTTACTCCTCCGGTATTCAAAGGTTGATTTATAAAAGGTAATCTATGGAAACCATAGCTGATGGGGTCCACTTTTGTGTTAGATGGGGACCTTGCTTGCCATGTGGTAATTAGTGTGAATTTAATTTATTTAATTCAACTATACTTTACCACATATTATTTTTATGCCTTCTTGTGATGACATGTGGTATGTGAGAAGCTAATTAATTTGGTGTGAAGGAGAGAAGGATATATATAGAACCTAGGATACATAACCGGTGCCAATTAATTTCCAACAAAAGTGACTCACAAGCCAACTCCCATTTGTCATTTAATGCTTTTAAACAGTTTACTCCTCCCCCACGCGTCCAACTGGGATATAGTTTCTACGCATAGCAAGTGGATGATGTATGGAGCATTTAAAGGGATTTGAACCATTGACCTACACCAAAATAATAGGTGCCCTTACCAATCCTACCAACACTTGTAAACAATATAAAAGGAGGGATGTGATATTTGTAAGGGTCACATTTTTTCTTGTGTACTATTTTGTAAAGGGGTAGTTTGTAAAGAAAGATAATTTAGGACATCATAACAAGGTTTCGAACTTGGAGTGAACTAGAGACTTGTCTAGAATTCAAAAAAGCTCCATATAATGTATTAATTTTCCCATTTTGGTATTTATTTGATGTATTTATAAGAATTCAAAGTGACACTTTGACTTAGAATGTTGGGAAACCGATAATGCACTTGCTACCGAAGTTGGGGACGACATTATTGAGTATAATCAATCTTTTAGTGGTTCTTGGGAAGATTTTGGTAGGTAATTTGATTCATTACTGAATTGTAAATTTTTTAATTGTACTTACAAATCATTTTTAATGGATCAGATTGTGTAAAGGAAATCCCGGATATGTAGCCAATTGGTGAACTTTGTAAATAACTTGGTGTCTCTATTTTTCCTAATTTTATGTAGTATTATTCATTTTTATTGCATATTTTAATCATATTATGATATTTATAACTATAATTATTAAATTACGGTAAAAATGAAAAAATAGTATATTTGATCATTTTTAAAGTGAATAAATAAGAATTATGGATTTTTATCATTCTAAATTAGTTTTTAACTTAGTTTTAAACACATTACAAATGAGTTTTTAAAATTCATGTTGAATGGTATTTAATAAGTTTTATTCACTTGCACCATTTACGGATCATATTTAGAGTATCTAATTTTACATTATTTAATAATAGGGGTTTACTATAGTTTATAGATCACACTTATGCATGCATTCCATGTCATCATAAAATTTTGATAGTTTAGGAGATGTAATGAATCTCATATAAAATATGGGGTACAAGAGTAGGTTACATGGAAGCTATAACTCTACCTTATACCATTATACTTGTTTTATTCCCTGATGTTTCCCTAACACCACTACTTAAAGTGATTGGAAAAATATTTGTATTAATGATGCATATAACTACCCTAATTGGATATGTTTCCATTTCTTGGTTTGATGCCACGTTCCCAAAGTGCTTTTGGTTTACATTTCTCCACCAAAGGTTGAATCACTTGTCCATTATTCATCATTCCAAATTGACATGAAATAGGTATATTTTCTAGGTTTGTGTAAATGGGATCATGTTTGGATTTTTGAATCAAGAAACTTGTATTATGTAATAGAATGCCACATTTAAGATTTTTTTCTTTCTTCTTCTCTAAATCTTCTTCACTTTCAATTTCTATAGTTAGTAGATTTTCAATGTCAATAAACCAAGGTGCATGAGCATGCACATCATCTTGGGAAGGATGAAATCAACAATACATCATATGTCATCATGTACTTCTTGGTTATTGCTTTACGGAAATTTTTTCTTCATTCTACTTCCACATCACCATATGCTCATCTCGAACTATCCATGTCATGTTTTAAAATTTTCTTCCTTTTTAAATCGTTTGATCTTTGCTCATGTGTGTAAGAGTTTAGCTTTTCATGTGGAAAGTTTCAATCATAAGGTCAAAAATTGGATTATTTATCTCCAAAGGAAGTTATCTTATGTAAGATCCACATGGTTCATGGAAGAAGTGAACTCTACCTTGTTAGCATAGAGTAGGTGTAAATTGTGTTGAAATTCTATGCACTCGGGGGTAGATTAAAAGGAACGATAATACCAAGCCAATAACACATATGCTAATCAAACACCACAATTAATAAGATGAACACAATTCACTAGAATAACTTTACATAAAACCTTTGTAAACAAATGAGAAACAATATCATATATTATTATGGAACTAAATGAAATATAATGAGAATGTGCCTTGCTTATATAGGCAAGGAATAACAATCTAAAAAACATCAAGGTCATAGATCAAGCCATAAATCATGGAAAGAACTAGTAATCAAAGAACTAGTTAAGTCCATAGATTTATGAGAGAAATAGACATCAAGTATCTAGTCAATACCATAGATCAAGGAAAGAACTAGAATACCAGAAATATACCTAACAACTAGATAATATCCCCCTAATATCTAAATAAATAAAAAGAAATATACACACACATAAGTGGGTGAGGATAAATACAATAAAGGTAAATAAAGTACCTAGGTGAACATGAGCTAAGGTAAATACCTACTCTAACACCCCCTCAAATTAAGATAGGGGCAAAATAGAAGTGGAATGTCCACAATATGAGTCCCAAAACTAGGCTTGATGAGGTACTCATGTACAATATATTCATGAAGAAATATCAAACCAAAAGAAGGAAATAATCCTGCTAGAAGGAAAGAGAAAGAAGAAGAAGAAGGAAGATGTTCTCATGAACACCCCCAAGAACAACTTTTGAAACCCCAAGCATTCCACACAACTCAAGGTAGCGAGGTGATGCAAAAGGCTTCGTAAAGATGTCTGGCAACTTGCTACTAAGTCGAAGGTACTCTAAGAAAAGAACTCCATCTTGAATGTGCTGACAAATGAAGTGGATGTGTATCTCAATATGCTTGGTCCACTGGTGCTCAAATGGGTTGTGAGAAATGTGAATTGCACTTTGGTTATCACACCAAAGTACAGTTAGTGAATGTTGTAGGAATCCAAACTCTATCAATAATTTGAAAATTCAAAGAATCATTGACTCACCGTAACTTCTACCCCGTACTCTACCTCTGAAGATGAAAGTGTAATAGCCTGTTGCTTTTTACACATCTAAGTAACTAGAGAAGAACCAAGAAAGAAAAGATAGCCGTAAGTGGAATTCTTGTCATCAATATAACCTACCCAATTTGAATTTGTATAACCAACCAAATGAGTAGAACCCATAGTGTAGTGTAGGCCAAAGTGGGAAGTGCCCTGTAAATAGCACAAAATCCTTTTAAAGAACCTCGTAAGTGACTATTATGAGGAGAATATGGAAACCAAGATACAAGCCCTAATGCAAATGAAATATAAGGGTGAGCATGGGTCAAGTACATGAGAATCCCGACCAAATTCCTATACAATGTAGGATCACAAAGTGGTGTGGTACATGTGGAAGTAAGAATAACTCTAGACTGAAAAGGAGATGAAATTGGCTTGCAATCAGCCATATCAAAGCACCTAAGAAGATCATGGGCATATTTTTTTCTCGAATCAAATTAATCCCTAAATCTGTTTGAGAAATTTGTAAACTAAGGAAATAATGCAATAGCCCAAGATCTATCATGTCAAACTGTGTAGAAAGATCCCTATGAATACTTTAAATTTGGGAAGAAGAGCTGCAAGTAAGTAAAAGATCATCAACATACAAGATAAGTATCACAATATCCTCACCAATATCTTTGGAGATACACTTTGTATGATTAGAGTGGCAACAAACAAAACTAGTATATATAAGAAAATGGAAATTTTGTAGGTAACCATACCAAATTTTGTTTTGGTCCATCATCCGAGGCCCCTCAAAGATTTGGAATGTTATAAAATCCCTTTCGAGAAATCTAGTTCTCCGAACTTAGTCATTTTATCCTTTTTGGCTAGGCGCACCTTTTATCTATGCAACATAGACTAAATTTGCACCCCCTTCATTTCCTTTGGCACACCTTTGAAGTGTTGGACACATCAATTGTTGCACCTTCCATGATGGGCCTTTCATTCAAGTGCCAAGGCGCATGCACCTTCCTGTCAACAACAAAATTGTTGCGCACCGTGTTTTGGTGTGCCTCGGCGCTCGAAATCTAGTGTTGACAGTCCTTAAATGCGCCAAAGGCACACATAATTCCATGTTGACATGCGTATATCCACGCCAAAGGGTGCAAATTTTTACATGTCGACACATGTTTTGGTGTGCCCTTTTAAAAAGTGGTTGGCACATTTATTACACCTTTGCCTATATATAGGCGCATCCGCCCTGTCACTTTCACAATCGAAAACACGTGATAAATTTTATTCCTCTGCACCTGTCAGCACGCCATCCTCCTCGTGTCACATTCGTGGACCCCACTTCGTCTCTCACATTCTATATATTCCGGGTAAGTGGTTCTTACTCCTTGAATTTTTTTTTGATTGTTTGTGAGGTAGAATGCATAGATCTGAAGCTTTAAACCCCCTCCCCGCCATTCTTGCAAATCTCTCTTCCCAAGCTGTTTACACCCTCTTTCCAGATCTACTGGCCAAGAGGGCTCTGCCTCAAAAATAAATCTAGATCTCCTTACTGTGCCCCTTCACCATCTAAATCCATCAAGAGAGAAGCCTGAAAGACCACAACCCATCATAAAAAAGAGAAAATCTGAAAGATGTTTCCGAGCCATTAGTTTTTTCTGGCACAATCACCACTCCTACTGCATAAAACACAATCATTCCTAAGGCGCACTATTTCTACTTGCAGCACGTGCCATTCTTGCACAATACAAAAACTAAACATCTTTGGCATAGGCGCAATCATCCTTACAACAACAAAGTGTCATTTAAGCTTTCCCCACGCACGCGCCAAAGTCCCCTTTTGCACATAAAGGTAATGCTACACGTGTTAATCTTGTGCCTTCTATGCACACCAAAGTCCCATGTTACATGAAAAATACATGCGCCATTAGCGCACCCTACCCCATGCAACACCAAGATTATTTGCGCCCAGTATAAACCGCATATAACGATGCAGGCGCACTCCTATTTACAACAACAAATATGTCATATGCAAAATCCTTATGCCTCGTGCCTTTGGTGCTGATTCATTCCTTGTAACGCTCTTCTTTCAAGGTGCCATTCTATTAGCCCTGCAGCCTGCAGTGTCCTTGTGCCCTATGCCCTAGGAGCCTTAAAATCACTAACTCCTTGTTTTGTAAAGCTTTAATGGAAGATCTGATAGCTAATATGGCTCTTTGGCGTTGGACTTCTCTTCTTCTTCTTGCAGATCAGCAACTGAACTCAGATCCATATATGTCTACATCAAGCAAAAAGGCCAACCAAGTCAAAGGGTAAGGCTAAGCTTATAGAGGAAGAGATGAAGTATAAATATCAGAGGGTCAGAATGCCCGAGTCCCATGAAGAATGTGACCTGGACATTAGAGACTCCGAACTTGGTCACATCGACATGGAAGATTTCTGGGCCAGAACTAGGAGAGTCACAGGAAGTCCTTGGATGGACAAGCTGGTGGGCAGTGGTCTACACTTTGCTGGGGGAATTCCATCAGCACGATAAATAATGAATTTATGATGGTGGTGGCCCGTTGTTACAACAAAGACACAAGGTGTGTCGAAAATGAAAAGGGCGAGGTCATAATCAACCTCACTACCCTAAGCACTTGAAATCATGCTAGGCATTCCTCACCACCGACATTTTGTGGCTATAAGCCAAGAGGACTGCACCAAGGCATGGGAGGATAATGAAGACAAGTGCATGCAACTGATGAATGAAGTGTACTTAAAGAACAAGAAGGTGATAACCAGATGGCCACAAGTTATTCACCGCAGTGACTTCTCCGAGGAACTGAGTGATACCATCACATTCCTGAGTAGAGTTTTTGGGCTTTTTGATGCCCATTACTTTCACAAATGGATGCTCAGGTATCTTGAAACCATGAACAAGAATGTGCCTGATCAACGCTTTGAGTGGGCAGAGATCATAAGCAAAGCACCATATCCGAGCAGCTCCAACAACTCACCACAACGGGGAGGTTCTACATGAACTCCTACGTAGTCTACGCTGCAGCCTCAGAGAGGGATTATCCAAAGACTGAGCCGATGCGGGGTTTGGCCTCAGGTAAAGATATATGAATACTACCGAGCTGAAAAGCCGGAGAACAAGCATCCCATAGTTTACCAAGATCAACGATGCTTTCTTCTATGGCATCATCTACCTTTTGAGGCCAAATATGACTCATGGTCAGATGACCAAGAGCATAGTCACCGTGACTGAGAAGTGGGGAGCACTATTTACCCAATTCCCCACCTTCACCTATCTCAGAGCGGCCAACTTCTTGGGGGAGCCCACCAAATTGCCGAGATATGTTGGCCCCAAGTTGATCCTATTAGAGCTGTCCCAAATACTCATAACCTACCATGAGAAGTGTTTGAAGAGAAAGAAGGGTGGAACTCCTTTCCCCCTCACAGTGGGTAGGTATACCTGCATTTCTCACACAAAGCCCGGAGATGTTTGCAGAGCTAGAACTGCTCAATCTAAAGCACAACTTCCCGGCAAGGCCCACCTTTGATCCAAGAAATTGCCTTCCCAAGGAAAAACTCGATCCAATCCACATTCCACAGATCGAGGACATCTATATCAACCTATATCATGAGGTCAAACTTAGAAGGAAGGATCACTCACCTGGCCTTGGTGGAGATTATTCAATATGGTGTGGCCATTGTTCCAAAAGGTTATCAAACTACCGATCAAGAAGTTGATCAAGTGTATCTAGACACGGATGGGGACAACTGGCCATTTTGCTGCAATTGATAGAACAAAAGCACCCCAGACCATCGAAGAGAGGGTCAAAGAAACATCATGTGAATAGAACACGGTGCGTGCCGAATGAATGGCCTTATCTACCTCGGAGTAGATTTCACTACGTCCCCATTGGGCAACACACCTGTCAGGCCGAAGCATATGCCAAAGGGCAAAGGAAAGGATAAAGAGGGAGAATCAAGCTCTCGCTCAAGAAGAAGCTCCTGAAAGCCCTCCTTCCGCCGCACAAGAACAAGTTGTGAGTCTGGTATCCCCAGAGAAAGAAGCGGTGGAAGGTGTTTCGATGGGCACATCCACTCAGGGTGTTGCCATAGCTACAATTACCGAGGTCCCTTCTATTCCTTCTCCCTCTCCTCCTTCCCCTCCTCGTGTAACTCAAATGACCATTCCTTTGGTCGTATCTTCTCCCCCATCTTCCACTGTTCCCCCTTCCTCGTCTTCCATCTTCTTCTCTCGCGGAGCTGTCCCCCACTATTTCTTCTCTCATCTCTCAGCTCCCTTCCTTTCCCACATCTACCTCCCCTGAAGTATCCCTTCCTCCCATGAGCACTTTCTAGGCCTCCTCTCGATGCCACCACCAAGTGTCTCTACCCATTTCCCTCATCCACTAGCAACTGCTCCTCTTCCACCTCTGGTCCCGTTCCTTAAGTCCAACATGGATCTCCCAAAGATCTCGAGCAACAGAAGAGGAAAGTCCCTATGCACCAATGGACTTCTCGTCATCCCAACAAAGGGGGCTAAGAAGCAAAATCCTATAACCCACTTCTCTCAGAGTGCATCAGAGAGAGAGTAATGGAGATCGCATATCCCGATCCTTCAAAGGATAAAAAGGATCTGTCTCTGACAGATTATAGTGACCCAAGTCACAATGGGAACGTCTTCTGAAATTCTTCAAGGAGAGGCCCTATCTGTGGTGGATGCCCTTTGCAAGAAGCTCCAAGAAGCAAAGGAAGAGAAGAGGTTATTAAAAGAAAAAACAAACATCTTCTCCATGCCCTGCAGAAAATGGGCAGTGCACCTCCTACAACTGCCACCGAAACTCCTGAGGTCCTAAGCCAGGATAAGATAAATGAGTATGCCAAAATTGGTGAACAAGGTATGGCAGTTTCCACCTGGAGAGATCAGATCCTCAAAGACAACGAGGAGGTAATTGTCAAGTTCACCGAATTGTATCAGAACATCGTCGGGTGAACAAAGATCTCCAGGTGATCGCAGGACCTATCTCCAAAGAGTTGGACCATGCTAGGTTGCAACACGAGACGTTCCAGAAAATGCTCGACTGCTCAGTCGATGATTTGGTGAAATTTGGCATTTTCGATCACCCCAGGGTACCCAGCAAAATCCTTGCTGCGTTGGATTACCGGGTCGATCAGATGGAGTTCATCCTGGAGAAGATTGACAAGGTCAAGGAGGAAGCCCTGGATGCAATGCACCAAATGGAGCAAATTGTTCTAAGAATGTCTCTGGCTTGCTTACTCCTTCTTTCACCTTGAGGAAGGCAGATGAAACTATTCGGATCTTCAAGGAGATCATCTCGCAAGGGCTAGGGCCAGAAGCCACTTTTGACACCGAATGCATCAACAACCTTCTGGCTTGCCATGATTTTGTGGGGTTCCTGATGGAGGTAGGTAATGAATATTTCAAGCTCCCTGAAAAACTCAGAGATGAGTGGGAGACTTGTGAGGTCATCGGCGATCATACAAAGGGTCCTGCCCAGGATCAACTTCAGCCAATGATCAGTAAATTCATGGAATATCGGACTCAGTTCCACATCACCTCTCCGAACAACAACAGAAGCAAGATACCCCCTTTCAGCCGCGAGACGATACGATGAATAGCTTTCTTCCTCTTGGCTTCCTTTTTGTAAATATCTAAGAGTATGTTGGTACAAATGATGACCTCATCCATGTTGCACCATGGGATGTTGTCATCCACCAAGTTGTCCAAAGTCAACATTGACTTTTAGATATTTTTAGATATTTTGTAATTAGTTGTTGGTTGCTTTTTGCCTTCTCTCTTCTCCTTCTTCTATATATACTTGGATACTTGTTGTATTCAAGTGGTGGATACTTTTTAGATGAAAAATAGAAGTGAGAAGAAAAGACTTTGAGCTTTTTTTTGTAATGAAGAAAACATTAATACAAATATTAAGACTTTGTGCTAAATATGTGTGTTATGGGCATTTTAATCTTTCTTATGTCAGATTTATGTGTTTATTCTGTTGAATCTATCTCTACTTTTTTGTCATTTATTCATCAGTATTGCTTTGTTTGTCTATGCAAGTAGGTTCGGCTCTGTTTACTACCAGCCCAAAACATAGACCCTCTGACCTTTCTGCTTTGGAATTCATTTCTTTTCTCCCTTCAAATCTATCCTATCTCCTCACCTCGTTTCTTTCCCTCCTTTTCACAGTTGGAAACACCTCTACTGGGATGAGATCCCAAACCCCGAAGGTAGAATATTGTGAGACTTGCATAGATTCCTGCTAGTAGAATAGCAATAAACCAGTTTGCTTTCATTGACTCAAAGAGGGGCTATGCCCTGCACACTGTTGGCTCATCTATCCATAGATCTGTCCACCCGACAGATTTTTGGACCAACATTTTTTGGTGAATTTACTGGGGATCGAACAGATCTAACAAGATCTATGGTAGTGGTATGTTAGAAAATCAAAAAAATCAAAAGTCACTACCTGTTTGCAAATTTTAACTTTTGTTCAAAATCCAAAATTTTTGCAAAAGTGATCCAAACTGAAAATTTTCTTCAGGGATCCATAGATCGGGACTAGTTAGAGATCTTTAGTTCACTGAGTTTTTACAAAAACCTGTATTTTTCCGTAGATCTGAGTTTTTGACTGTTTTGCAAAATTTCAAACCCTTGCCAAAAGTCAACTCCAGATCCGAAAATCAGCCTACTAAGTTGGCCGTTATTTTATCCTCATTAACATTTGTCATTAAACCGCAATTGGTTTTCAAAAGAGGGATAAAATTAAATATTTAGAAAAGTACATGCTGCTGATTTTTGTCAGAAAAATTAGAAAATCAAGTACAACCAAAAAGAGTTTTTAGGATTTGCTCCAAAAATTACAGATCTGGAAGGTACACTGGCGGGTGAACCATTTACTCGTAGCAGAAGAGCTCATGGAATAATCGATCCTACTTTTGATCTACTTCAAAGGCACAACTTCAGTGTTACACCGCACGCTTCCCATCGCTAAGTTCAGCTGGCCGGTCATCTAGAAGTGTCTCACCTCCACGAAGGAAGCATTTCTCACAAGGAACATCCTCATCTCTTTGCAGTGCTTTGCTGCTCAGTGGAACTATGCTTCTAGCTCGCGTCCTTTTTCCAGCCATTCAAATGGCAGTACCATGGGGAAATGCTATGGGCCCTCTTGCTTTGCCACATCCTGTTCATGCTCCCTCATGGAAACCGGAAGAATTTTCCCAAATTTGATGGGAGCGGAACCAAAGCATGGATTCACACATATCCGCATTCATCATGTCATGCAGTATCCTAGATGTGACCCATGAAGATGTGTCAGTTCACCTCTTTCTAGAAACCTTGCAAGGACCAAGCAATGGAATGGTTTCAGCATTTGCCGGCCGGATCTATTACTAGTTGGGCCACCTTACGGACTACATTTGAAGAAAGATATAAGCCTTTTCAGAGGACGTGTTCACATTACTATCCAAGATCACTCACCTGAAGAAGGAGGTCAATGAAACCATGCATGATTTCATCACCCATTTCAATTCACTAATCAACCGAGTTCCGCCTACCATGCTGCCAACGCCAGAAAATCAGAAGTGTTTCTTCGTGAACGCCATGAGCTCAAAAGTAAGTTTCTTACTCTTGCAAGAACAGGTCACTACTTTGGTTCTCGCCAAGCTGCTACCATATGGATTGAAGATAACTTGCTAATATCTAGTGAATTAAAAAGAGAACCATCCAAGCCTAAAGCTTCAGATTCCTTCTCCCACCACTTCATCCGATCCGGCATTTCAAAAGATGGCGAATGACTTGCTCGTGTTAAAAAACAGCTAGCTCAAGCTTCTCCTAGCACTTCATACCGGGATATCCCACGGAGGAATTTTACTTCTAACAACGTCTCACAAAGGCCGCGCCTACCTGCAGCTGCTCCATGGTTGGTGCTTGAGGCCCCTCCGGTCAATGCTTTAGCTGAAATCGAAGAAGAGGAGCAAAATTATGAAGAACCTTCATCGCTAGGTGAAGATGATCAAGATGTCGGTGAACCGACTGGCGACTCTACTATTGGGTATATGGAATTTGATGAGGAGGAATCTGATGAAGAAGAGGGTACCCAAGGATATGCAAGTGGGCAATCATATGTTGTTTTCACCGCTCACAAGGAAAAGAAGTAGAAGTTGCTGCCAAGATGCAAAAAGAGAAGGCCATGTCAAACACGTCCTCCAACCATCGCTAAAAGAGGTAGTCCCCTTCCTGCTCAACCTGTTATTAAGTCTTTTTCAAAGAAATATTTTTCCCTATCTCCCCTCCGAATCAGCCCTCTCATATTCCTATCAAGACCAGTAATCCTACCCTACCATCGTGAAATGAGGGACTCATTCCTTCATCAACACAACCCTTGGCCACGTTTGACATAATTGATCATGCTAAAAAGACCAAGATCCAAATGTCTGAAGCCGAGTATCTTCAGTCCAATCCTGAGCAGCTTGTAAGGTTGACCGAATACATCCAAAGCCAAGCTATCATAACTACTCAGTTTCCCAAAAGGAATTCTTTCTACTCCTCCTACATCTCGCATAAATGTTGCCTCGACATCTGTGTCAGGAAAAATAGAACCTTTCTATCTCTCCCTCCTAATCAATGGCCACAAACTAAGCAACTGCATAATTGATTCTGGGGCTTCCGATAACGTCATGCCGGAAAAGGTCACCCATGCCCTGGGCCTCACCCTTACCAAGCCTTTTGGTAGATGTTATTCCTTGGAAACCAAGCAAGTTCCATTGATCGGTCAAATCAAAGACGCAGATTTGCATTTGCGGCGTTCCCAGAGAAAAGAGTAAAGATGACCGTCCTTGTTGCCGATATTCCGGCAAGCATATGGAATTCTATTAGGAAGGAGTTTTTTGTAGTGAGGTTGGTGGAGAGATTCATATGGACTGGTCTAAGGCTAGAATCCCCACAAAGGTATAATGCAAATGTTGGAGCCGAATCTCAAAAGAAGTACTTGGTTACTAACTCCGATGACCCCAAAGCCCAAATTCTCTTCGAATCATCAGGGATGGGGAACTATTTCTTGTCTACCGAGTCTGACAAAATGGATGTCCTCATCCAAGCAGAGGATCTTAACAAGATATGGACATTTGCAGTTTGATGGCAGTTGCATGACTAGTGGGTGCGGCGCTGGAGCCATGCTAATATCTCCCGAAGAGGAGATTATTCCTCTCTCTTTCAAGTTGTAGTTTTTCAACATGAATAATACCACTGAGTATGAATCTTTGCTACTTGGCATGCAAGCCGCAAAGGAAAGAGGAATCAAGAACCTAAAAGTACAGGGTGATGCAGAATTGGTCAAAATCAAGTTAAAAGGATATACCAAGTGAAGAATGAAAGGCTCAGACATTACCGCAACGCGGTATGGGACAACATCGAGGAGTTTGACACTTTTTCAATAAAATCCATCCCAAGAGCTCAGAATGACATGGCCGACTCATTAGCCATCTCAGCATCCCTCATGCTCCCTCACCCAAGCTTGAAAACAGACACCTATACCATCGAGGTAGTTTTTCACCCAAGTGTGCCAGACAACTCTCAAAGACTGTAGCAGTATTCAATGATGACAATCAACTTATTGCCTTCCTAGAAAAGGTAGAGAATTTTAGTGAGCTTCATTTTGAAGGATCCACTTCTGCATGCCGTGAATCTGTTATTGATCAAGATGAAGAAATACATGGAAGTGATGGCATATGTCAGCTCAAAGGAAATAAAATTCCAAAAGGTTTGGTTTCTCTGGAACGTTTGTTCGACAGCATGATCATTTTGTTAGGAAGAAAAGGCAAGATGATCCTAACTCCTCCCCAGAAACCGAACGGTCAATTTAGGTTCGGTAGAACATCCGCAGTTTGTGAACATCAGAAAATGTTGCACACCCAAAGAAAAGTGGAAGTTTGTCAAACTACTGAAGAAATACATGGATGTATTGGCATGGTCCTATGCCGATCTAAAGTCTTTCAAGCCAAAAGACATCCAACATGACATCCCGTTGAAAGAAGATGTCAAACCCTTTCGCCAAAAATAGAGGCACTATAATCCTAAGATCTCAGGTACTATCCAGGCTGAAATTCAGAAAATGCTGGATGCAAGGATCATTTTTCCTATCCATCACAGTACCTGGGTCGCAAACATTGTGCCAGTATGCAAGAAGAATGGCAAGATACGCATATGCGTGGATTTTCATAACTTAAATCAAGCATCCTTGAAGGATAACTACCCCCTTCCCATAATGGATCAGGTTCTGCAGGCAGTAACTGGATCAGAAATGTTATCCATGCTTGATGGTTTTTCAGGCTACAATCAGATTGAAGTCTCACCAAGACCAATTCAAAACAACATTCACTACCCCCTGGGGTACATTCACCTATAGCAGGATGCCTTTGGTCGACCAACGCCGGCGCCACTTTTCAGCGGGCCATGGACTTTGCATTCAAAGGTATGATGGGGAAGGTCATCGTAGTCTACTTGGATGACTTAACTGTGTTCTCTAAACAGTGAAATGATCATTGTGATCATTTGGAGCAAGTATTGATTAGATGCCGAGAACATGGGATCTCCCTAAATCTGAAAAAGTCTATTTTTGGAGTCACAGAAGGAAAGTTATTGGGACATGTTGTTAGCAAAGAAGGAATGAAGATAGATGCCGAAAGGGTTAGGGCTATTCAGAGCCTTACTTTACCTACAAGCAAGACCGACGTTCACTCTTTCTTTGGAAAAGTGAACTTTCTCAGTGCTTTGTTCCCGACTTTGCTGAAAAGACTCACCACATATCAAACATGATGAAAGGGTCACCAACTTTCCAGTGGAGCGAAGAAGGAAAAGCGTCATTCGAGGATATAAAATCCTCCGTCGCTCGCGCACCAGTCCTGGTATGTCCCGATTTCTCCAAGGATTTTATCATGTATAGCTATGCATCTGAGCATACTGTATCGGCCATCTTAATGCAAAAGAATTCTGAGGATGTTGAATCCCCAATTGTGTTCATGAGCTCTCCTCTCAAGCCTCATGAATTAAAAATGTCTCAGTTGGAAAAGCATGCCTTCACCATTGTCAAAGTAGTCAAGAACTTCAGGTATTACATTCTAAACTCTCACACAATGGTGCTTGGTCCCTGACACGGTAAGTCAAGTCAATCTTAACTCAACAGGAGTTAGGGAGTTTGTGAGGAAATTGGATTGCAAAGGTTCAAGAGTATGATCTAGATATAAAACCCACCAAGCTAGTAAGAGGCAAGGGCCTATGTCAGCTTATGGCTGAAAACTAAGATTCAGAAGACCCTGAGGAAAAGGATGATTGCACCAATGGAGCACAAAGCCAGCTAGAGAAAGCTGATTCTCTACCCATGGTTCTATTTGTCATGACCAGCGACGAATGGTATTCTGATATTGCTTTCTTTCTCACTTATGTGAGTGTCCAACTCATCTAACTTCAAAGGAGAAACATGCTATAAAGCTCAGAGCAGCCAGATATGTCATCTGGGATGACTGTTTATACAAACGTGAATAGATGGCATCTTCTTGTGATGTGTTGATAAGCCACAACAGATAAAGTTACTTGAGAGTTTTCATGATTCAGCCTGTGGTGGTCACTTCTCCTCTTCCGTGATGGCACACAAGATCATCGGGCTAGGTACTATTGGCCAACGTTGTTTTTTAGGATACAACCACCTAGGTAGCAAAGTGTGAGCTTTGCCAACAATTTGTTGGCAAACCAAAATTGGCTACTTTTCCCCTCAGACCGGTCATTATTGATGAACCATTCAGCAAAGTGGGGAATTGACTTTATCGGAGCACTCCATCCCCAATCGAGTGCCGGGCATAGTTATGTCCTAACAGCAACATATTACTTCACCAAATGGGTGGAGGCCATACCTATCAAGCATGCCACTTCTGAGGTTGTTTGCAATTTCATCAAAGAGAATATCATCGTGTCAAGGTTTGGCATTCCAAGCAAGATTATTGCTGATAATGCTTCTAACTTCTCCTCACGAGAAGTTGTTGGTTTTTGCTATGAACACGGGATAATCTTGGCCCATGCCTCAGATTATTACCCCCAAGGAAATGGTCAGGTAGAATCCAATAATAAAAACTTAGTGACCATCATACGGAAGCTAGTTGATGAGAGTCAGTGGACGTGGCACAAGTCATTGTATGACACTTTGTGGGTGGACCGCATTACTCCCAAGAGGTCTCTCGGTATGTCACCTTTTCAAGTGTTATATGGAATCGACGCCGAACTCCCCATTTCTGCAGAACTTCCCCGCTCTGCGCTTGGCACGAGCAATCAAGATGAGACTTTCCAAAATTCCTTGAAAAGAGGATCATGTATCTATCAGAGCTTGAAGAAAAAGAGTAAGAGTGGTCGACAGGATCACCGAACATCAGAATCAAGTTAAGAGATTGTTCGATAAAAGGGCTAAGCAAAGAGATTTCCAAGTGGGAGATCTCATCCTTTTGTGGGACAAACGAAGAGAGCCAAAGGGCATGCATGGGAAATTTGATTCTCTATGGAGAGGGCCTTTCAAGATCAAGTAGCTCAATGGAGAGAATAGCTTCTATCTCTCGTATCTAGATGGAATTGATCTCCCGCTTCCCTATAGCGGGAAACATCTCAAAATATTTAGGAAGTAGAGCTTGCTCTCTTCTTTGTATAGTTTTTTTTGTTGTGTGTTTTCTTTTGTCATGTTTTCTTTCGTCCTCGCCCTTGTTTTTGACTCATACCCAATGGATAGGCACATGTTGATATGGGGTTCTCTACCCTTGAGCTTCGCTCAAAGATAGTCCCCAGAAAGAGCCAGTTGTTATCCCATAAAATTGATGAGGGCAATTTTGTAGGTAACCATACCAAATTTTGTCCTGGTCCCTCGTCAGGGGCCCCTCAGCATTTAGAATGTTATAAAATCCCTTTCCGGGAAATCTAGTTCTCAAACTTAGTCATTTTGTCTTTTTGGCTGGGCACACCTTTTATCTATGCAACATAGACTAAATTTTTGCCCCCTTCATTTCCTTTGGCGCACCCTTTGAAGTGTTGACACATCAATTGTTGCGCCTTCCCGTGATGCACCTTTCTTGCATGCACCAAGGTGCATGCGCCTTCTGTCAACAAAAAAATTTTTGCGTTGTGTTTTGGTGCGCCAAGGCGCTTGAAATCTAGTGTTGATAGTCCTTTAAATTTGTGCCAAAGGTGCACATAATTCCGTGTTGACATGCGTATATCACGCCAAAGGGCACAAAGTTTTACGTGTCGACACATGTTTTGGTGCGCCCTTTAAAAAGTGGTTGGCACATTTATTACACCTTTGCCTATATATAGGTGCATCCACCCTGTCACTTTCACAATCGAAAACACGTGATAAATTTTATTCCTCTGCACCTGTCAGCATGCCCGTCCTCCTCGTGTCACATTCGTGGACCCCACTTCATCTCTCACATTCTATATATTCCGGGTAAGTGGTTCTTACTCCTTGTGTTTTGTTTTGATTGTTTGTGAGGTAGAATGCATGGATCTGAAAGCTTTAACCCCCCCCTCATTCATTCTTGCAAATCTCTCTCCCAAACCATTTTCACCCTCTTTCCAGATCTGCTGGCCAAGAGGGCTCTGCCTCAAAAATAAATCCAGATCTCCTTACTGTGCCCCCTTCACCATCTAAATCCATGAAGAAAGAGGCCTGAAAGACCACAACCCATCAAGAAAAAGAGAAAATCTAAAAGTTGTTTACTGAGCCATTTTTCTCTATGGCGCAATCACCACTCCTGCTGCATAAAACACAGTCGCGCCTAAGGTGCACACTGTTTGATTTGCAACACATGCCATTCTTTGCGCAATACATACAAAAACTAAACGTCTTTGGCATTGCCGGTGCAATCATCCTTACAACAACAATAAAGTGTCATGTAAGCTTTCCCTGCGCCGCGCCAAAGTCCCCCTTTGTGCACATAATTTTGGTGTTACATGCATTAATCTTGCACCCTTCGGTGCACCAAAGTCCCATGTTACACACAAAATTACATGCGCCATTGGCGCATCCTGCTCCCATGCAACACTAAAATTATTTGTGCCTAGTATAAACCACATATAATGGCGCAGGTGCACTCCTGTTTACAACAACAAATATGTCATATGCAAAATCCTGTGCCCTGCGCCCTTTGGCGCTGATTCATTCCTTGTAACACTCTTCTTCAGTGCACCATTCTATTAGCCCCCACGCATCCTAAGTGTCCTCGTGCCCGTGCCCGAGAGCCTTAAAATCACTAACTCCTCATTTTGTAGTGCTTTAATGGAAGATCTGATAGCTAACATGGCTCTTTGGCGTTGGACTTCTCTTCTTCTTCTTGTAGATCAACAACTGAACTCAGATCCATATATGTCTACATCAAGCAAAAAGGCCAACCAAGTCAAAGGGTAAGGCTAAGCTTACAGAGGAAGAGATGAAGTATAAATATCAGAGGGTCAGAATGCCCGAGTCCTAGGCAGAATGTGACCTAGACATTAGAGACTCCGAACTCGGTCACATCGACATGGAAGATTTTTGGGCCGAAACAGGAGAGTCACAGGAAGTCCTTGGATGGACAAGCTGGTGGGCAGTGGTCTACACTTTTTTGGGGAATTCCCATCAGTGCAATAAATAATGAATTTATGATGGTGGTGGCCCGTTGTTACAATAAAGACACAAGGTGTGTCGAAAATGAAAAGGGTGAGGTCATAATCAACCTCACTGCCCGGCACTTTGAAATCATGCTAGGCATTCCTCACCACCGACATTTTGTGGCTGTAAGCCAAGAGGACTGCACCAAGGCATGGGAGGATAATGAAGACAAGTGCATGCAGCTGATGAACGAAGTGTACTTGAAGAATAAGAAGGTGATAACCAGATGGCCACAGGTTATTCACCGTAGTGACTTCTCTCCGAGGAACTGAGTGATACCATCACGTTCCTAAGTAGAGTTTTTGGGCTTTCTGATGCCCATTACTTTCACAAATGGATGCTCAGGTATCTTGAAACCATGAACAAGAATGTGCCTGATCAACGCTTTGAGTGGGCAGAGATCATAAGCAGCACCATATCCGAGCAGCTCCAACAACTCACCACAACGGGGAGGTTCTACATGAACTCCTACGTAGTCTACGCTGCAGCCTCGAGAGAGGGATTATCCAAAGATTGAGCCGATGTGGAGTTTGGCCTCAGTAAAGATATATGAATACTACCTGAGCTGAAGCTGGAGAACAACATCCCGTAGTTTACCAAGATCAATGATGCTTTCTTCTATGGCATCGTCTACCTTTTGAGGCCAAATATGACTCATGGTTGGATGACCAAGAGCATAGTCACAGCGACTGAGAAGTGGGGAGCACTATTTACCCAATTCCCCACCTTCACCTATCTCAGAGTGGCCAACTTCTTGGGGGAGCCCACCAAATTACCGAGATATGTTGGCCCCAAGTTGATCCTGTTAGAGCTGTCCAGATAGCTCATAACCTACCATGAGAAGTGTTTGAAGAGAAAGAAGGGTGGAACTCCTTTCCCCTCACAGTGGGCAAGTATACACCCGCAGTTTCTCACCACAAGGCCCGGGAGATGTTTGCAGAGCTAGAACTACTCAATCTAAAGCACAACTTCCCAGTAAGGCCCACCTTTGATCCAAGAAATTGCCTTCCCAAGGAAAAACTTGATCCAATCCACATTCCACAGATCGAGGACATCTATATCGACCTATATCATGAGGTCGAACTTAGAAGGAAGGATCACTCACCGGCCCTGGCAGAGATTATTCAATATGGCGTGGCCATTGTTCCAAAAGGTTATCAAACAACCGATCAAGAAGTTGATCAGGTGTATCTAGACATGATGGGGACAACTGGCCGTTTGCTGCAATTGATAGAACAAAAGCACCCTAGACCATCGAAGAGAGGGTCAAAGAAACATTGCGGTGAATAGAACACTGGTGCCGAATGAATGGCCTTATCTACCTCGGAGTAGATTTCACTACGTCCCCATTGGGCAACACATATGTCAGGCCGAAGCATATGCCAAAGGGCAAAGGAAAGGATAAAGAGGAAGAATCTAGCTCCTCAAGAAGCTCCTGAAAGCCCACCTTCCGCCGCACAAGAAAAAGTTGTGAGTCTGGTATCCCCTAGAGAAAGAAGCGGTGGAAGGTGTTCGATGGGCACATCCACTCAGTGTGTTTCCATAGATACAATTACCGAGGTCCCTTCTATTCCTTCCTCCCTCTCCTCCTTCCCCTCGCGTAACTCAAATGACCATTCCTTTGGTCGTATCTTCTCCCCATCTTCCACTGCTCCCCTTCCTCATCATCCATCTTCTCTTCTCTCGGAGCTGTCCCCCACTATTTCTTCTCTCATCTCTCGCCTCCCTTCCTTTCCCACGTCTACCTCCCCCTATAATATCCCTTCCTCCCATGAGCACTTTCTCGGCCTCCCTCTCGATGCCTCCACCAAGTGTCTCTACCCATTTCCCCTCATCCACCGCAGCTGCTCTCTCTTCCACCTCTGGTCCCGTTCCCTTAAGTCCAGCATGGATCTCCCAGCATCTGAGCCAACAGAAGAGGAAATTCCCTATCGCACCAATGGACTTCTCCATCATCCCAACAAAGGGGGCTAAGAAGCAAAAGCCTATAACCCGCTTCTCTTAGAGTGCATCGGGAGAGAGAGTAATGGAGATCATATCCCGATCCTTCAAAGGATAAAAAGGATCTATCTCTCGATAGATTATACAGTGATGCAGGTCACAATGGGAACATCTTCTGAAAGTCTTCAAGGAGAGGCCCTATCTACGGTAGATGCCCTTTGTAAGAAGCTCCAAGAAGCTAAAGGAAGAGAAGAGGTTATTAAAAGAGACAAAACAAACATCTTCTTCACGCCCTATAGAAAATGGGCAGTGCACCTCCTACAACTGCCACTGAAACTCCTGAGGTCCTAAGCCAGGATAAGATAAATGAGTACACCAAAATTAGTGAACAAGGTATGGCAATTTCCACCTGGAGAGATCAGATCCTCAAAGACAAGCGAGGAGGTAATTGTCAAGTTCACCGAATTGTATCAGAACATCAGTCGGGTGAACAAAGATCTCCAGGTGATCGTAGGACCTATCTCCAAAGAGTTGGACCATGCTAGGTTGCAACATGAGACGTTCTAGAAAATGCTCGACTACTCAGTCGATGATTTGGTAAAATTCAGCATTTTCGATCACCCTAGGGTACCTAGAAAAATCCTTCTTGCTGCGTTGGATTACTGGGTCGATCGATGGAGTTCATCCTAGAGAAGATTGACAAGGTCAAGGAGGAATCCCTGGATGTAATGCATCAAATGGAGAAAATTGTTTCTAAGAATGTCTCCAGGCTTGCTTACTCCTTCTTTCACCTTGAGGAAGGCAGATGAAACTATTCGGATCTTCAAGGAGATCATCTCACAAGGGCTAGGGCCAGAAGCCACTTTTGACACCGAATGCATCAACAACCTTCTGGCTTGCCGTGATTTTGTGGGGTTCCTGATGGAGGTAGGAAATGAATATTTCAAGCTCCCTAAAAAACTTAGAGATGAGTGGGAGACTTGTGAGGTCATCGGTGATCATACAAAGGGTCCTGCCCAGGATCAACTTCAGCCAATGATCAAGTAAATTCATGGAATATCGAATGGGCCCACATCACCTCTCCCGAACAACAACAGAAGCAAGATACCCCCTTTCACCGTGAGATGATGATGAATAGCCTTCTTCCTCTTGGCTTCCTTTTTGTAAATATCTAAGAGTATGTTGGTACAAATGATGACCTCATCCATGTTGCACCATGGGATGTTGTCATCCACCAAGTTGTCCAAAGTCAACATTGACTTTTAGATATTTTGTAGATATTTTGTAATTAGTTGTTGGTTGCTTTTTGCCTTCTCTCTTCTCCTTCTTCTATATATACTTGGATACTTGTTGTATTCAAGGTGGTGGATACTTTTTAGATGAAAAATAGAAGTGAGAAGAAAAGACTTTGAGCTTTTTGTAATAGAAGAAAACATTAATACAAATATTAAGACTTTGTGTTGAATATGTGTGTTATGGAGCATCTTAATCTTTCTTATGTCAGATTTAGGTGTTTATTCTATTGAATCTATCTCTATCTTTTTGTCATTTATTCATCAGTATTGCTTTGTTTGTCTATGCAAGTAGGTTTAGCTCTGTTTACTACTAGCCCAAAACATAGACCCTCTGACCTTTCTGCTTTGGAATTCATTTCTTTTCTCCCTTCGAATCTATCCTATCTCCTCACCTCATTTCTTTCCCTTCTTTTCACAGTTGGAAATACCTCTACTGGGATGAGATCCTAAATGCCCCGCACACCGTTGGCTCGTCTATCCATAGATTTTTCCACCCGATAGATTTTTGGACCAACACAATGGACCCATCAACTACGTATTTGTTTCAATATACCCACTTACACCTAACCATAATTCTTCCTTTAGGAAGAGATACCAATCCCCAAGTATGATTCTTCATAAAAGAAGAATACTCAGCTATCATCGCATCATCCCACTCCTGTATACCATGAGCCTTTGAAAAAGATCTGTGGATCCTCTGAAACTACGTGACAAAAAATTCCAGAATCTGTAGAATGTGCATGATGATGCCTAGTGGGTGGAAGATCCTTTATGAAAGGTGTTTCCTCAGAAACTATAATATGAGCCCACTTAGGCATAATGACAACATTAGTGGGAATAGGATCCTCAACGACATCTATAACCTCCTCATCAACCTCCTCAAAGAAAGGATCCTCAAGATGAGATGAAGGAGGCATGGAAGAAGATGAAGAATCATGAGGAGTGAAGTGCTCATCAAATTGAACATGTGTTCAAAAAATAACATCATGAGTATCAGAATCTAAAAGACAATAAGCTCTCATGTCCTCACAATACCCTACAAAGATCAAGGGTTTACTCTTCTTATCCAAATATTTCCTTTTCTTCTTTGGCATAAAGGCCCAAGCATGGCTCTCAAAGACTTGAAAAAATGAGACATCGGGCTTAGTGTTGGACCAAGCTTCCTCTCGGAGTCTAATGCTCAAGCTTTATGTGTGGTGTGCAATTCTAAATGTAGTTAGCAAAATTATCCGATTCTTCCCAATAAATATGTGGTAGATCTCTAGAATGCATCATACAATTAGCCATTTCCTTCAAATTTCTATTTTTCCTTTTTGCTAAGCCATTCATTTGTGGAGTATGAGGAACATAATGTCGGTGAATAATTCCATGAGTTGCAAAAAAAGTTAGAAAACTCATTGCTAAAGTACTCCCCCATTATCAAAAGTATAAAGGTTCTTTATGCTACTAGAATATTATTTCTTGACCAAAGCCTTGAAGAATTTGAAGTGTGAAAAACATCACTTTTGTACTTGAGAAAATAAAGCCAAGTACGCCTCGAGAAATTATCAATAAACGTAAGTGTATACTTAGCTTTATTGAAAGATGGGGTGAGAAAACTATCAAGTCACTATGCACAAGCTCAAGTGGTGAAGAAGATCTCTTAGAAAATTCTTAGGAAAAGGATCTTGATGTTTTTCCCTAATTCACAACCATGAAAAACTCCCTCAAGACAAGAAACTCTAGAAAGACCATCTACCATACCATGAGTGCTCAACTCCTTCAAATATCTCTGTAATTGAGATGTCTAAATCTTTTATGCCAAAGTTTACTCTTTGAATCTGTGTGAGAAACCAATCCTAACCCTATATAAGAAGTGTCATAAAACCCTTATAGTGATATAGTCTAGAACTATGATCAACAATACCCCTGAGCAACTAGTGAATGAGGATCCAATAAAGTTTGTACTTCTACTCCATGTGGTGTAGGAGTCACTATTTTTCCTTGACTTAATGAAAAATTTGATATACGTAAAGAATTTTTTTAGTGATGTTAGGAACATATAATGCATCTTAGATACTTCCACCATAAAGTTTTATATCACCTTTTCCTTTGAAAGAAAGAAAGGAAGAATATCCAACCTCAATTTTGGAAGTAGAACTCAAACCTAGAGAAACAAAAGAATCCTTGGAAGAAGTCATGTGATGAGAAGCACCAGAATCTATAACCCAACCTGTCTGCAAGTGTTTGAGTGAGATCTCTCAAAAAAATTAAGTTCTTTACCATGTTGATTAGAAGGAGGTGGCATGGAGATAGAAATTTTATGTTTTTTTGATTGTGTCCTCTAAGGCTTGCATTATCTTATAACACCTATGTTCTTCATGATTACTATCCCCACAAAAAGAGCAGAATGACTAGACTTATTATTGGATTTAAAATACTCCTTGGGTTTTGAGTTGTTTTCTTTGGGTTTAGGAGAACTTAGAGATGGAGAAGGTGTGGATTTGGTTTTCCCTTGCCCTTAGGATTAGATGTAGCTAATGCCTTTTAAGAGGTGGAAGACTTAAGGTGAGATAATTTGAATTCTTCCCTAGTAAGTCTTTCACAAAATGTTTCTAAGTTAGACATTTTGAATGTGTCACCTAAGACATCCATGCTAGAGAAAAAGGTAGAAGAAAAAAATTTGGAATGGTTCTCTCAACTTGGATAGAATCAAGTAAATGTAGTCTTCATATTTATTATCTCTTCCAATCCCCTTCAATTGTGTCAAAAATGATTGAACTTGATAAGATAGTCTATAATTGTTGGAAAATCTTCAAGATTAAGAGAGGTGATCTCAATTTCAAGTTGCATGGCTCTCATACGATCCACCTTACCAAATAAAGCCTCTAATTTCTCTCATGTTTTGAAAGGAGAGTCACACTTTTCCAAATGAAACAAAATACTATCACCGACATAAGTTCCTATACAACCCATACACTCATCAAATTTACACTAGTACCAAAATTTCTCATATTCTCTAGTGAACACCGGTTGTTCGACAAAGTTAAAGCCCATAATCCTTTCTCGCTTAATTATTGTTTCCATTCTTGGTTTCCATGTGTGGTAATTATGTGTTGTTAATGACTCAACATGATCTAATGCATAAGTAGATAAATATGCCATCCTCAAAAAATACCAAAAGAAATGCAAGAACCAAGCAATGCAACAAGACCCCCTAGATTTTGGCACTTTATAATGAGTGCGTGTTACGATATTGCACTTTATAATTATAGTGAGATTATCAAAATAAATATTTCTAATGGAAATAGCATAAAAACAAGAACTTTTACAAAAACGGCACTCAAAACTCGAGTTACCAATCAAAGATACAAGGTTTTCAATATTATGTTCTACTATTTATTTTAGTTACCACTAAAATAGAATAAAATGTTCTTGCCTTCACTGACACAAATAAAATTAAATAGGGCTAGAGTTAAGTACATAATAGAAGGAATCATAGAATTTAAGCCCTCGTATGACCAGAGGCTAAGGATTTTAATGGGTGCAAATCCCGAGGCAAACCAATGCGTTTCTCTGTAACCACAAAAAAATGAAAAAATGACTCGCCTTAAATGGGTGAGTTTATAGTCGATCTTAGGGTTTTCACGCCTTATGCAGATCTAATGGTGGCCTCTGTTTTGCATAAAAACACATGCATCAACAAAATACATATGAATCTTGAATATATGAATATACAAAAAAATCTTGCAAAATGAAACTTACAGATGGATGTCAACAACAATCTCCTACTCTGATACCATAAAAGGAACGATAACCAGATCGTACCAAGCCAAGAACACATATGCTAATCAAACACCACTATCGATAAGATGAAATCAATTCACCGAGAATAAATTTACATAAAATGTTTGCAAAAAAATGAGCAACAATATCATATATTAATAATATGGAACTCAATGAAATACAATGAGAATGGGCCTTGCTTATATAGGAAAGGAATAACAATCTAAGAACCAGCTTAAGGTCGTAGATCAAGCCATAAATCATGGAAAGAAATAGTCATCAAAGAATTAGTTAAGTCCATAGATTTATGAGAGAACTATACATCAAGGATCTAGTCAATACCATAGATCAAGGAAAGAACTATACCTAACAACTAGATAATATCCCCCTAATATCTATATAAATAAAAGAAAATATCTACACACATAAGTGGGTGAGGATAAATATAGTAGGTAAATAAAGTACCTAGGTGAACATGAGCTAAGGTAAATACCTTCTCTAACATAGATCAATGCAACTTAACACTTTGATAACTTTTCACAAGCTTAAGAGGCTATACAAACTAAATTATCAATAACCATGAGAAACTAGTCACATTAAAACATGAGCATGAAACAAACACATACACATGAACACCACATTTATTGGGAAACACTCGAAGGGTGAAAAACCCATTGAAACCAAATAATTAAGTTGGAAAATAATGTCTTGTAGAAATTACAATGATTTCAAGTTGAGCAACAACTCAACATGGAGCTACAACTCCAAAATTTGACCAACTTATATGGAAGCTCCAACTCCCAACTTTAGTCAAGAAATTACTAACCTTCTGTAAGTTGTAACTCACAAGGAAGCTCCCAACTCCCTGATTTTAAGAAACAACTTAGTCTTAAACTTTGTTTTGATCACTTCTTTATTAGTTGTCTTACTACAACAAGTTCTGATCACAAAATTAGATCATTTCTTCACACCTCTCTCATCTCTTGTCTTATCCTTTGCACATTAATATGATCTCTTATCTTCATGGATGATTCTACATTCATAATAAGGTTCTCATCTTCATGGGGAAGGAACTCTCACACTTCTTCTTACACCTATGTGTTCACAAATTCAACTACTACACCTATCTCTTCCATCAACACCCTTTATTTCAACAACTTGTTCTTAGCTCTCCCATTCCTTCATATAAAAGAGAATAAATCTCTCATGTTTCTCATACACTTCCTCTACCTTCACATCACTTTATATTCCACTCTAAGTGCGTACAAGAGAAATTAAAGAGACTTAATAAAAAAATGCCAAAGTATAATCATTACACCTGCAAATGTATGAGTTTCAAGTCCATTCATTTATTGAGATGTCAAGATCCTTTCTAATTCATTTGAGATGAAATTGTACATTCCAAAACCCCTAACATTCAATTATTAATCAAATATTCCAATCATACCCCTACGCTTCGATTTGTAACTATCCTATCAGTTTTTTTCCTCTAGCTAACCAAGTCCTAATTTTGTCTTTTAGCCTTCCAAATGTGTTAAAAAGATTCCAAAATTTTCATTCACATTTGAAATGGTACCAATAATCCTTTGAAACATTTATATTCTTGTAAACTCACCACTTCATCCTCATACCTCCATTATATATCCAATGCATAGCTGATTTTAGTCCTACAAAAACTAGTCTTCATTTTTGGAGTAACTACTACACTTCTAAGGCTTATCAATAATTTAAAACTTCATGGAGGACACTATAAGATGTATACATCATCAAAAATGCTTAATATTTATTGAATCATATCAAAATACCCTCATTTCATTGTACTTCTCATCCTGGACATTTACAAACCTTGGTAAATAAAAAAATTGTCTTCAAAATCTTGTTCTTCTGAGCACTAAATCTTGTAATCAGGACACCTATCATACATAAATTGAAATATATTGAAGTAATATTTTTGTAAATACTCATTTATTTCACTAAATCAAGTAATAAGTCATTTAACTAGCTTCATTTCTGTTTGGTATGACCGTGTTACGAGAGCTTAAAACCATTCTTCAACTATAATGACAAAACCATCTTCAGAGAAATCACCAAGGAATTTAATTGCTTTAACTACTTCATATACATCCTAAAAAAATTCTCAAGCACTCATACTTGTACCTTCTTTGGGAAGAACATCTTCTTCATTCCTATAGTTGAGGAATTCTTCACTAGCTTAAGTAGGCAGTTTTGGAGAACTCAAACTTGGGCATGTATACACTTCATCAAATGAAACCAAGAACATTTAGAGATCGTATGAGATAAATTCATGTTGTTCAAGACAAAAAAAACCAATTTATGAGGAAATTAATCATGAGCACCTTCATACCTATCGGATGAAAGAGGGTGCAAAACTTGAAGTGCGAGGATCACTAGGGATGACGCGAACATCCATGAATGTGCAAATGATAGTGTGATGAGATCTCGAGAGGAGAAAAATAAACCAAATATGCATGCAAAGATAAAAAATGGGCATAACATTTTTAATCCAAAAAAATCTCACACTATCTCATAGATCTAAAGGGGTGTACATATAGAGGGTGTTGAGTTACCCCGCTCTACAATCATGATAACTTGAGTGGAGATGGGGAGTTACATTCCCAGAATAGGAAAGTAACTCCCAATGATGCATTGATGCACTAACGCATAAGGGAATATAATAATGACTCATAAATGACACATGACCATGATCTCACCTAAGTAAGATGACTCCCCTAGTGATGTGGAAGATGACTCACACCACCACCCCCCTTTCATTGAAACTTGGGATGAGGTGACATGTCAGAAAAAACAAATGGGTCCCAACACAAAATCTTGATGAGGTACCCATGCAAAACAAAGGGTCCTAAGAAATGGAGGAAAACCCATTGGGAAAAACATCCACCACAAGAGAAAAAAAACACTCTCTAATATAAGAAAGATGCTAAAGATGGGTTCCAGCCTTTGACGAGCCCGATATGGTACCCATATACGAAGGGAAAATATCTCATAAAGAAGAAGAAGATAAAAGAAGAGGAGGGAGATGAGAGGAATGTAGAAGATGTCATAGACGGATCTAAACTTTGTAAGTCTATAAAGTCTCGAGAAGAGTGTCGATGATGTGGTCCTCTACCTATGGATTGAAGAAGAGCCACCCACACCAAACTCGTGTGGATGCCCACAAGAAGGACATAAATAGAGTGTTTGAAGTTTTCCCACTCGTGAAGGAAAATGAAGGCAACAACACAAATAACCTTGAGTCCGGTCCATGGAAGTGTGACGTAGGTGTATCAAGGAGGTGTCAAGGAACCAAAGGTAATGCCATGTGTGCAGAACTATCAGATTATGAAGAGGAAACACCCATAGAAATGATGTCCAAGTGACGCAAATGTAATACAACAACCCCCACAAAAAAATGGATCTATAAGGAACGATATATTAATGAATATCTCCTGAAGGGTGGAATTCATAAGAGTCCTAAGGCTCACTCCCAAAAAAAGAATATGATGGACTCCTATAAAACACTTGAAGAGGGATGATGAACATGTACCGCATCACAAGTGGATATCTGCGAAAAGATGACCAAGGTCAAGAAGATAATCTTCCTAATGATGAGGTCAACAAACAAAAGAGTGATCTCGACATGTATAAATCATTGATGCATGAAGGAAGAGGAGTGGAAAAGGCCTCACACACTAGAAGTGGAAAGGAGGTTGTTGTAATGACTATATGAGGCTAAGAAGGAGATTGCTTGATGTCTACCGAGATGTGGGAAGTGTCAACACTCTTTAGAAAGGTGAGAGGAAGAGATAGTTCCTCTAAATTTGTTGGGCTGATGAATTGAAACCTAAGTATGAAAGGAAATTAAGGTTTGGGTGCGTGGACATAGGGTGCAAAGATGCCCGTAGAACAATAGCAAAACAAGGTGCGCTTAGGAAAGCATAAAATAAGGATTCACGTTTTGCAAGATGATGATAATTATAGACATGGATTGTGGAGCACATTTTTAGAGGACTTTAAGAGCACACAAATGCTATTTTGGTCAAGTAGAAGATCAACCAACATGCCTTATTTTTGAGGCTATTAATATAATTAGACTATAGTTGTATTATTAGGTAATCTTTTAATAATAAGCTTGTATACTTTTGTATTTATCATGTAAAGCTGCATGTCTATTTATAACATGTAGTCTATTTTGAAAGTGCTTAGGTGGTGAAGGTAAAGTCCTCACCCCTATAAATATGTATTGATTTGCATGATTTAGAGTACCACTTTTGTAATAGAGTTATGTTGTTGATTTATGGGTGCGCATGACTTATGATGACAATACTATGTATGTATGAAGCTTATGTGTTTTACAAAAATTAATATAATGGATATTTTTGGTTGGATAATGGTAATTGATATAATTGAGCATGGATCTTGCATGGTAAATTTGATTATGGTTCTTGTTTAATTAATCTTGCATATGGTAAAGAACTAGATCTAGTTTATGCATTGTAATATACTTAATTATCTGTTATGGATTTGGAATATTTGTATGATCATTATAACTTCTTGAATAAAATGACATAAAAGAGGGACCTGGTGCCCTTCAGTATGCTTCTGTGAGTGCTTAGTTTAGGCTAAGTGATGTTCCAAAGTGCACCTTGGAGTTTGTGGGTAAATCTAGGATACATTTTGGTTCTATTGTCGAGACATCTTTTTAGTTGTTTTCTAAGATGTTGCATGATGAAGACGTACTAGTTGAATTTTTCCAGATTGAAGAGTGGTTAAAAAATTTAGAGGAAGATTATGCTCATAGATTTAGCACTGGACCTGAATTTAATGCACACATGTGGGTTGAATAGAATCTATATCACAAGATCTATGAGACATTCTTCACCATTTTTCCTATAGATATTTACGAGTGGTTGGTTTCTTACGCATCAAAGAGAAATTGGAGGTTTCACACACTTGTTTGGATGTAGGAAGAATTTCAGGATTTGTATGATGCATATCTGACTTGGACGCGCATTGTAGATCATTGGTGGAGTCATGTTCTGAATAGCTACATTCTGGAGTACATGGTTTCTACTTATTCCTATCTAGAGGTTACTAATTTTAATTTCCTACGCCATCCTAGAGGATCTTATTTGCATGGTATCCACTTAACGGTAAATATATTAACCATGACCCCGGATTTGGAAGAGTGTCCTATGGCTAGCTAAACCCCACCACGTGTGGTCGGGATCGGGTGTGTGGTGAAAGATTACGGATATAGAGCAGTAAAGATAGAGAAAGGAAAGGTGGCTTAAGTTTAATGAAGCGTGTGAGAGGGATTTGGAGAAGCATCACAAAATTACGGAAAGAATGGTATTATAGAGAGAGATGGATCATGAAGGATTTGTAGCTTACGCAAGAAGTGGATCCAGAGCATCCGAAACTCCACCATTTGGAAAACCATGAAAGAGAACCCTATTTAGTTTGAGATGAAGATGTGTCTAAAGAAATATTGATAAGCTGGCGTGTATCTAATCCTACCCGCGACCTAGCCCTTGTGCTTGGTTTTCTCATTTCTATGACAACTATCAAGAATGAAGATAGTGTGGTCGAGAGAGTAAAGAACAAATTGATTTATTCTAAAGTCAATTTCAGGAGTTAATTAGGTAGCTTATTCATCTATGGCAGCACAATCATCATCTATGTTATTTGGAGGTCCAGCTGGAGGTATGTTTTTAGCGCATCATCATCAAAAAATGTGGGCGTGTAAAACGTTGGCATCACATTTGGAAGTAGCACAACTTTGTAGAATGTAGGAGTTCAATTTAGCAAAACTATGGAAAACAAGGAAGTGAATCCTCCGGTCCATTTCCCACTACAAGGGGAGGATCGGAAGGATGGGTGACTTAATATCTAGTGGATCCGGTGGTTCGGGGGTGGAGGAAACACATGAGGAAATATAGGTTTAGGATCTGGTGGGCATGGACCACACCAGCCCCAATAAATATTTAGGGAGATGTCTCTTCATCTCCCATAATAGAGAGGTATAAAATATGCAACGAGCACATTCATATGTGTTAGATACTATGACACACAAAGGGGATTATAGCTACAAATCGTAAGGAAAGTGTTTCACTATTTTCTTTATATTTTTTACGAAATAGATAGAGTTATGGGCTGAGGAGGAATATTTGTCATGTTGGTTGGTTGGAGGTTGATGTGTGCATTCTAACTTCTTGATCTGATGCTGACTGTGAGAGATTCCTTTTGGCTAGGAGAAACTACCTGAAATAGAAAACATGACCACAAAAGAAGAGTTAAACAATATATGGTAGTGGACTTCCTATCATGTGCTAGATCCTGGAAGTGTGATACTCCCTAGATGGTTGTTGATCCACTATTTAAAACAACTTAATGTGAAAAGTAAACAAATTCCTATTATAGTTGATATGATTTAGGTATCTCATTCAAATAAAATAAGAAAATCTAATCATAACATGCTAGGCTATAATCAGATCTGAATGGAGGGGTAATTGTCAAGGTACTGGGACTGGTCAGGGTCAAGTTCTAGGTTGCTTAGGTCACTTGGATGAAGGTTCTTAGGTTATGTTATTAGCAAAGGTATTAAACATAGAGACCGATGTCGGTATGTTATAACCGATGACGGTTTAAAAGGAAATGACGACGGTCATGGGTAACCGACATCAATAGGTTGGGGTGAAAGAAACTTAATGAGATCTAGTTGTAGAGGTTGATTTGAGGTTAAATAGAGACAAAAGGGGGGTGGAGAGGTCTGTGGGAATCTTAGGTATACTCAGAGATGTGTAACAATCATATATAAGTGATTTAATGGTGTGGGTGGAGGAATGGTTGAGTTTATAGGAAGGTAAATGGTGAGAGAATGAGAGTGGAAGTGAAACTGATAACAACGGTAGAATAACTTAATAGACTAAAGTAGAAATAGATGATGCTAGTTAAAATTATACTTACTATGGTGTAGGTTCAAATGGCTGGATGGTGATGATAGTTGATCAGAGGAATGATGTTTGGTATAATCAAAATGCTTCCCGGAATGTTACCATGAGTGTAATACCTCTGGATTTGTCCTGTGCATCAAGCATGGATGTCTAGAGGTACAAAAAGGCTCTGGTCTTGCTTGCATGCAGCTCTCTTCTCTTCTCCTCAATTCCAAAATGTGCCAACCTCTCCCATAAGGTTCCTAAAGTGAATAAATGGTAACCGATGATGGTTCCTAATTGACCGGTGTCAGTTAAGGTGAGATTCCCTAGGTTTACTAAAAATGGCAGATCTTAGCAATCACTTGGGCCAAGTTTTTTTATTCTCATGGATCAAAATGGAAGTTTCCTTCTAATGAGTGATAATGTCGTTTCGAGGAATAATAGGCATGTGATTTTGGGGTTAAACTAAATCTTAGCTCATTAAGGAAAGTGGGACTAAGTCTTAGTTAGTTATGAAAACATGCTATAAATAAGTCTATGGTGAGGTGGAAATTAGTTTAATTAGGATAATTAAATAATAAATATTGTGAGAATAGGTATTAATTTAATTGAAGTAATTGAATTAATATTAATGTGGGGTGAAAGGGGCCATGGTTAGAGGAACATGTTTAAGTTGGTTATTCGACCAGGGGCTAAGGGGAGTGTGACAAAATTTTGGTGTCTACATTTTCCCTTTTTTGTCGCGTAGCTTGTATTGGTAAGTGACACTGACAAAAATAAGATGTGGGTGTCCCATGTGTGGGTGAAGGTGATCCCCTCAAACTAGGAACTGATGAGGTGTAAGACAAAATCGGTGAGTGGTTTGATAAAAATGTGGATGTGACGAAAAATGAAGGTAAGTGGGCATGAGTGTAGGTGTGAGCATATGAGGTATAGGGGTAAGGGGAAAAGTGGTCAAATAGGTAAATGGACTAGGGTTAAAGGTAGTGGTAGTCAAATACATGCACACATTATAAATCATGCGGCATGGTACCAAGTGGAAGAGCTTGCAAACTCTATGTCGTCTAAGGTTGATAGGTTTATCCTAACAAGATTGTAGTGGTTCCAAAGATTCAAGGTATAGGATATGGTGTGGAAACACAATATAGGTCAGGTGCAGGAATGTTTAGGTATGTCTAGTACACAAAAGGTTGGGTTGGGATAAATGACATGACAATAGGAAAGGTAAGGTCATTAGATAAAACAACATAGGTAGTAGCGCTACAAGGTATATTGAGCACATGGGTGTAAAGGTCTCTAGAAGTGTGTCGGGCCCAAGCATATAGGCCATGGTGCGGGTAGGGCCGAGGTATAGGTAAATTAATAGGTCCCTAAATGTAATTATGGACAGGTATAGGTAATGTGGGTTGGTAGGTAGGTGGAAATAAATGTTGGTAAGGGCACAAGATTGTGGGAAAGGGTAACATTGGGATCAAAATGGGTAAAAGAGTGGACAAGGGGAATGAGAGAGAACTGATGTCGGTTATGGAGTGACCGATTTCGGTTGGGTAGGGCATGACTTGACCAATGTCGGTCATGTCGATTTGGGTATTTAAAAAAATGTATAATATGGATTCATTTGTATTGCTTGGCTTTTGTGAAAACAATAGAACACCGAAATTTTTGTACCTTTTCGAGAGGAAAGTACGAGGGACCGCACTGGCCGAGGTGGAGAGATCTCGGTTCAGAAAGAGGAGCTAGGTAGAGGGGTCCACAAGATCGGTGTGGAGAATTTGAGTGGGTGGAGGTGAGGTGACTATTTGGTGATGGAAGAAGTGGGAGAGGGGTTGGGTGGGCCACCAACACAATAGTCAGTCATGCCACAACGCTAACGATACCGAGATGAGGTAAGATCTCATCCTTTCTTCATATTTGTTGTGGGAAAAAGGGGATATGGGTAGGAATGGTCGGGTAGGGGTGATAATTAAAATTTGTGGTTAAAATTGATGTAATGAGGGATGGGAGAGGTCATAGGTAGGGTAAATAGGGGTGGGGAGGGATTTAGGTTAGGTTTGGGTAGGGTAGGAGAAGTTATTAGGTGAATTTGGAGAATTTAAGGGGAGAAAAAATGGGGGTTTGCGGGTTTGGTCATGCGACAATAGTGAATGACATTGGTCACGAATTGGCTGATGTTAGTAAGATATAGTTGACATCGGTCAAATAATAGATGACCGATGTCGGTTACTAGTGACCAATGTCTTGGTTACTAGTGATCGAGGTTGGTCAGGATTTTAAGGAAAAAGAGGTCAGACAAGGGTTTTAGGGGGTTGGAAACTGTGAGGTGTAAATGTAAGTGGGTTGAGGGTAGGTAGGGTAGGTTACAGAGGTTACAGGGAAGGAAAATAGGAAGGAATTGTAGGAATGGGTTAGCCGGGTAAGGGGTGTTTTGGAAATGGTTATGGGTTTAACAATGGTGTGATTGTTTGGATGTAGGTGAGAGACCAGCTACGGATGCAGGATAGAGTTCCACCTCTATTGCTAGCGGTGCAGGGAGACGTGATTGATGAGGAGTGGAAGCACATGACCAACGTGGGTCTGATTGGTATCTGATGCTATGGGCATATAGTGCGTGATCCTAGTTTGATGGTTACTCTCATCGATAGATGGGATTTCGTGACCAACACGTTCCATCTTCGACATGTGAGATCATAGTCACCTTAGAGGACATGTACAGGATCCTGAGATTACCAATAGTGGGAGCACATGTGTACTCCATTTCATCAGAGGCCTCCGAGGAGTTGATGTTGAAAGTATTTGGAGAGGGGATAGCCGAGATGAGGTTCCATAGCAGCGCAAGTTCGAGCTATGGAGATATGTACATGGCCCATCCCAAGGAGATGTGGTTAGTGGTTTGATTATGGAGGTAGTGTGTTGTTTTACACTACCAAATGCAGAGGGTGGGAGATTCCTGTGGGCACCGATGGAAGTTCTCCATGATCCGACTTTCTTTTCTTGGGCACCACCTACTTGGTGCGCTTATACAAGGAGTTATGGGCCTACGAGAGGCTATGGAGGTTCAACTTATGCTGCACCTTCCTTCTTCAGCTTTTGGGCATATGAGTACATTTCAGTGCATGTGAATGATTGGTTTTCCTAGCTGGATGCATTTGAGCCATGTATATGGTTTGAGTTGGTTATACACATTGGGTGCCAGTTGGTGGAGTGCGTAGGGGGCTAGGGCTACACATGATGTAGCTCAAAACATGCGGATGTTGGAGGGGTATTCCGGAGTAGAGATTATGTGGAGGTTATATGTGATATATCCATCATATAGGCACATGGATGATGAGTTGGATGAGATACAACCGCTCAGGTGGTAGGGGCGTCATGTTGAGAGTACAAGATAATACCAAGAGATAGAGTCTGGCGGTAGCTTGGGCTGCCCCAGGATGTGCCACCACCATTTCCACAATATAGGAGGGATGATGTGGAGAGACATATGTCTCAGCCCTAACCTATAGTTCTGATAGGGTAGGAGGAGCAGCCGGTGGATTGATAAATAGATGATGTCGGCTACACAGATGCATATAGACAATGGTGGGTAGCCCAACTATGAGCAACACCACCTGACTAGGGTAGCTAGACGTGGCTACCCTCACAGTCTAGAGAGACACATTACAGGGATAGTGGCCGCGTTACATGTGCCCAAATTACTGGTTTACAGGAGCATCCGATGGGGTCACAAGTAGAGGTTGTCATGTTACAGAATGGTAGTGGTCCTTTAGGCCCAGATCATAGTGTTACAGGGGTAGGTACCTACATAGGGTGGAGATGGAGACAGGGGGTAAGGTAGCCACCCTACAGTGCAATTCATAGGGTCAAGGGTTAGTTGGCCACCGTGCATAGGCACATATTGTGGCCCTATAGGATTAGATCACTCCACAAGCCTGACACAAGCACAAGTACATGAAAGCACGGGGACATGGTCCCTTATTACAGGTAGTAGTGGGACATGATCCCGAGAGATAAATATAGGGGCCGAGAACACGATGCCTCCATATACCCTACCGATGGCTAGGTTCAGGGACACCCTAGGTGAGGCATGATACTATCAGGATCACTTGATGGCCGTAGGGATAGACATCCCATCTTATGCCGAGTATAGAGCACAACAAGCCTCAAGTGAGAGGACCAAGTCCCATATTCACAGTGTGGAGAATACAAGGGGTTAGTGAGCCCAAAGACAATAGTAGGGTGAGGCCACTAGTGTACGAGAGGCCACCTCTAGGTGAGGGGCCATCAGAGGTTAGACCAAGGTCTATAGCAGGTGGTGAGGTCATAGTTGGGCACCGCATGGGAGTAGCAGAGGAGTCAGGGGAGATACGTTCAGACATCTAATGGGAAGACGATTGATATCATTATTTTGATGACATTTTTTTATATATATCGCCTACGTGCCGATGATGGTGAGGTTGTACATGAGATTTTTTGAGCTTTTGTATATGATATTGGCTTGCGTGCTGAAGATATTGAGACACTGTATTTGAGATATTTGTATGGATTCGGCATCTAAGTATACATTATATGGACACACAAATTTTGATGATCTCTATATATGTAGAGATGATGATGTTTATGGTATGATGTTAGACTAATGTATATGATTTCTTGTTATGATTTGTACATGTGATGGAAACTAGGTACTTTAGGCATGGATGGAGTCAGGTTGGTTTAGGCATGGTAGAGTCAAGTTGGTTTAGGCATGGTGGAGTTAGGTCATAGGCATGGATGGAGTCAGGTTGGTTTAGGCATGGATGGAGTCAGTCATAGGCATGGTGGAGTTAATTTTTGGTGTTGATTTAAGTTCCAAGTTATTGGTAATAAAGGAAACAAATGGTGATGTATATGCATGTTATGGCTTAAATTTCCAAATATTTGCTATGTGTGGAAATATGAAATGATAAATTGGTGAATGTTATGATGATGTGTGGAAAAATGGTTGGTAGTTATGTTTGTTAATTGATGTGTGTTTGGTTTTATTTCAGTTGGTATAAACAGGAAACCAAGGTAGAATGTGAAATAGGAAAATGGGGGGAAATTGGTTAGGGTAAAGAGTGGCCAAGCTAACCTCTAAGGGCCCCATGCCCTCAGAGTGCTACCTATATAGTCTTGACAAAAAGGGACCTCAGTTGATGTAGTTCTCCCTTAGACTAGGGAAGAATATGATGAGGTGGAGAGATAGGTTGGTAGGTTGTAAGCATGATCGAGTCTAGGTAAATTAGGCATGGTTGAGTCTAGGTAAATTAGGCATGGTTAAGTCGAGGTCAAGTAGGCATAGTGATGTTGGTGAAAGAGGAATTTAGAAAGTGTAGGTGTTGATGGTCTGGTCTTGTATAGGAAAATCAATAAGTAATGAAGAAATTGAAATATAAGAGGAGGTAGGGGAGCCACCAAATTGATAAAGATCATAAAGGGTGGACTATACCATAGAAAGGCTTATGAATGTAAGACCCTAAAGGTATGTGATGATCGCTTATTGAAGGGTGAAGTGATGTAGCTTAGAATTCAAGTGATACAAACCCAATGAAACCCTATGCACATTGGCACATCACTCAACCTAGACTGAGCGCTCACCCGAAGTACATAAAGGTACTAGGTCCCTCTTTAGGATTGCTGTAGCAGGATGTTAACATGATGAGACTTAACATATATAGTTCTATTACTAGCTCATCATTCTATAGAGCATACCAGATCTATATCTAAGGAAAAGCATAATTAAGTACTAACCATGATGAGATCAAAAACATACTAGATTCAGATACACATAAAAACTAACACTTAGATTCAGCCAATATCCTCCATTATATTCAATGCAGTAAGTATATGAAGCTTCACTACAATGATAGTAGCATGCGCATAACAACATAACTCTGTATATACCTCCTCTCTGTATGTCTCTATATATCTATTACATAGTTTACTACATATTTATAAGGGTGGGGACTTTCCCTTCACCACTTATCCATTCCCAAAATAGGTCACATGCTATTCTTAGCCACGTGCCTTTACAAAACTAGCCACACATGCAAGTGCACTAACAATAGACTACTACTAGCTAACTAACAGTAGCAGATCTATTTCCGGCTGTGTCCATGCAAAGTTGCTTCATATCCAATCCTCAAAAAATAGTCAATGTGTGGCACATGTCTCTGCCTCATTTGTGTGCTCTACACGCCATCTCTAAAAATAGACCTTTATGAGTGAAAACAGATAAGTCTGAAAAGCTGAACTTTTGTTCCACACGCGTGTTCTCCTTATTCATTCGCACCTTTGAATATGACTCACTTTCCCATGCAGACTTCTTGTGTGCTTTTGTCAAGTGTTCTTTGATCAACATTACCCCACACTAATCTCATTATCACCCCGACAATGGTCATCTCCAAAAACTGAAGTAAAGAATTGAAGAATGGAAAGAAAGTAAAGAATGAAGAAGAAAAAAGAAAGAATGTTTTTACTCTGTAGTTTCTTCTTCAATCTAAACAACTAATTAGGATTTTACTATTTTATTTCAGCCTCCAAGGTCTGCCACTCAGTGAGTGCTTCCTCTACTTTTTCTGGAATGTCCACAGAAATGGACTCCAATTCATCCCTCACAATCTCCCCTTTTTCATTTTGCAAGACCAACACAATGTTGGACATTGTAGTCATCCTCCCTCTAGTAAATCCATCTTCTACGCAATGAGCTTCCCAAGCTCTTCCAACCGAGTCTTGTGTGGTTCTTTGTGCTACTTCCAGGGCCTCGTGCTTCTATTTAACCATTGATAATCTTTCTACATGGCCCAATGTTTTTCCTTCATGCTTTTTGGACCTCATTGTTCTCCTCCAGGGTTTTTATGTTGATGAGCACCTCTGGAGCTATGCAGATGTTCAAGGCTTGGTCTGCTTTCTTCATTCTTCTTATTTTAATGCTTGTAGTAGTCCTTCATAGGATGCAATCTTCCACATCATTGAAGCCTTCTCTCATTTTACCTCTTGTGTTGGATCCTTTGGCGTTGGCATGCGCAGAGGCTCATCTTCAAGCACTAGGTCCACCAACTTTCCTACATAGTGTATTGCTGAAGGAAATGTTTGTGGTACCTTTGGCTCTAAGTGTGGCCTAGCTCTTATGACATTATCACCAATTTCCTCTGTGATGTTGATAAATACAACATTCTTTTTCTGTGCTAAGTCTCTCTCTGCATTAGGCATGCGTTATTTCCCCATCCTTAGTTTTAATATCTTCCCTGAGTGCCCTAATTGTGTAGCCTTGTCCATATTCCACCTCACCACCTTTGTTGAGACTTTCACCAATGCATTGCTCACTGTTCATCTGACATGACAAGTAGGCTTTACTATCATGTGTCTATCCTAAGGTGTCTTTTTCAACCTCCTTGATATGCATGACTCCTCACATACATCAAAATCTGGCTCATCCATGTGTGTGTGCATGGACCATGATAATTGCTTCCTTATGCACACTGTAGCCATATCTTCATCCATTAATTCCTAGCCATATAATTCCTTTTGTGATAGTGTGCTCTAGAAATGGGTGTAGATAATTTTACCTGCATCCTCTACATAACCCATGGCTGGTGGAATGTGCTCTCCACTTGTTCTTCTAGACCGAGGCTGCTTAGGAACTTGAGCTTCCAGATTTGGGACTTGTGTTTCCATGTCTTTCTCAAGTCTCTGTAGTTATCTCATTGGTTCCCTTTTCCTCCTCTTCCCCTTCCTTCATTTCTTCATCTTTTGTTCTACATTCTCTAGAGGTGTAGGAGAATTAGGCACGCTTTCCTCTGATTCTTCCACCTCCTCATTCAACTTCAGTTTCCTTCTCCTTTTCATGGTTATCTCTTTTTGTGGAGAGAGTTTGGGTGATTTGCACACTATTTTTGGAGTAGCACCTTGAGTCCTTGTTCTCCTGAACACCCACTTAAATATGTGCTCTCCTTGGACTGCATCCAAGTCCTCATCATCCCCCTCTTGTGGTTGAGGTGGTGTAGTGGTGCATGCTTAGCTTCATCCTTGTTCATAGGATGTCTTCTACCTCTATGCTCCAAACCACCACTATCTTTGCACTCATCCTCCTCATCCTCCACTTCAATTGGCTCTGTGGGCTTAGGCATTGGGATGTTCTCCATTGTGTGCTTACCCTTTGGTGGTGTTGGAAGTGTGAACTCATCTTCCACATACTTGTTATTCTCCATCTTGGGCTTTAGTTGAAGATACACCAATGCTGCTCCAATATCTCCCACAACCAAACTTATTGGTTTAATGCTCAATACATCTGAAATGATCCTTTCAATATATGCACCCCACCTGGATACACATATTTCTTCCTTAGTGTGTGGTAGTCACAATCTACCTTATCTGCATTGAATGTGATCAGTCCACGTGTGCATATGAGAATCTATGTATGTATTGATGCCTGAGAAGTACCTTGTGTGAAGGCATATGGAAACTTACACCAAGGGCTCCATGCTCCATCCTTCATGGAAAACCATGCTATACAAAAATGTTGGTATACAACAAACTGAACTACCTTTCCAACCACCAAAGGCAAGTCCTTGGGGATGCGCCATTCTTCTTCAAAGGCCATGTGGAGCCTATCATACCATTTCTTATCCCTTTTCTTGACTTGTTCTATCATGGATCCCTCACACAAGTACTTTTGAAGCATTCTGTAGGTGACTTTGTCTCCATGGGATACTCCCATATCTTCTCCTTTGGTCCATCAGGTACTCTCGATCTCCATGAACACTAGTGATAACAGAACAACTCCAAAGCTGATCTTTCCTCCTGTGCACACTTCCTCAATGATAGTTTCTACAATATACCATGAAATGTTGTAGACTACCCCTTCAGACATCTTTTTGGAAATGTGCAACCACATGGTGTTCACTTGTGACCACCTTTCTGGTCATTTAGCTTTGTAACAAGATGTGTGGCTGCTTGCACCACTAGATACTTCTTCAGTTTATCAATGTCCATGCCATGTGGACCCTTTGTGTACCCCAACTCCTTTTTGGTCTCCAATATTGTGGCCTTGTCTATTAAATCATCTCTCAAATCTTCTCATGTGCCTTTCAACCCCATTACCATGGAGATGAGCGTGGCTGAAATTATGGCTCCGTGTCTGCAAAGTAGAAAAAATATTTGTGCACTCTACTCATGAGCCATTGGTACAAGGGCTCATATTTCCAAAGTAAGGGAGTTCATATAGCTGGTAAATCCTATCTTCTTCAAGAGCTTCTCTCACAAGCATCATCATACACCGACATGTCTTCCATCATGTGTTTATTTGTCTTTGTGTTTAGCAAGGCATCAAGCTCCTTCTTATTCTCTATGGTATGGTGATTGTACTCACTCACCTTGCTTTTCTTATGTGAGAATCCCACTCTAGCCTATGATAACCCCCTCTAGATATTGCATCTCTGAAAAATTACTTTGGGAGCCATCTCCTCTTCTTCTTCGACCACCTTCTTCTTTCCCTTCACTCCTGCTATAACTACTTTCTTGGGTGCCATTTCTACCTTGCAATCCTTTGTAGATCCTCACCTCTTGAATTCTGCAATGTGTGAATCAAACCCTAGCTCGATTCAAGCATGCCCTAGGTGAAATTACGTGCCCTTACTCCTCTTTGTCACCTTGCTTCACTCAAACCCTTCACCACCACCGGGGACACAAGCTCTTTCTACACACATATCTCTTTGTCATGACTGGTTACACACCTCTCACACCTCAATTTGATCACTCAACTCTTCACACTTAGCTCTTTTTCAAATACTCTTAATCGTAATGGTAAAAATGAATTTACATCCCATCCTTATATAGATTTTCAAATTTTTGATGCATTCATTGCTCCTTCACCTACCAAATATCCTCTCATTAATTGACCAATTCCATCCTTTCCATGTGTTACATCTTCGTGCCTCATCTATAACCTTCTAGCATGCCTTCCTACCCTTTGGTCACAGACTTATCTTCAACGCATGCTTCCTTGCACCCAAGTACCTCATCATTGCACCTTCTACTGGTAGTTGTTATGGCCTCTACTTACCTCACGTTATATTATCCCTTCATTCATCTCTATCTTTGGTCACTTTTTAGAGGAAATCCTTTGAATTGAAGAGCACCCGTAGCAGCTTATTCCTTTCACCTTTCAATTCCCACAATCTTGTACCTGGATATCGACAACCACCCCACACTAAAAGTATGTGCAGTCCTCTATGCATAAACATGCTTCATGTAGTAATTAGCTTCATGCATGCAAGCGCGCTTATTTCACAACACACCAACTAAATTGAAAAAGCATAACGAAAAAGAAGGAAACACATTAAGGAAATACATAATTGAAAACCTAATCTAAATGGCAATACTTGCCTTATTACAAACACCAAGAAGACTTATTTATAGTAGGGCTTCAGCCTACTCCCATTGAAGTAATAGGTAGTTGTGTTCCATCAAGTGCTTCTAACTTGGAAAGCACATGTTTCAAGGATGTAAGTGATAACATACGGCCCCAACCAATGTACCTTAAGTTTTCTGGATGGCACAAGAACTTAGAGTCATAGAGAAGTACCATTTGTCCAATCTCAAACTTCTTATCCCTTATGTTTTGTCATGCCATGCTTTCTACCTGGCCTTTTCTTGCTTCTGACTCCAATGTGCTATGGCTCATCACTCATCAGCTAAATTATCTTTTCAATCCATTCTTCTAAAGCTTTCTCATTAGCTAGACCTCCAGTGTGTGCAATACACAAAGAAGGTAACATAAATTCCATAGGAAGAACAACTTCTACACCAAACACTAACTGAAATGGTGTGGCTTTGTTCAACCTTTTATATGTTGTTCTATATGCCCAAAGTACTATAGATACTTTATCATCCCAATCCTTTCTTCCAATATCACATATTTTTGTCAATGTGTGGCCCAAAATTTTGTTGAAAGCCTCAGCAGTTCCATTTTCTTGAGGATGATAGGGTGTAGTCTTATGGTGTGCAATCATGAACTCATCCAATAAAATTATGATTGTCTCATTAAGAAAATGTGTGCCCCTATCATTGGTCAAACTCAAAGGACATCCATACCTTGTAATAATATGTTCCCATAGAAACCGAGCTATTGTAGCCATTTATACAGTCCTTGGTAGGTGTTGCTTCTACCCACCTTGTCAGATAGTCTATGTATAAGTTATAATGTAGCGTGATCTATTTTTATGCGTAGTTGGTGAAATAGGACCCCAAAATCTATAGCCCATTTCTCAAATGGTTCTACGCTAGCAATAGGTCTCTAGAGGCATTTCATCTCACTGACCTGGTCTTCCAAGATGTTGACAATGATCACATGCCTTACAAAATTCCTTACAATCTTTATAGAGGGTCTCCCACCATAATCCAATGAGTAGAATCTTTGCATGTTGTGGCATCACCTGCATAGTGGCCTCCTACAATTCCACCATGAGCTTCTTCCATAATGCCCATGCACTCATGTTCCAATACACAATGGCACAATACTTCATCCGACCCATTTTGTACAAGTCACCACTAATTAACATATAAGGTGCAGCGTGTATAGCAAGTTGTTTCTTCTCCAAGGATTTCATTCCTTCTAGTGCCATCCTGTGTGTAGAAAGACAACAATGTCCTCTAGTTTTGATGGCACACATTGTAACCTATATAACTATGCATCTGGCATGGTATCCTCAATTTCCTGTGCTTCTTCTCTGATTATATTCTTGATAAATGGTCTGGTCAGAATTACTTTTTCCTGGTTTTACCACAACTGTGAAATCAAACTCTTGAAATAGGAGCACCCATCGACATATGTGCCCTTGTAAAATAGGCTTATTTACCAAATACTTCAATGCCATGTGATCTATATAAAAGATGAATGGTGTAGCTAGTAGGTATTGGTGAAATTTATGCAATGCATAGATCATTGACAAAGCTTCATGCTCTGTAGTTGTGTAATTCTATTCTGCAGAGTCACTTTCTACTAGCAAAAATAGATAGGATGATCTACAATACCTTCTCTAGGTTGAGCCAACACCACACCAATGGCCATGCCAGAGGCATCAACATGTACATGAAATGGTTTGTCCCATGAAGGAAAATGTAGAATAGGCATGGTAGTAAGTTTCTCCTTTAATGTCTCGAATGTGTGTTTTGTTGTTCTCCCTAGTAGAACGTACCTTTCCCTTTCAATAACTCTTCTAAGGGTGTGGCAACTTTGGCATAGCCTTTGATAAATTTTCTATAATATCCTGTATGTCCCAAAAATCCATGCACCTCACTTTGATTGGTAGGCTCCCCTAGGCCTATAATGACTGCAACCTTTTTGGATCAACCAACAAACCCTCCTTGTAGATTATGTGTCCTAAAAGTATCCCAAATGGTGTAGAAAATATACACTTCTTGATGTTCAAAGAGATACTCAACTACCTACACCATTCAAACATTAAGCATAGATTGTCACAGTGGTCCTTAACTAATCCATACACCATCAATCATCTAAATATACTGTAAGAAGTTGTGAATAAATTCCTTGAATGCTTGGACAACTATGCATGAAAATACAACAATAGGCACATTTTTCAGACCAAAGGGCATTACAAGTATAGGTGAAAAGCTACCCCATTCGAGTAGTAAATGTAGTCTTTCTTGATCCTCTAGAAATCCTAACTGATGATACCAGAGAACCCATCTGTAAATGAATAGATTTTGCCCTGTAACTCCTTCTAGTATTTCCTCAGTAAATGGTGTAGGGAATGGATCATTACACATGCAACATTCAGCTCCTGTAGTCCACACATATTCTAATCCATCCATCCTTCTTGATACTGATCACCATTGGACTAACCCATTCTGACTCATCAAGGGGCTTGATAATTCCAGACTTCAACATGTTATCAATCTCTTCTTTGACCTTTTCACACAAATTGGGGTTCATTCTATAAGGCCTCTTTCTAATTGGGTGTGCACCCTCTTTAAGATTTATCTTCATCTCCCCTAATGATTCATGCATGCCTTTAAGTTCATGGTACCCCCTAGGAAATAGGTCTGGTAGTCCCTTAGTAACTCTATGATTTTTTCCACTTCAGAGTTTGACCAATAGTCTCCAATTATGGCTTCCTTAGGCTCAGTATCTATTCCAATATTCACCCCTTTGTTGTCTTCATAGGTTCATGATAGGTGTGCTGGTCCTATCCACACTGTCCAATACCTCATGCCTTCTTGTTGAATGGTTTACATCTAGATTATCTACTTCTTCGTCATCCACTAGGTAGACCATTTTTCCTTTCTCTTTCTCAAGGCAAGCGCATTGAAGTAATGTTGCATCGGCCTCTGGTTCATTATCAAGATGCACTCTGAGTCTTCTTTATCTAATAACTCTGGAGGAGTTCTTCAGCCTTGGCACTATCCCCCATAGTTAAGCACTTGATAAATTTCAATGCTTCTTCTACTGGAGGTTTTGTAGAGAAGAAGTCAAATGTCTGGGTCATTCTTAATTAAATTCTGCCAATTTCTAGTTTCTCTATGGAGTTTATGCATATACATACCAAACATGTGCACAACCTTGTAAAGTGGAATAAAACTAGTGCACCCATAGTGAAGGTGGTAAAGCTTCCTACCCTTCTATCTAGAGTCTCTCACACTTCTGAACATGGTGTTGAACAGGTTGATTACCATGATAAATACATATTTGAGTAGGTGCATTGCTCCTAAAGAACCTAGTAGTAAGAGAAACCCCAATTTCATCCCATTCGACCAGATTATCCCTGTGGACCACCCACCAGCATGTGTTGTTGTCCCACATGTAGTGTATATGCTAGCATATTTCTCCTCTCAGTGGGTCTATCCATTTTTCTTCCATGGGCACGGGAATACCATGGGATCCCCTTCTCTATGTAACAAGGTACCGAGTTGTTACCTATCCTCCTGACATAACGTGGTTTTGTGCCTCGAGGGAATATGCTCTTTACTTTGCACCCTACCAACTCATAAGTGTTGTGAGCCCAATTATCACAAGCAACACTTGTAGTATCGCTAATAGACTATGCATCCTCCCATTGAATTAGTCCTTCTTTGGTTGGTTCAATCATCTCTGGATCTCGGATGGTGCGTACATAAATCCTATTCAAGATCTTCTTCACTTAAGGGCTCAACATAGGGTGGAATTTCCATCTATTAAAGGGATAATGACCCTTTCCTCTTTATTTTCAAAACTGATATAGCCCTTGTTGAACCAAAGATCAACATTATTTGCATAGCACCAAGGATGCCCTAATAGAGATGGGAAGCTATCTGATTCTGCTAGTGCTAAAACTTCAAAGTCTCAGTGAACTTGGCTCCTTGTATGGTAATGGATGCATCTTTTAAAACTCCTATGGGAGTGGCCTTAGTCGATTAGCCATGAATAATACATTAGAGGATGGCTTCAATGGGGGTCTCCCCATTTGTACCCATGCATCCAAGGTAAGAACATTGACTTCCATGCCTGTATCAATCAGTATATTACTCAAATGACCACCCATCCACAACAACATTCAAAGTGATTTCCTTGTCATAATCTAGGCTATGAGGAGGGAGATTTGCATGCAGGATCTGTCATCTAGTCTTAGTACTTGCATGTGGAGTGTTCCCTTTTAACCAACTCCCTAACAATGGAATGATGTTCTCCTGGCGCAACATTTTGCACACTTCTCTCAAGTCATCTATATCAGTTTGGACCATCTCTGATGCTTTCTTCTACTCCTTTAAATATTGTATCTCACCCTGAAGATTCCTTAGAACTTCCATGGTATCCTGATAAACCTCCTTCTGATAGGTAGGATCTGGGTACCATGCATGAAGAACCTCATCTTTAGTGATGGTAGGTTTTCTGTTGTAATGCCTCCCTGACACGTGTTGCCTCAGCATGGGTCATGATCCTCACTTGTAGTGCCTCGGACTCTACTTCTATTTTGGGCATCCATTGATTGTCCACAACACATTGTATCCTAACCATCTTGATGCCTTTGTTTTCTTGTTTATGTTGCTTACTCAGATGCTCATATAAGTCTAGGCACTCTTCATAGCTATGGTTCTTTTTCGCAGAAAGAACATGTAATATTCTAAGAGGACATTCACGTGCCTATAGTGGTCAGGAGATCACATGTATAACATGTTCCATGAGGGAACTCACTTCTTCCACCACCATGGCCTCATCCTCTGAATCCACCATGGTATCCTCGACCTGCCCATGATACCTTCAAAACACCCCTCATTTCGATCATAGCGTGCACTGATTGTGCTCCCGGTCTGATGCTCATTCTTTCCCTTAGAGTTATCTAAAACTCTTGTTTATCGTACACCAATATCTATAGCATCATGGATCTTGTCCAATCAGTTGGCAAGTCCTCCATGTCATGAGTTGTGGACCTGCAAGATTTTATAGTAGCTTGAAACATTCTTCCTTATCGCGCGTTGTAATAATGGGAAGTGAACTAACATCATGGTTTAAGTGGCATATCTCACAATCCATCAGCAATGAGCATACTATTCTATGAGGAAAACTATCCTTTGTGTGACCCTCTACTTCACAATCTGTACACCAAATTCTGAGCGTGTTTCATGGGCTGAATTCACCGATAATTTCTCTAGTTGTTTTTCCATAGCTATAATTTGTGCCTCTAAGAATGGGCTAATGCCAGTGTCAATACTCCCAACTTGCCTCAGCACGTAGGGTTGCTTCCAATGCCTCATGGATCAAGTATATGTCTTATGTGACAATGCCCTCCTAAATGGTGTAATCAATCCCCCAAAAAACCATTGTGCATGTTGGCTTGTGTGAATATCATAGGAAAGTTTAGACAAAAGTGTTTTAAAATGGGCATCATACTCGTGCACACTCTCAGTAGTGCCTTGCTTAATATCCTTGAGTGCACTTATACTCTTTTGCTCAAATTTAGGGATATAAAACTCTTTTAAGAATGCATCCTTCAATGCTGCATAATCCATGCAAGTTTGATCAGGGTCAAACTTTCTATACCAGCTGTGCGTGCACCCTTGTAATGTAGTAGAAAATTGGCTTGCCTTACGCTCAGAAGTTGTGATTCCTTTTGCATGCCACAATATTTCACACATATGCACATGTTCAACAACATCTTCTATGCCCATATACTCTAGAAGATGAAGAGACATTTCCATATAAATATTTGGGGTTGGTGCGGACCTTTCCCACTGATCCAGAACCTCTAGTGTTTCCCCTGCCTCCTAGAACCTCTAGATCCACCTGAACCAGAACTTCCCATGCCTCCTAATCCCGAACCTATAGCTGGAATAGGTCCTGTAGATGTACTCCCCTGTGCTCTCAATAGTAGTACTATATTGAACCCCTACGGTCTGTGAAGTAGTTCCACTTCTAGAAGTGAATCCAACATTCGGCGTGCTCATATTCTATGTGGATGATGTGCACCTAAAAACACACCTCCAAATAACAATGAAGTCATTTTCCCTGCCATTGATGTGCTTTGCTCTCTTACTTCCCACACTTGCTTGTTGATTACTTGTCATACTAGATACTGGAAAACCAAGCACAAGGGCTAGGTTACTAGGTGGATTCAGATGCACACCCATGGCCTAGGTAGTCTCTGCTGGCACGCTTCATTGTGAGGCTGAGGGGGATCCTATCATGCTTTCCAAGATGGGGAGTTCTTGATGCTCTGGCTCCACGTCTTCTATGTGAGCTTCAAATCCTTCATGAGCCATCTCTCTCCTCAATGCCATACTTTCTGCAATGGTATGTTACTTCTCTATCTCCCTCTCATGTGCCTCATTATACTTAAGCCACCTTTCCTCTCTTTCCTTTCTACCACTAGGTCTACCATCTTTCACCAATCCTATTCCTACCCCCACGTGTGGTGGGGTTTAGTTAGCCATCATCGGTTTACTCTCCAGATTCAAAGTTACCATCAGGATCTTGATCGCCAGTGGAATGCCTTGTAGGTAAGCTCCCCATGGATGTCGTAAGAACTAGAATTTAGCTACCTCTAGACATGAATAAGTGGAAATTGAGTATTCAAGATATAACTATTCAAGACACCATGAAACCACGTATCCATAGCTCGAGTCCAAATCAGATCAGCATCATAAAGGGCCTAGAATTCTTCTATGCATCCAGAAAAGTGTGTGATACCTCAATTCCATTTAGATGCATAAGCAACCAGCCACTCATATAATTCTACTGGAAAGATAGTGAAAAATCTCTCATATAAGTTGTCATACAAGATTTTGTTCCACCCAAGTGCGTGCGTTAAACTTAGATCAGTGTTGAACCACCATGTATTCTTCTTCCAGATCATGTATCCATTCTTCAATACTTGCTAAGGTCAACCGGTATGTCTTCATCATGAACCATCCTAAAAACAACTGAAAAAGAGGTCCCGACAATGGAACCAATGATGTAACCTAGAATTCAGTGATACAAACCCAATGAAACCCTATGTGTGTTGGCACATCACTCAACCTAGACTGAGTGCTCACCGAAGCACATAAAGGTACCAGGTCCCTCTTTAGGGTTGTTGTAGTAGGATGTTAGCATGATGGAGACTTAACATATATAGTTCTATTACTAGCTCATCATTCTACAGAGCATACCAGATCTATATCTAAGGAAAAATAGAATTAAGTACTAACCATGATGAGATAAAAAACATACTAGATTCAGAGATACACACATAAACTAACACTTAGATTCAGCCAATATCCTCCATTATATTCAATGTAGTAAGTATACAGAAGCTTCATTACAATATATAGTATATGTAGTATGTGCGTAACAACATAACTATATATACCTCCTCTTTGTATGTCTCTATATATCTATTACACAATTTACTACATATTTATAAGGGTGGGGACTTTCCCTTCACCACTTATCCATTCCAAAATAGGTCGCATCTTCTTCTTAGCCACATGCCTTTACAAAACTAGCCACACATGCAAGTGTGCTAATAATAGACTACTACTAGCTAACTGATAGTAGCAGATCTATTTCAGCATGTGTCCATGCAAAGTGCTTCGTATCCAATCCTCCAAAAATAGCCAATGTGTGGCATGCATGCATGTCTCTACCTTGTTTGTGTGCTTTGCACACCATCTCTAAAAATAGACCTTTATGAGCAAAAATGGCTAAGTCTGAAAAATCTAAACTTCTATTCCGTGCGCATGTTCTCCTATCCATTCATTCATGCCTTTGAATATGACTCCTTCGAGGGAGTAGTCTATTTATAGTGATGAACCGAGAGAGATAGATGTCCTTTTGAGGGAGTCATCTTTTTTTATTGGAAGTTTGACTCAAGGAGTTGAATCCCATTTGGAAGTTTATTTTTGGAATTTTAAATCATGGACAAGACTATAGAGAAAATTTGGGTCATTGGTGTAGGAGGTGAAACTGGAGCATCTAGAGGGTAGCGATGATGGAGGAGTATCAGGTGATGAACGACCATGGGATTTTGTCTTTGAAAAGATGAAAAGTATCCATGAGAATCATGTCATGAGTAGAGCCGTGGTACTCATATTGAAGATAAGGCTGAAAGGTGACGGGTAATCACATGATTCTTGTTTAGTCATTAGGGAAAATGGGAAATAAGAGGTGCAAATGATGCTCAAGGGACGAGCATGAAATGGGTAGAAAGTGATATAGGAATTGACGTCAACAATAGAATGGTCGAAGATGCAAGGCATTGAGGGGATCAGGTTTGGGTTTACCTACGAGTGAAGATAAATGATAAGCACCTGATCTCGTAGGTGTGAGTCATGATATATGGTCCAAGCCAATTAGGAGAAAACTTACCCCATTTACTTTTTTCTTCTTTGGTTACATGTTGTTTTATTTCAAGAAGAGGTCACTGACTTGAAAGGTTTTTCATGGAAAAAAAAATTAGGCACGTTTGGAACATTTTTGGTAGATTTGGGGATGGTCAAGAGCATTGAGATGACGTTTGTCTAATAACTTGAGTTGTGCCAAACGATCTTGGTGAAATTCATCATTGTTGAGCATGTCTTGTAGTGAGATTCAAAGAGATGGAATCTGGAATTCTAGAGGCAAGACCACCTTGGTACCGTAGACCAGAGAGAAAGGTGTGGCTACAGTTGAAGTGTGAATACTAGTGCAGTAAGCCCACAAGGCAAAAGGAATGTGTGTATGCCAATCCTTCCAAGTGTCGTTAACTAATTTCATAAGAGTTTTGTTCAAGTTTTATTGGTTGATTCTACTTGGCCATTTTATTGTAGATAATAAGGTTATGAGAAGTTGATTTGAATGCCAAAAGTGTCGTCAAGATTTTGTAGGGTTTTGTTTTTTAATTGTTTCTGTTATATCTCGTTATGAGGCGGTGAGAACGCCAAAGCGAAAAATGTTGTGATGGTTGATGAATTCACATATTTTATCAGATTTTGTAGAAATGAGGGGGATGGCTTCTACTCATCCATTGATGGCATTGTGAAAAATGGGGATTGATCTTACCGATAAGATCCAAGCCCCATTGAGAAGAGGGCCAAAAGTCTCATGCTACATGTAAGGCATGACTAGGTGTGTGATGAAGCTTAGCATGTTGCTGGCATTTTACACAACGTTTGACATAATCACAACACTCATGATTTATGGTTGGCCAATAATAGCCAAGGTGAAGAATGTGTTTCATGACAGCTAAACCAATATAGTGGCCTCCAAAATTCCATAGTGAACTTCCTTGATGATGTAGGGAATTTCAAAACTTGTAAGGCATCGTAAGAGAATACCGTCGAAGCCATGCTTATAAAGGAGACCACCCATGATGACATAATGAGAGACACTTTTAAGAAAGGCACGTTGTCCATTACGAGTGAGATCAGTGGGTAGAATAGAAAGGGAAAGATAGTCTACAAATTGCTTGTACAAAGGTCATGAGGGTCAGTGCAATAGTTACGATGATTAGACCTCATGAGGTAAATAAGAGGGTGATTGTAGCCTTTGTATTGTGATAAATATTTTAGAGTCACTAGGTGAAGTGGGTATTTGAGAAGCCAAGCATGCCATGGTATCCACAAAATTATTGGTAGAACGTGGGGTGGTTTGAAGTTCGTAACGGTCAAAGGTGGTCAAAAGTATGTCTACCTAATGCTTATACTTTTGAAGTATCTCATTACGAAATTGGTATATACCATTGACTTGGTTTATGACTAATCTGGGAATCACCAAAGATATTGATTGACTTAAAATCTAAGGCAAAAAACATTTGGGGACCTAATACGAGTGCTTCATATTAGGCAATATTGTTTTATAATCAAAATCGAGCTTGAAAGAAAAGGCATAGGTTCACCATCAAGAGTGTCATTTGGTAAATGGGTTTGTCTTAGGAGAGGGTAGCTATGGATTCATCCGGGAAATTAAAGTTAGAGGGTTGATTTCCGGGAAGGGGTGCATTTATTAGTTGGTCGATGATAGCTTGGCCCTTGATGGATTTTTGAGGAATAAAATTGAGGTTGAGTTCAAGAAGAAGCATAAGCCAATGTTCGACACGTTGATGTTGATATGGTTTGGTATACATATAGTATAAGGGGTTAGTATTAGTAATAATGAAGGTTTTGTGGGTGAGTAGGTAATGGAAAAGTTTGGTGGTGATGAAAACTAAGGCTAAGAAGAGTTTGTTGGCATGGGTATATCAATTTTTTTAGTCGATAAGAGTATAGATTATTTAATAAACTACTTGCTCTTTGTGTTGCTTGTCATGATGAGTGAGCTTAGCACCTAAAACATGGTTAGTGACATAAATATATAGGTAAAATGGTTGGTCATCCTTAGGAGGAATGAGCACTGGTGGTTGAAGAAGGTATTGTTTTAAGGATTCAAAGGCTTTATGGCATTCATCATGCCATTTGAATGAAATTTCCTTCTTGAGAAGATGATGGAATGGTTGATAGTGGTCGAAAAGATGCGAGATAAAATGATGAATGGATTACAACTTGCCTTATAGGCTTTGAAGTTGATAGAGATTAGTAGGTAGAGGCATTTATAGAATAGCCTTTACTTTATCAGGATCGAATTCTATGCCATGCAAAGAAATGATGAAACCAAGGAGTTTTCTTAAAAGTACCACAAAGACGCACTTCTTTGGTTGAAGAAAGACACAATACTTGATGAGGTATTCAAAGATGACCTTAAGGATGGTTAGGTGCTTGGCTTGAGGTTTGGATTTGGTGTTAGAAAATAAGGAATAAAATATGTGGAATAATCCTCACAGAATCGCAACAATAGAAACTAATATGCAAAAAATATTACAGATCTCAAATAAAAGTGCAGAATAAAATAACACAACACAAAGAGACATTATTTAACATGGTTCACCCAATTTGGGCTACGTACACCAAGAATCACTTGCTCAAATTTTATTACAAGACACCGTTCTCTCAATATAGTACCTAGATCTTTTTAATCTATGCTCAACAAACTCTACAAAATTCACATCTCAATTCAAAACACATTTTCAATGTTACATTTATCTACCATATACATAAAACCATATAAATAGACAATTACTTAAGCAATTTTACAAAACCATGGGTATCAAAACCATGTGCCAAAACCGTCCCATAAACCTAAGGGTCAAAATCCTACCCATATGAGAAAAACATGTTTCCCAAGATATTGGGCATGTTTTAAGGCCAAAAATATTTTTGTCGTGGAAGTGGGTCCCGAACCCCTCGCTACCGGGTGCCGCTGCCCCAACCCCCGCTCAGGGCCCAGTGACCCCAAACCCTGGTAAAACAACGTGGAAAGTGTATAGTACTCTTAGTGTATAGTCTTTAACACTTTTACACATGAAAACAGACTCAACAACCTAACATTTAGTAAGGAGATCATCTATGTAATCTTCTAATATGTGATGCATACTATCATGGAAGATGTAAGTCATGTCTCACTGGTAAGTAGCATCGGCATTTTTAAGCCAAAAGGCATGACTTGATAGTAGAAGGTCTCCCAAGGGGTGATGAAGGAACCATGTGTTGATCTTATAGAGTAGGTAATATTTGATTATAACCCAAGAAACCATTCATGAGTGATAGCATTTCATGGCGGTAGTGAGATTAACTAGTTGGTCAATTCCTGGTAGGGGAAAATCATCTTTGGGACAAGCTAGGTTGAGATCACAAAAGTTTGTGCAAATGTGGAGTCCCTCTGTCGCCTTTGTGACATAAACGATGTTAGAAATCCATTGAGGATAATCAATGGATAGGATAAAGGAAACTGAGAGAAGGCATTGAAGATCTTCTTTGACCAGAAGAGCAATGTGAGGATGTATTTTCTGCATCTTTTGTTTGATGGGTTTGGCATCAAGAATGGTTACGCTATTGTGGACCATGATTTTTGGGTCAATATCAGGCATATCAGCATAGGACTAGGAAAAAGTGTTGCTATGGTCCCAAAGGAAAGAGGTGAAATATTCCTACTCAGTAGCATCTAAATACTGGCCTATCTTTAGAATGTGTGGGTCATCCTAAGTGTTAATGTTGATTTCAATGGTCGATTTGTTCAACATGGTTTGCATCTTAGAAGGTAACAATCGGTTAATATAACAATATTTTGTACCTGTGTAGGTGAGGATGGACTTATCGTCCTAACATTGAATGAAATTAATAGAAGGTGTATCGTCATCGATCATGTCAAGATACAAGAATGGGAGAGAAGAGGGAGCCTCGCCATAGCTTTGACAGTCGAGGTCCAGAGAAATTTTATTTATGAAAAAAATGTTAGGAGGAATAAATTTGGGATCTATGGACTCCATGGGTGAAGATGGCGATGTTGGTACATGGGGTGGAGATGGTTTGTATTCCTTAATGAGATCAACTTGGGCCTTCTTGGGAGGTTGTGTGGAAAATCCAATGCCACTACGGTCATTATGTTTATGGGTGGTACAAGAAATGATAATATGGTGGCCTTGTTTGTAAAATGAAGCAAATCCTTTCCATGTGCAATGGTGAAGGAAAGTGTGAGAAAAGTGGTGGTTAGTACGGGTGTGTACGCGGATGAAAATGGTCATCTTTGGGATGGAGGTTTGGGTTTATAAGTAACAATATCAAGTCCCCCATCTGTTACATTAGTGTGAAGATGGGGAGGACCATAAGGAAAACCCCTCCTACGTGGTAGTCATAACTAGGGTGTTGACGCAGTTCCCATCCTCTTGAAGAGTAAGGAACTTGTCGATATTGTATACACGGTACTCGCCGAGTGAGGCATTAAAAACACCTTCTATGGGATCAATAGTTGATATGTGGGTAATGGGGATAGACGACTCGCTAGATGATTGGGAAGTAGGTGAGTCAGCTGTAGAGGTTACGGTGGCAGTAGGAATAACAGGGTTAGATTGGGGAGAGGCGATGGTAGGATTAGTGAATGGGCTTGTGGGTGAAGGTGAAGTGGGGGTAGTGACAGATGCCTTGAATGGTATAAGTACATTGTTGGGTTGGTATAACATGTTACAGGTCTTAAAAGGCAATGGGTTAGCCAAGATGGTGTAGTTATGTCCTTCATGTTCAAATTTGAGGCAACTATGTAAAGTCGAAGGGACACATCCCATGACATAGATCCAAGGTATTTAAAGCAATAAATTATACTACAACTCCCCTTCTAGGACATAGAATAGTTCCGAGACATTCGGGGACCTACACGGACATGGAGAATGACAAGACCTAAGGTAGAGGTCTTAACATCATTGAAAGAGCAGCAACATAATTGGGTTACCATGCATGAAATTGGTAGGTATACGCATTTGGTTATACACATGGGAGGAGATGATGTTAAAACTAGCACCACCATCGATCATGGCATGTCGTATGTGTATATTATGAATATAGACGAAGATGAAAAGAGCGGGATCGGGATCATCAAACTGGAAGGGAATGATCTCTTTGTCCTAAAATCTGAGGGTGACTACTTAATGAGTAGGTGGAGGTGTAGAAGAAGGTAAAAAAATAATGAGAGAGGCTACGTGATGAGGGGTAATGATGGATGCTATGGGTGTGGGGTCATTTGGTAAAACCTCAATAGATTAAAGGACCTCTATGAGAGCTTGACGATGTGACTCAGAGGTTTGGATGAGGTCATATAAATATATTTTAAGGGAGGATTGGTGCAATTGTTTTAACATTGTGTGATGTGTGACCCCATCGGAAATAGGATACGCAGGACCTTGAATGGTGACTTTGGGTGTGGGTTATTAATTATCTTATAATTAATAAATCCACATTTGTGTCTTACATACCCCTTGTCATAACCTCACCACCTCATTTTTAAATCCCACCTCATCATGACCTAGTCTAACCCTAAACTAACCTAATTAAGACCTATAACTTGGTCCAATTCCACACCCATGACTAATGACCCTTTCTCGCACTAAAACCGACCTTCTAGTCACTTGACCAAGCCCGCAACTAATCCCTCGGAGAAAAGGAGGGAAAGTTGGCTATTTTACTAAAAATAGCCCACTTTGACTGACCGATACCGGTTCTACTCGACCCGCCGTCGGTTGCTTAACCGCCATCGGTTCCCGTAAATGACCACTTCGACCAAAAACAAAGGATCGGATTTTCATTTGATCGGAAAAAGGAGGAGAAATCATTGAAAGGATCCAGATTTTGCTTGGCGAGTAGAGACAAGTGAAGAAGCGAGGAAGAGTTTGCGAGAGAAGGACATCAAGCCCAAGGCTGCAATTTGAATAACAGAGCCCAGTAACACTCATCAGAGCATCGAGAAGAGGAGATAACTCATCTTGGATTGTCGAGATCATCCAACTTGGGTCTGTCTTCATCATCACGATCTGAAACACTGCATCTGCATCGGGGACGAGTAAGTAGTGTTTTATATGTTTCTAAGCACCATTTTCTTGAGCTTTGTTGATTAATAGTAATCATAAGTTTATTCCTAGATCTACTATCGTGCAACATACTTGCACTTAACCTTCACCCATACATCTGATATTGCCCGAGAAGGCCATTTTACCACACTCACGAGTCTTCCCTATCCTCCCATCATTCCCCTCGGCCATCCCCAATCTTAATAACCCCACAATCACCTTGCTGACCAACCTCTATCCAGAAGCACTTAGATTGCTGACCCTACCGGTATCGTTTATCCCCTACCGGCAGCGGTTCTCTAACCACGGTCGGTTACCCAGTGACCGGCGTCGGTCACTGTGACTTATACCCCGAAACCTTTTTCTCGCCTATTTGCCACCTAATGACCTCGGATCGATCTGGTTTATCCCTATAACTCAACTGAACGTATCAGCGACCGATGTAACCGAACAAACAACGTGGCGCTTTTTATTATTGATAATTTAGCTTCTATTGCTTTGTAACGAGATACCTAAATCGTGATTTTGCAATAGCTTTCTTTGTTATCATTTGTGTTAATTCGTATTAAAAGGATTGACCACCTTGAAAGGAAGTTTTATATTTCTGGGCCTAAGGCAGCTCCCTCATTTATTGTCTAATTAAAATCTGGTGGTCTGTATTCTTACTTGCGGGTAGTCCTTCCGAGACAAAAGGAGTTCTTTGCAGTCGATCTGATCTCTCTCTACGGTACGCGCACACCATCTCAACATTCAACAGGTATTCCTCCTAGCCCTAACCCTTATCTGTTTCTCAAAGGAATGATAGGATAGAAGCAAGTCTATTCTGCAGAGCGAAACATTCCGTGTGAAACATTTTGGCACGCCGGTGGGACCCATTTCGGGTTTCTGTTTCTCTTGCTTGTTTTCGTTTTAGGAAGCATACTTGTTGTTGTTGTTTTTGTTATATTTAGTAAAGAATTTGTCTTGCTTTCCTAGTTTCGCATTAGTGAAAGTCATCTTATTTGCTTCATCGAATATCATTTTCGATTTGGGTTTTAAAACACGTGCATTACATTCTTGCTTGTTGTTTTCAATTCTAGTGAACATAGACTAAGTAACAGGTCGTACACGTGGGGGTGATTTCCATGGTATTGACAGGAAATTAATCTTACTTTCACTGCACAACACATACCGAATCACTTCATAATTAACACAATAGCTCAAAACATCCCCCCTTTTCCGCGGTATTCCTCCACCCGATTGAGGTAACCTTATAAGCCAAAACAAACTTGACATTTCCCCTAAGTCTTTTGTTTAGGATTGACATCATTCGCGTCTAAAGGCATAAGCCCACAATAATTAAAATTAACCCTAGGGTTAGTCTCTGGATTTGCGTGTGCATCTTGCTTGTTTTCAGTTCTGTTTTCTCTGTTATACACTATCTTCTGTGATCACCTTAGAACAATTTGATAAATGTACTGAGCGTTGTTAACAATCAAATCAGCGACTTCTTATATTTTCTTATACCGGTCTTCTTACCGACATCGGTTAGCGGCCGCGTCGGCTATAGTCTAACCGACATCGGTTATCGGGACCGATATCGGTTCTTGTCTTTCTGATTCTGACAAACCAAGCAACCTACCAATTTCACCTATTCTGAGTCCGTTTCTGTTCTGATAGATTGAAACCCTACTGTGTACTCCTGTCCATGGTTGTTATCACTCGAAAGCAAGCCGCCGCCATGGTTTCACATGCTTGCTCTGTGCCTTTGCCTGAATCACCCCCTTCACATTACATGGGAATCCTACGGACACCAGCGAGGTTCCTAAAATTCCTGTGGGAGATAAAGAATTTGCCAAATTTCTGGATGCTAATCCTAGCAGCTGTACAATACTATTTGTCTCATGCCCTTGACCGTACACCCGACGGTCAACTCCTTGTTGGCATGCCTATCAGTATAGCTGCTCATTTAGCCCCTTCTCCCTGATAACTCCGCTTTGCCTTCCGCATCCTTAGTCCCGTCACCTACCTCAGCAGCTTCAGGGGTCCATACGGCACAGATTGGCTTTCCTTTGGTTAATCTTGGGCCCAACATGTCATTACCGCCGACTGCTCCTACCTCGTCTCTCTTGCAGACTGTTCCATTCATGACTTGCTCTCTGCCACCTATCCACACGAGCTTTCCTTCTCAAGCTCCGCCCACCTTTTCATTTCCACACACATATCCGGTAACCTCAACAGCTTATATAGGACATCCCTATTCGGTTGCCTCAACACATTCGTCCTCCATACCTTATCAACATTTAACCCCACCATTGTCTAGCGGTGGCCCTTGGCCCAATTTGCCTCCGTTTACCACAACCACACCATCATCTCATCCAACTACTGATTTAATTAAACAAATGATGGACAAAATGCAAAATCTGGAGGCTTGTTTCGGGAAGTCGTAGCGCCTTGACATACGAGCAAGTTTGTGGGAGCCCATCCACCTTCTTGGTCCCCCTTCATTCATATCCTCCTCGATGGGAATTACCAAAGTTTACCCGTTTTAATGAGTAAGGAGGACCCTCAACAACACTTGCGATCATTTAGACATGCTGCTTTGTCGATTGCTCACGACGATGCTTTACTACTCCGCACCTTTCCCATGTCCTTATCAGGACCCGCCTTGGAGTGGTACAGTGCTTTAACCCAGCACTCAATCTTCTCTTTTAACCAGCTAGCCCAATCTTTCTTGGATCATTTCTCCATTAACATTGCCAAGAAAGTATCTATCACCGACCTCTATGCCATCCGACAATTTGAAGACGAATCTATCGCAGATTTCGTTGGACGATGGCGGGGCCTTATCAACCAACTTACGTATGCCTTGCCTCAGACCGAACTTATCGAACTATTTACGCGTGGGCTGCGCTAAGCACATCTCTCCTACCCTCCAAATTCAAACTTTCCGTACATTTGTGAGGCCTTTACTATGGCTCGAAAACTAGAGATTCGAGCCTTAGAGGAAGAGAAATTGCGGTTCTTGCAACAAAAACCCCACTTTCGAACCCAAGATTCCACCAACAAACCTAACACCACCAATCCTCACCCATCGTTAGCACTTGAAATCAAAAGGGGCCGTGCACGCGGTGATGGTCAAATCCCAACCACCATCTAATACCCCGCCAAAAACCACCTATAAGTATAAAGCAGAGCCCATCAACTACACTCCCTTGGGAGAAACATATGGTGTGATATTGGAAAAATTGCTCAAAGCAGGAGCCATTACCTTACCTCCTGTTAAACCTCATTCGGGTTTGATTCCACTCGCGCCATACCTTCTTGGTACAAAGAAAATGACTTCTGTAACTTCCACCGCGTGAAGGGACACAGTCATGAGAACTGCAAGATGTTGAAAAACATAGTGCAGGAAATGGTTGATGCGGGGGATATAGCCCTCGATAATCCTAACGCCCTGCTTGCGAAATTTGAAAATATTCAACAAACCATTCCGAATCATTCTTCTAACAGTAATCTAAACCAAGATATCTTAGCGAGGAGAGTGTTCATGAGATCCATGCAGTCTTCGATTCCCAGCCAAAGACCTCTATCGAACAAATTCTGAATCAAACCTCTTCACTAACGCAGGAAACCGAACCCCCTTCCTCGTCATCAAGACAAACTGAAATCCTTGCCGTTCCTTTACCCATCAAGGAATTAACCGCCCAGAGTTCCCTTCTCACAAATGAGCCTTCTTACACCACATCCTTGCAAGACTGTGAGCGGATGTTATCTAATTTATCTATTTCCCAAACGTCTCCTTCTACCATTCTTGCTGTACAAGAGGAAGGCTCGCCACTTCTTTTGTCATCCTTAGACGAGAAACCTCTTGAACCGACATCACCACATTCTTTAAACATGACAGATCCTCTCAAACACGCCCTCCTACCTATTAGTCCTTCATCACCTAAATCTTTTCAGCAACCGGTTGACCTCTTAACGCCCATTGATACAGTGCCTCATATACCCCTTGTATCACACCCACAGTGGACCGGAATCACAACCCACCTTTCTTCCATACAAAAGTTCCTATTCACACGTGAGGACTGTCATTCCCAGAAGATAGACAGGTCCTATGGGAACGTTTGAGTACGCCATATTCTACTCAAATGCAAATGACCGATCCTGATGCCTCTACCATATACCCGAAGTGTTTACAGAAGCTTAAAATGCCTATGTCCTCATCTTCACCCCCCTCATCTCTACCAAATACCTCATCCACTTCTATTAACCTAACCAAATCTTCCCCTACGCTTGGGACCTCACCCATACCTAGTCTAACACATCCACCTAAGCGGCTTGATTTATCTAAAAATAAAGCCGTCCATCCCATTAGGAGACAGACTCAATCTCCTCAATCTATGCCGTTAACACAACTAAAACCCTCGTCGTCACACCTACCTTCCATATTGGGACCCCATCCCTCTACCTTACATCAATATATCATACCTCCTGCGTTTTCTTTTAAGCGACCTACGCCTTCTGTACCCATACAGAAATCCAAGGGTATAGCAACACACCGTCACCCGCGTATCTGTCCACCTATCGACCATAAACAAATTCCATCATCAAAAGATTTGTTTTCTATCACTCCTATTTCTCCGTGGTTGTTTTCTGATATCACATCATCGTGGCCTCATCATCAACCTAGCTTCTACGTCAAAGAAGCCACGTTTAGTTAAAACCCATTATCAAAACTCCTTGGCTAAACCACCACCCATACAAACCAACCATACCACGTCATCACCAGAATCGACCCAGTCAATAGCCTCATTTTCCTCTGACTTTGACCCACTCAAAGGGTCTTACGCCAAAATCCTTGCTATGTTGGTAGAGAATGCGACCATTTCCCTACCCCCACTTAGACCTTATGATCCATCTAAACCTCGACTTATAGGTTACGATGAGTCTAAAATCTGCGCTTACCACACACACGGGACATGACGTAGAGGGATGCAAAGCGTTGAAAGCCATATTTCGTCAGTCACCTCTCTCGGATAGAAAAGTTAAGAAAGACAACTTACGAAGAGAGAGACCTTTAGCTTCAATTCCCTCTCCTATACCACCTGTCCCCGCCTCACCAAGATCTATCATTATTACAGCCCCACCTCTCGAAAACCATGACCTATCCCTACCATCTTCCTCCTCTCGTATTCACGAGATCAATATGATTAGTGTTGCTACTCGAGGGCAGAAAAACAATGGGAAAGCGAAAGAAAACACACCTACGGCATCTCTTTCTCCGTCCACCATCCCGATTGCACCACCACCTAAAGTGGTTATTCGCGGACCCACCTATCCCGTCTCTAATGGCATTGCCCACCGAACTATGATCAAAAGCGACTTCACCAATCACTGTAAAAATGACTTTGTATGATCTCATTCGGACTTCTGAATCTCATCGACAAGCTCTCGTTGAAATCCTTGAGGATAGAGGTTTTACCTAATGAAACCTTGCTGTTACCTCTATTCTAACACCCAATCACGTTGCTTCGCTCACCAAACAATCTATCTCCCCAACCACTTACTGTCTCTGACATGCAAGCGGCTCTTTGTCGGTTTCTCGAAGATGAAATTATCGACTTTGGTGCTTGAAGATCGACCTGCTCTTTTCATCTCGGCGTACGTTCGGGATATTCGGGTACGTCGTGTTTATGATTGGCCAGGCGCTAGCCTAAACATCATCTCTTCAAAAGCCTTCCAACAAATGAATATCCCTTCTAGTTGCATGTGTGCCAACCCCATCATGTTGCGATCATTCAATGATGCTATTACTTCTACTTTAGGCACCGTGATCCTTAACATTCGTGTAGGACCACGTACTCTACCCGAACTCTTCGTCCTTGAGGAGAGTTCGATACAATATGTTGTTAGGCCGCCCTTGGATCCGGGCTATGGGATGCGTTCCCTCCACTTTACATAGATGCATAAAATTTGAGTACGAGGGGAAGTCCTACACCGTAAAAGCTGATCCTCCCCCCTTCAAAACTTGCAATATGTTGTATCGCCCTAATGATGTGCTTGTACCAGTCAAGACACCCATTCATCAACCTTGACCATCCACTTCAACGCACCTACACCTTGACAGTATGAAACCGCCGTTCAAATATTACTTCCTTTCCCATGAGATAACATCCCAACCTCGACCCCTTAGTAGATGTTTTCAACGCCTTACTGGCTTTGGGGAGTACCACCTATATAACGTTAGCTCTTTCCATACCCCGTAGGAGTACGGACAGTTACATGCACATCCCACCTACGACCGTCGCGTGGGGGAGGTAATCTCTTACGGACCACCCCATTGCCGCACCAACCTAACGTATGGGGGTGTTGACGCATCCTCCGTTACCCCTGAACCTCCTCTTGGTGTGGTTCCCTTCCAATCCGATTTTCAATACTTGACAAATCGTCGTTTCGCCCTCACCTTCTTGACTCGTTGTGCTTGGAAAGGCTTTGGTTTTGGTCTTTATGAACAAGGCCGACATACACTCATTCCCGTGACTACACGCAAACACAATGATCGCAGTGGTCTCGGTTTTCCTGAAACACCTACACCGGAGAAACCTCGTGTCAGTTGTATCTGGAAGATGGCTGACGTCACCCCTACCAAACCATCATCACCCACTTTGCCATCATCACCCACAGAGTCGATAGACCCTGAATCTATCCCTCCTAACTTTTTTTTTTCATAAATGCTATCTTCATAGGTCCTCTCACTTATCAACGCGATAATGAGGACCCATCTTCTCTTCCCCTTCTGTATCCAGACATGATCGAAGAGGATTCACCTTGATTAATGTTGTTGAGTGCGGGATAGCGACTCCATCCTCACTTACCTTGGGGCGGACGACTCCTATATTCAACGCGCCTTACCATCTGAAACTCAAACCATGTTGAATGAGTCGACTATAGAAATCAACATCCACACGAGAGGAGGATCCTCACATTGTGAAGATCGGACAATCCCTTAACACATCAGAACAAGCCGCCTTTACTACCTTTCTCGTACCCATGCATGACCAAGCTTTGCTTGGTCCTGACAATGACATGCGGGAATTGATCCTACCATTGCCGTCCATAACATCACCCTAAACCCCGATTCCAAACCAGTCAAACAAAAACTGAGAAAAATGCATCCACGCATTGCCCTCTTGGTCAAAGAAGAGCTTCAACGACTTCTTTCTGTTTCCTTCATCTTGCCTATTGACTATCCTCAATGGATTTCTAACATCGTACACATCACTAAAGCGACGGGGGACTTCGGATATGCTGCAGTTTACGAGACCTTAACCTCGCTTGCCCCAAGGATGACTTCCCCCTCCCAAGTATTGATCAACTTGTTGATCTCACTGCGGGCCATGAAATGCTTTCTCTCATGGATGGCTTTTCGGGATATAATCAAATTTTGGTAGCCCCGGCCGATCAACATAAAACTACCTTCATAACTCCTTGGGAACCTTACATTATCGTGTCATGCCATTTGGCCTTAAGAATCTTTGGTGCGACCTATCGGCGGGCTATGACTTACATTTTCATGACATTATGCACACTATCCTTGAGGATTATGTCGATGATCTTCTTGGCAAATCTAAACATCGCGGTGAACATCTCGATGTTTTAACCATTATTTTCGATGCTTTGTTACAATATTGATCGGCTTCAACCAAAGAAATGTGTCTTTGGTGTTCTTTGAGGAAAACTTCTTGGCTTTATCGTCTCTTTGCGTGGCATTGAGGTCGATCCATCTAAAGTAAAAGCTATCCTAGAAATGCCCCCACCCAAAACCTCAAACAATTGCGTAGTTTGCGGGGTAAACTTGATCCATCCGGCGTTTCATCTCCCGACTCTCGGATCGATGTCAACCTTTCCATCACCTTCTTAAAAGGACATTGCCTTTCAATGGGTGAAGAGTGTCACCAAGCCTTTGAAGCTCTCAAATCCTATCTCTTGCTGACCACCCGTGCTTATTCCACCTCGGGATGATCGCCCTTTCTACCTTTACCTTTACTTGGTGACCATGCTATAGGAGCCATGCTCGCACATCGGGACTCGACACGTCGAGAACAAGCCGTTTATTATATAAGTCGTACTCTCGTGGATTACGAGACTAGGTATACACATGTAGAAAAATTGTGCCTAGCCCTATCATTCGTAGCCACCAAACTCGACATTACCTCCTGAATCACAAAACTTTTGTCATCACCAACACGGACCCCATTCATTATATGTATGCCAAACCACATCTAAACCAACGCATCGCCCGATGGCTTATGCTCCTCGCTGACCTCGACCTTGAGTTTGTACAACAGAAGTCAATCAAAGGACAAACTATTGCGGACCAACTTGCGGAGGCCCCTTTACCTGGGGAACAATTCACCAATTTTAATTTCCCGACGAACTCATCGCCACTCTTTCACTCAGGGAAGAGTCATATCAAATGACCCTCTTCTTGATGGATCAAATGCGGCAGCGGTGGAGGAGCCGGCGTTGTTCTCATCCCTCTTGACTTTGAACCTATGCCTCTTTCATTCCGGCTTGATTTCCCCTGCACTAATAATACAGTGGAATACGAGGCCCTTGTTTTGGGTCTCCAGGTTGCGTTACACTTAGGTGTCAAATCTATTAATATTTTTGGCGACTCTCAATTGGTAGTCAATCAAGTTATGGGCATCTACCAATGTAAGAATGAGGAACTTCAAAAGTACAAACATTACGTGGATTCACTTTTGACCTCATTTACTCGTTATTCTATCCAGACCATTCCCCGCTCCACTAACAAATTTGCGGATACTATGGCTTGCTTAGCCTCACAAATTCCTGCCTCACCTGTGACTCGACATATTCGTCTTGGTCAACAACTTTTTGCCCCATCTACTCGGCCCGGTTGTTTGTATGATAAATAATGTGTACTGCTAATTCGCGAGGATACAGTACCACCAATTTCACGACTACCTTACTGACCTCTGTTCTCCCACTGACCTTACTAGTAGCTGGAAAGCGTGCTTTTCTTAAAAGTGTTTCTCGTTATGTCGTCATGGGGGGACTCCTCTATAAACGTGGCTTTGATGGCATCCTCCTTCGATGTCTAACCGGCACGGAGGTCACCTATACCATCCAACAAGTCCATGATGGCATTTGTGGTGGACATTTTAGTGGCCTTGCCGTGGCAAACGAATCCTTCGCCTAGGTTATTATTGGCCTACTCTTAATAACGAACTGCTACGAATATGTTAAGCGTTGTGTTATGTGTCAACAACATGCCAACCTTCAACATACTCCTAGCCATCCCTCTACGGGTGCACGAGATCTTTGGCCTTTCTCACTGATGGGGTTTAGACCTTATTGGTGAGATTCACCCACCTTCTTCACAACGTCACCGTTGGATAATCACAGCAACCGAATATTACACAAAATGGGTGGAGGCCATTCCACTCATTTCAATCAAAAAAGAAAAAATTGTCGAATTCGTTAACCATCACATTATCTGTCGTTTTGGTATTCCTCATCGCCTAATAACAGATAATGGTAAATCTTTTAAAAATAAGTTGTTACAAGACCTTTGTGACAACTTTGGTATCAAACTTAGTTTCTCATCACCTTACTATCCACAGGCCAATGGTCAAGCTGAATCTTCTAATAAAACCCTAACCAAAATCCTCATGAAAGTTGTCAATGAGTCGGAAGAAATTGGCATGATCACATTCCCTTTGCCCTTTGGGCTTATCGTACTAGCATTCGTACCTCCACTAATGCCACACCATTTTCTTTGGTATATGGTGCAGAGAAATTTGTCTTGCCTCTCGAAATACAAATACCCTCCCTCAGAATATCTCTCCAGGATATTCTCACCAATGATGATTTCCGCCAAGAGCGGTTAGCCCAATTAGAGCTTCTTGACGAGCGTCGTCTTACGGCTCTTGATCACCTTCAAATCTACCAAAAACGCATCAAGCGTGCTTATGATAAACGACTTCATGAGCGTACTTTTAAGGTTGGTGATCTTGTCCTCAAAGAGAATCAACATGTAACCAAACTAGAAAAGAGCAAACGTGGAAAATTTGCTCCTAATTGGATTGGGCCTTACATTATCACTCACACTTATGGATCGGGCACTTATCGTTTAGCTTCAGCAATGGTAGCTTTGAGCTGAGCCCCTTAATGCCTTGCATCTTCGACCATTCTCTTTGTTGAAATTAGTGTTATATCACTTCTTTCTCTACCTTACGCTCGTCCCTTGAGCTCATTTACCACCGCATACACTTTGTTTCTTCCATCTCAAAATCAAATCAAGCTCACATGGTTTGATTATCACCTCCCCTTAAAGATGCCTTCCCCTTTTAGTCTAGTCCATGACTTCAAAGTATCAAAATGACACATTCTTAATTAAAACACTTATGGGATTTTCTTGAGTCAAACTTCTTACAAAAACTAGATGCTTTATGCCCAACGGACATCTAGACCTCTAAATTATACAATATTTGCTCCCTTGAAGGACAGCTATATGCCAAACTATTGCTACTATTATATATATTTGCTCCCCAGAAGGACGACTATACATAAACACACATCATCTGCTCTATAAAAATTTGCTCCCTTGAAGGACAGCTATACAGTCGAGCCTTTATCAGAAGCTTCTCGCATTGATCAGCTTCGTGAAGACCTCAAGAACAACAAAATACATATCCCATGTAGACTTCCCACATCGATCAGTCTATATCCAGCAAAATAAAATAAAAATAAAAGCAGTATTTCAAAACACTTTTGAGTCATGGACTTGTCTATTTAGGTTTGGTTCTCTTTTATCAGAATAATCATCTTATAATAAGTTCTCTGCACCCTCGCCCACATCAACCACCTCACCTCACCATTTTTCAAAGCAACAAAACTCAAGGGACGTGACGTATATCCGATATATTGTGATTATACCACTCTTTTCACCTATCGACTTCTCGCCTATGCAAGGTACCTAGGGATTCAAGCTCATCCTACATTAATATGTGGTTTGTTTAGCTCTCCTCAACTATGGGACACTCTTGCCTCTTTTGCTCGGCTCTAGGATTGTGTGTTGACCTTAATCAGGACACGATTCCCCACTACTTGGGTATGCTAACTTTCACTTTACCCTACCAATGCCAACAACATTACCCTACCACCATCAAATTTTTACCAACCAACAAATTGCCTAACCACAACCAAATTGCCTGAATTCACCTCTCCCTGATCCTAAGGGAGAACTACATCGGTCTGAGGCCCTTCCTTGCTTTGTGCAATGGGCTATGTAGGTAGCACTTAGGAGACATGGAGTCTCCCAAGGTTAGCTCGACCATCCCCTACCATACCCTATCATGTGTTGTCAATATAAATATTTTTTGTGTATTTCTATTTGCCAACGTTCCTCTTTATCCTTTTTCAAAACAAACAAAAACAACATTTAAAACACAACCATTCTTATTATTATCATCACTCAAAAGCATACATATTTAGTTTTATTTTAGATGTTAAACAAATACATCTTCTCTATCATCGACTCGCAGGTCGGCATCCTTATTTATTCTTATATTCCTATGAAGTTCACTCAGACCCTTACACCTCCTCCCGAATCAGGTGGTGATCGTGATCGTCGATGCCCCTCAGTGGGCCTCTCCATCCTCAAAGGTGCCACTGCCATTGGTTCCTCCCATTGATCCGCCAACATCTCCTGTAACATACGAATACGTCCTCTCGCGTGGAGGAATCTTGCCTCCAGTCTCTCCACTCGTAACTGTGAAGCCTCTAACAATCCCATTGTCTCATTCACCTGTGTTTGAAGCTGGCGAGCCAAATCCTGTCAGACGATCTCTCTCCGCTGTAATCACAGCTATGTCAGGGCACTCACGTGCACCTCGCAGCTCTGCTACCCACCATACTCTATACGCCTCTGTCGTTCCCGCATCCATAACCCTACGATCGGCTGCTATCTCTTCTGGCCCTTCTGGAGGTGTAGGCCGGGAGGTGAGAATGCTGCCTCGGCGTCGATCCTCATGTATGGTCTATATGTCATAGGAATATCCTGAACGAACCCAAATTGTCGCCACACGCGATCTAGAGGAATCCTCTCGTACTCACCCGGCCTATGCCCTGCGATCCACCTCAATCGCTCTACACCCCTCAACTCCTCAGCTATGTGCTCTGTCACCATATAGTTCCCGTACGGCCTCCAACAAATATCCATAATCATCACCATCTCCCATACCTGTCTATAATACTCGATGTCATCTATCACGGCACGGGATCACAAGCACATTGCATCTGGACCCATCATCCGAATCCCAACCTTTGCACTCTGCCTCTCCCGACTCAATGGGTCGGCCTATTGGACGCACACAAACAATATGCTCATAGGCCCAACAATGTAATAAGTACGAACAATCCAGTGTCATCCTGTGTTTTCGCTTGCATGCCCATAAACCCCTATATAACTCTGCCAGATATGCGGGTGCCCATGCGAATGTCACGCTCATTTCTATCATTTCCCAAATAACACTCATCAATGCTTTGGGAAATCTTCCACCTTCCGCCCTCGGCAATGCATAATACCCCACCGCTATCATTAATAGCACGACCAACCTTGTTTCCTCAGGGTGTGTTGCATACATTGTACCATACGTAAATGATAAACCTCATTGTGTCAAATCTCGTGCGGTGACCCAAATCTTTGTTATCGCTTGCCCGCCCGCATTGGGCAGCGCTGATACACTATTTTTCCTATCATTGGGAGTCTCAAAATACGGAACACATCTTCCAAAGTCACTATCATCTCCCCTGTTGGTAGATAGAAGGTATTCTTTTCTGGATTCCATCTCTCAACCAACACCTGCAACATAGCATGGTTACGCGTGATTCTTGAATAATAGCGGATTCCACTTAACCCCAACCGATTTATCAATGCCCATTCATCTGGTGTTACATCCGCTCGGATTAAGTGACAACAACGCCGCACGGATATCATTCATCCTTAACCTGCTTACGTGCATACATCAAAACGACACGTAATTATTCAAAAGAACAAATCTCCACGGGTTTTTTCTCAAATTGAAACTCATACAGTGACCGATATCGGTTATAAATAACCGATACCGGTTTGAAAACCGATACCGGTTACTTCCAAACGATACTGGTCACTGTCAAAGTATACCTACCCTGCTTAAAGCATACACCTACGATAATTATTTTGCCCGTTTACTCCTATTTATACCTAAAAACATACATGCCCACCCTGTTTACCTACCCCGTAGCACTCATACCATCCCCAACCCTTTCCTATCACCTTTTTTCTCATCTTTACCCACTTACACTTCTTTCATCCTATTTACAACACATGCAAGAATCAAATTACAACCAAACAGTTTACCTCTCGGGATGCAGCAGCTTGGGGCGGAACATGTCTTCCCCCTCCCCTCGTCCACTGCTTGGATGCTTCTCCTTGTTCACCATGTTCACCACCCTCTTCAAATATAACTTGTCTTTATGCCTTCTCGAATCTCAGCCCACGCTCACTTCACCTGTCTCTTTCCTCCTTATCACTCAAATTCTTTCATGCAATTACTGTGTGATTGTCGAATATAGCGTCGCATTCGCATATTTAACTTGTTGCATGACTCTAAAAATAAGAATGCTAAAAATAAGAACTTAAGTTGCTAACCCAGCAGTTCTATTTTTAGGAAAATAATTCTTTCATAACCGATATCGGTTACATGACCGATATCGGTCATATAGCTACTGACATCGGTTACATAACCGATATCGGTCATGTCCCCTATTGCTTAAACCTAAGCCTTTTTTTTTTCCATTTTGCAAATTTTGTGGCGCCTAGCCCCTTTTCTGCATGAACAACACCATTATCCATATTTTTCATTAAATCCATATCTCATCACAATTTCATCAACATCATCTATCTATCTTACAAAACAACCAAGCCATCAACAAAACGATATCAAAAACCATCAATCTATACACCATTTGAATCCAAATCAACAGCTACAAACATTCAATATTCACAAACCAGCGACAAAACATACAACATTTCATAACACAACATGTCAATTAAACTCATCATCTATATACATACATACATCCCATCAACAAAAGACATCAACATCATAATATATAACACCATGTAAATCAAACTCATCATACATTAAATATCACAAACCATTTTCAAAACACTTAACACATTTTTACGCACAACATGTGGGTCAAATCATCATATCTATATATATACAAAGTTTCAAATATATAATGTGCCCTGCATCGGGGCCTCTGTGATCTCATAATACAACAAAGCTGGCGAGCCGCGATAGCTCGCCAATAATCTCGACTCGGCTCACAGGCGGTCTCTCATATCAAAAACAACATACTCGGCTCATAATTTTGGTATCAACTGTCATAACCCGTACTCGGCTCGCAGGCAGTATATACAATAAATGAATGAATGAATAAATGAATACATAATATCTAGGCACGCAAGCCTCTATAAACATAGCCGGTTCGTAGACCAGGTGCCCATATCAATGAACCATTACAAAAATATACAGGGACCCTCGGCTCTCTCCACCGCCCTCTGCTGTCTCGCCTGGTCCCTGTCTTTGCCTCCCGCCTCCTGCACTCACCAGACCCACCGGGCCTATGGCTGCACCTCCCCGAGATCTCGCTCAGAGGTCTCTACTCTATGTGCCACATAAGGCTAATAATCAGCCCCGGTACCATGAGAATATCCGAGATACGGGCCTCCACTCTAGCCTCCATATAACGATCTCGAGCCACCGTAGGTGTTGGGTCAGTCCCTGACACCTAATACCAAAGTGCCCCTGTGCTCGTGGCTGCGTGCATTTGGTGGTGCCTGTGGCTGCGCCGGTGGTGGTGCTGGTACTGTGCACTGTCTTTGGTGCATTTGGTGGTGCCTGTGTCTTGGTACTATACACTTTGGTGGTACTGTCTTGCTACTGCACATACTCGAGCTGGGCTAGCTGCCCTGTAAGACACCTATCTGTGCCTGTGCAGCAGCAAGCTACCCCTGTAATAACTGTACCTAGCCCCGAGCTGATCCCTCTCTGCTCTAACAGCCGCCAAGTCTGGCTGTGCGGGCTGTGCTCTCCTCGCAGCTCTCTCTCCGGCCCACCAAACCAAAAATGCTCCTGTGCAGCTGGCATCATCTATGGTATCATCTACCGGCCTCTCAGCAACCCAATCTGGGTCCATAGGATGTGGTGCAGGTAATGGAGCCTCTACATCATCCCTCCGATGCATCGAGGGAAGGAGGTGGCTCATCCCTGCCATAGCCCCAAGCCGCGCCGTCCCCCTCTAGGGGTATCCGCTCGTACTCTCGGCCTCCGTCCCGCTATCCAGAATGTATACTGGATCCACTGCAACTGTGCTCGGGCTCCTCCGTGGGGGTGATGACCTCTATAAGGTCTCCTTTGCCAACCACCCTGCGAAAGCCGTATCTATAGATGACCTATGG